>JANAVB010014796.1:11980675-12310675 GCA_029216955.1 Iris pallida | reverse complement strand
TTCCAGATTATTGAGTCATGTACCCGCTGGTACCGCTGAACTCACCCTCATAATTTTCCAGATTATCGAGTCATGTGTCCCCTGGTACCGCTGAACTCACACTCACTATTCTCCAGATTTCTGAGTCATGTACCTGCTGGTACCGCTGAACTCACACCCACAATATTCCAGATTTTCGAGTCACGTACCCTCTTGTACCGCTGAACTCATGCCCTTCTTCCACAAAGATATCCCAAATTACCAAGTCATGTACTCGCTGGTACCTCTGAACTTACACTTTGATTCCAACATTCATGGATTGTTGAGTTATGTACCCGTTGGTACCCCTGAACTTAAATTTCGGTCACTCTTTCAGATAGTAAGTCACGTATGATTATACCTCTGAACTTTCTTCCTGGAAGAGATCCTCCCTCATGATCCACTACCCGTACTTCCAGTGCACAAAAAGGGTAATCGATCCACAAATTTCCGAAACGACCATGTTTGCCATGAAATATAAAAGAACAGAACAATTATCGGATGACCGGACTTTTACTTCACGTTACAAACTCGCTTGTACAAAGAAAGCCTAGGGACGAAAACCTATGTACAGCAGTCTAAGTACAATTGTTTATTTTAGATTCTGGGAGGTGACGATAGAGGCTCGGGAAGGCGACGGCAGCCCTGCCTTACTCCTTGGACGGTCGGTATGCAGCCTTGGCTCCTGTGAAGAGATGGTCGACGTTGATGAAGAAATGCTCTCCTTGCTCTCCCTCTATTACTCTTCTGGCTTCTCTCTCTCTCTGTGTGTATTTTTTTTCTCTATGATTACTGGGGGAGTCTCTCTGTATCTTTTTTTTCTGATCGTGTATATTTTACGAAGAAATGATACCTTGCTATTTATAATAGTGGAGCATCATTAGGGTTTGGATGATTACCCATTCTCTAAGTGGCGGCGGCCTAATGTATAATCAATCTGGACCATTCGTTTAAGGCGTGAAGGATCTGAGCCATAAATGGGGATAGTATTGAATCTTGCGACTGATTAATGCTGATTGCTTTAAATCTTCATGATTGGTTGTGTCAAGCTTGATTTTCTCACCACGTGTCCTATTGGCTTGATCATGAATGATATGACCTGATCTCATTAATTCTGAGGATAACGTTAAATATGGTCATTGGGATCTGGTAAATCTCTGATTGATCTGCATCCCATAATCATCCTTGCTAAGTCGTGGGGGCCATTGAGTCTCTGCCACGTGTCTTAATGGTGGACCCTGTCAGAACTACATAATATCCATGAACCGCATGAGACAGCGTCTCAGTGAGCCGCATAGGTATAGTACTTGCGAGCCGCATGGGGTAGTTTCTCAGTGAGCCGCATAGGTGTAATACTTGCGAGCCGCATGGGATGGCTTCTTGGTGAGCCGCAGGAAGATGATTCTAGCCAGCCGCATGAAGCTGTTCTTCAATGGAGCCGCATGGAAACAGCCACGTGTCAATCTCGGATCGTGTCAGAGATTTTCTCCTATTCCCAAAGAGTTTGTCATTATGACAGGACTATTATGACACTTCGTGTCAGAGCCGTCAATTGTCAAATCATGGCAGAGCATTGAATAGGGCCATTACTCGATGGCCAGCTGTGTGAAGGGGTCCCATGGGGACACGTGGTGTTGATCGAGCCGCATATCTCTGTTGGTCGTATGTGAGCTGCATGTACTTCTGAACTGCATGCGGCTGGGGGGCTCTTTGAACCGCATAGGACTGTCCCTATATAATCTGCATGGACTCTCCTGCCCCGAGCCGCATGAGACTAAGAGTCTCTCTGAACCGCATGGGACTGCTCCTGTATGAGCCGCATGGGGTTCTCCTGTTCCGAGCCGCATAGATCATTTATTTTAATATTTTCCATGCTTCTACAAGACCCCCTTCAAAGTTTTCAATTTACAAAATTGAAATACTTTGAATAAGAAGCATGGCCTTTGTTGACCGCATAGATGATTCAGCCGCATGGATTTATCTGGCCGCATGAGCTGTTAGGCCGCATTGTCTTTTTGCCACGTGTCCCAACCACGTGTGCAAATCTTCTGCATTAAATGTCCTTGATTCGTTTTTTGAATTAACGCCGCCTCTTGGGGGGGATCCCAAGGGTCAGTTTTGTTTTGACCGAAGCGGTTTTCTTTATTCTTTTAGGCGGCGCGTGGATCGAGGCGTTTTTTTTGATTTTTCGAGCCTCCTTCGTCTATAAATAGGAGTAATTTTATTCTTTGAGGATTTCTTTACCTTCTCTCTTTTGCTCGAACTCCTTGTTGCCGACTTCCTCTTCGTCTTCTCCCATCAACGATTGCCAATGGCTCCCAAGAAGACTACCGCTGCTACGGGCAAGAAGGCCGCGTCGTCGTCTGCGGCAGCGAAGGGCAAGAAGGTCGCGTCTTCATCGACGGCGGCGAACGTGGCGGCTCCTCCGCCGGCTAACGTGCCTGTTTCTCACCCCGACGTTCACCCGCCTATTGCTGGTAGGACCATCAATCATGAACTGTAACGGCTATGCCGCATATTTTATGCGCGAGCCTGTATTTCCAAGTATGCTGCGTATCCGACTCATGTTCGAGCCGCATGGGATATGACCCAGGCCTGAGCCGCATGAAAGTTGTTGTTTGCAGCCGCATACCTACTTCATCATCAGGGCCACATAAGCTCATCTGGACTTGCACCGCATGAGCTCTTTCAAACTGAGCCGCATAAGCCTATTTCGGACTGAACCGCATAAGATCATTTAAATTAGACCGCATAAGCTCATCCGCACTGAACCGCATAAGCCTATTTCGAGCCGAGCCACATAATCTTTATTCGAACTGGCCCGTATGAGCTCATCCGAACTGATCCGTATATGCTCATTTCGAACCGAACCGCATAAGCTCATCCGAACTAAATCCGCATGAGCTCTTTCAAACTGAGCCGCATGAGGATATGCTGAGCTAAGCCGCATAAGCCTCACGTAGTTTGTGTTTTGGCTGTCTTTTTGACCTTGTTTCTTTTATCTTTCTTCAGTGAATCTGCCAGTAAATCCTGCGGGGGAACTTATAGTGGGCTCGAATTAGTTCGCCTTGGACGTGCGTCTTGACGACTTAATTAAGCATGTACTGAATCAATTTCCTGCTAATGAGCCTTCGGAGAGGTTGAATGCCATCGAGAATCAGACCCTCCATTATCTCCGTGCCATGATGACTACTGGGAAGCTGGATGGATTATACCTGAAGCCTTCTTTCCTCTTTGGAGACGCTTTAATCATAAAGAATCCCCGAGTATTAGAGATTTCTGAGAACTGGGATTTTTCTTTGGATGGGATGACGATCCATATTCCTCTCATGGAACGTCATTATCCTTTGTCGTGGTTCAATATGGTGTTATTGGATAGGAAGATGGTGTGTAACTTAACTCCTACCCAATCAGGGATGTTGATGGGCAACATCCGTTATAACCCGAACATGCGGTCAGCGTACGCGGGTAAGGATTCCGTCCTCCGATACATGATGGGTCTGGCCCCAGGCTCTTTCATGAATGTATACGGTCCCAACTTCACACTCACTCAAGCTGATACATTCCTGAATCGACTCGCTCACAAAAAATCTTATCCCATTGGCAGACTGGCATTGCTGAACTGGATAAACCCCACTTCTATGTGGCCCAGTTGACCACTTGGGTTCTGCAGACCTACGGAACATTCCTGCGGGAGGTGGGACTTTACCATGCCATTCAGGGCACTTGTCACGGGCTTCCTATCAATAAACCACTGTTCGTGGCGCTCTTGGAGATGTATAACCGGCGAACGTGGACGTTCTTTGCACCCGGAGGGGACTTGGGGCTTGCTCTCCATGAGATGTATACTGTCTCCAAACTTCCGTGTGGGAATGAGCCTTTCAAGGTGTATACCCCGTCGAATGAAGAGTTCGAGGACTTGAACCGACGACTACCGGGTTTTGTTGCGGTGTATCAGGAGTTGCTGTGCCATCATAGTGCTTGTCACCAGATGGCTATAAAAACGGTGGATAGCTCAGAAGGGACCGCTCCCCATACCACATCCTGGGTTAATTATCTTTTTAAAGTTGACCCTTCTGGCGAAGTTACTCCTCGAACCCCTCGAACGCATGGAGAGATAAAGGACCTGATGTCAAGCGTCAAGAAGTCGCGGTCCAAGAGCGACATATTCGGGAGTCAAACTGACTCTCTTAGCTATTTTTACTACGGAACCACTCAGATGTCAGAGAAGGCACTCCTGGCTGGATTTTTAATGATATGGCTATGGAACTGCGTGGTCTCGGGAGGAGCAGGTTCTATCGAGAGGATCGGTCGCCACTTCATTCTCCCTGCCGTTAAACTGGTATTTGGAGTTAGACTAGCCCTTCTTCCTGCTATGTTATGTTGCATACACATGGTCTTCGAACATTCTCGTCCAAGGTTATTGCGCGCAATAAGACGCTGGATTTTGAGCGCATAGAACTGCCTTTCCACTATTTGATGGGGTGGTTGGCGATGCACTACAAGTCTTTGATGGGACCTGAAATAACGGAAGATGCTACAGATGAAGACGCTTTCCTTTTCAAATGCCATCGCCGGTCTTGGGAATACAATACTATGCCAGCTTGTCGGAGGGCGCTGGCGAGGGTGGATGGGTGTGACTTTTTTGTGTCTGTTCCTCATTTTTCTGATGAGGAAGTGAGGAAGGTGTACCTTGATGGTACCGGACCTTCTCACTTTCTGTCTCCGAATATGCTCACCTGGTTTCGTAACATCCGTCCCGCGCATCTGGTTTATCGCAACCACGATAATGTGTACATGGAGCCTTGTCACGCCCCGAGTCGGCAACGTTCGTCCCCGTTGTAAATTTTTGCCGATTCGATCGTCCTCGCTAAGGCGTGATGCCGTACGAGTCTGGAATTGCACTCGTACAAGGCAGAATGTTACGTTGCATTGGATATAAATACGCCAAGTTAAAACTTCACAAATCACATCAGAATTTAGGACGCAGTATAGGAAGATAGAAATGCTTTTCATTCATAGCTTGCAACGAAGTGCAAGACGTAATTACATTGGATGCCGTTGCGGCTACATTGATTGAAAACAGAAAGAAAATACATTCGACAAGTTGTCTGAACTACGCTTGCCGTCCCATACATTCGCCCCTTTATACATAAGCCGTCGACTTGAATTGGCTTCAAAATACTTCAGTATAGGAAGAGCTTCAAAACGCCTCCACACTTCAGCTTCGTTTTAGGTTAGAGCGCCCGCCGCACCTGGGAAAATTGGGGAAGGGATTAGCACACTTGCTAAGTGGACGAGACGAACCAACTCGTCTAAACCGACTCTGATTGTTAGGATAGGCATGCTTTAGAGTTGTCTTTCTATTAGAACTAAATGAATTCAGTTCATATTCGATAGCCATCTTTGAGTATTAAAGCATACAACATAACATTGCAGTTTATCATATTTCTTACCACGGCCGTGCTCGTCTCTGCATGAAAACAGAGATAATATTTACACCTGCATAAGACAATATGTGAGCATGCAACTATCTTATATGCGGTCATTGGTGCTACGCACCACTAGGGACTTAATCGAAGTTGGCATGCGACGTAACCCGTTCAGCCTAGGTTACAAGCCTTACTGAAGGTCCCGCATGCCTCGCGCCGAAGCACGATAAATTATTTCCCCTAGGACGAATCGGTTCCGATGCCCCGGATACCGTTTCGAGGAAAACGAACTTGTGCACAAGCTGTCCATGACCATGCCTATGTGCGAACAGTTTCATATATGCAAACAGTTTCGTATAGCGCGGATAGTATCGAACAGCATTATCATTTCTCGCAACTCATGCAACGATTCATTTTCCCCAAAGCCGTACACCGATTTAGCGTCCCGTGGGCACCAAATTGTCCGAGGCATCATAACCCATGATCGACGTTTCATATTATTTTGCAGCACATGAAATAGTCTATCTTTTTACTAGAACCTTAAACTTTTCCAGTTATGTGAGAAACTTGTATTTTTTCCGAGTAGATTACTCAAAATTGATACATTTTTCCCGAGTTCTTGACTTAGTGGATTGGCATGCAATTAACTTGGCATCGTTCGATTTGAATGAATTCGAAGCAAGGAATAAGTTTGCGGGACAGAGTAGAAAAGAAGGGTCGAATCACCCACCGATTACTTTGCTTCGTGCCGATCATCCAAGCGCTACGCAACGTCAATCCTTAGTTACACGAGCTCCTACAATGGCACCAACGCTTTGTTAGAATTCCTTCTTTTCCCCTTGCATCGAAATTGTAATTGCATCCATGAAAACGACGCGAAAGCACTTCATCAAGCCCAGCGGTAAAGCTCCAAGAAAACCATACAGCGGTCCGATCCCGTCGAAGGGACTCTTATAGAGAGCTCACTCGCCGAGATGCAGCCCGCTGCATCTAGGACTTATTCCAACAGAAGTCGTTCCATTAGTTGGATCGATTCTCGTAACTTCCGTCCAAATCGATTTGAATCGATGCCGCAAGGCGTTAACGTTTACCAAGCTTAGCGATCGAGTCAGATGGCCATCTAAGTTCCCGGCCGATCTGACTCGGCGCTAGCATATTATGAAGTTCTGTCGCCTATCGAAAGCGGGGCGCTACATAATATACCACTAAGAAAAAGTTTCGTCCCGAAACTTAAGAATAAGGGTCTGACCTTAATTTAGACAAACAATGCGGGGTACTTCTCTTTCATCTCCGCCTCCATCTCCCACGTCGACTCCTTGACTGAATGGTTTCGCCAAAGCACGCGGACCAAGGACATCGATCGATTTCGTAGCACCTTCTCCTTGCGGTCCAAAATTTGAATAGGCTCCTCTGAGTAAGACAAGTCAGTACGTAGCTCCAACTGATCGAAGCTGACCACATGACTTGGATTGTGCACGTATTTTCGAAGTTGTGAAACGTGAAAAACATCGTGCACATCAGCTAAGACAGGAGGTATTACGATCCAATAAGCAACCGTCGCAACTCGCTCAATGATCTCGAAGGGGCCTACAAATCTCGGGCTCAACTTGCCTTTAACGCCGAACCGCATCACACCGCGCATGGGCGTTACTTTTAGTAACACATGGTCCCCGGCCAAGAACTCTAGCGGTCGCCGACGAAGATCTGCGTAGCTCTTTTGTCGACTTTGCGCGATGCGGAGTCTATCTCGAATCAAGCGAACCTTTTCGACGGCCTGCTCCACCAGTTCTGGTCCAAGCATTTGTGCTCTACGACTTCATCCCAGCATATCGACGAACGGTACTTCCTCCCATAGAGCGCTTCGTATGGAGCCGTCTGAATGCTCGACTGATAACTATTGTTATACGCAAACTCCGCAAGCGGCAAATGCGTATCCCAACTAGTCTTTAGGTCGATCACACACAGACGCAACATATCTTCTAGTCTCTGATTGACCCTCTCTGTCTGACCGTCTGTTTGGGGATGGTACGCCGAACAAAAGTTCAGTTTGGTCCCTATCGTCGCTTGGAGGCTCGTCCAGAAACGCGATAGGAATCGCCCGTCTCTGTCCGAAATTATAGAGGCCGGTACCCCGTGCAGTCGAACAATCTCATCGACGTAGATTTGTGCTAACCGATCGACGCTCCATCCTACTTTAATTGCGATGAAGTGAGCTGACTTGGTCAATCTATCAACAATGATCCAAATTGCGTCATTCCCCCGCGGCGTCTTCGAAAATCCCACAATAAAATCCATCGTGATATTGTCCCACTTCTACTCGGGAATGGGGATGTTCTGCAGCTCGCCGCCTGGCCGTTGGTGTTCCGCCTTCACCTGCTGACACGCCATGTATTGCGATACGAACGTAGCCACGTCTTTCTTCATGCCGTGCCACCAAAAGTTTGTGTGCAAGTTCTTGTACATCTTGGTGCTTCCAGGATGTAACGAGTACTTTGTATAGTGCGCCTCCGTCAGAATTTCTTTTCTGAGTTCGGCAGTTTTAGGAATGCAGAGCCTTCCCTTTAGTCGCATCGTCCCGTCTCCGTCTTCCGCAAAGTCAGTCGCCCTTCCCGTTGAAATCAGCTCGCGTATTTTTTTCAGGAATGAGTCGTCCCCCTGTGCGGGCTTTATCTTGCTAAGCAGGCTCGATCCTAACTTCAGTTGAGCTAGGTGCAGGTGTCGATACTCAATTCCGAGTTCGATACCCATCGCTTCAAGGTCTCGCTTTATCTCCTTGTTTATGGCCAGTGTTCCCATAAACATTCTACTGAGTGCGTCGGCCACCACGTTTCCCTTGCCTGGTGTATACTCGATCGTTAGCTCGTAATCTTTTATGAGTTCGAGCCAACGTCGCTGTCGTAGGTTGAGCTCCCGTTGTGTAAATAAGTACTTCAGGCTTTTATGATCTGTGTAGATTCTTCATGCCATGCCATAGAGGTAGTGCCGCCATAACTTCAATGCAAAGATGATCGCCGCCAATTCTAGGTCGTGCGTCGGGTAGTTTTTCTCGTGCTGCTTCAACTGCCGTGAAGCGTAGGAGATGACTTTATCTCTCTGCATGAGTACGCACCCGAGGCCAGTTCCCGATGCATCGCTGAATATCTGAAAGCCTTCTGGACCGTCTGAAAGTGCAAGGATTGGAGCTGAGACGAGCCGTTGCTTCAACTCTTGGAAGCTGGATTCCCAGTCGTCGCTTCATTCAAATACTACTCCCTTCTGGGTGAGGCGAGTCAGAGGCGATGCTAGTTTTGAAAAGCTTCGCACGAATCGACGGTAGTAGCCCGCTAAGCCCAGGAAACTCCGAATGTCGCTAGCCGAGGCAGGTCATTTCCAATCCACCACCGCATCAATCTTCTTTGGGTCCACCGCGACACCTTCGACAGAGATTACGTGCCCGAGGAATGTCACGCTCCTCATCCAGAACTCGCACTTACTCTGCTTGGCATACAATTTGTTTTCACGCAGAATCTGCAGTACCGTCTTCAAATGTTCCGCATGTTCTTCACGATTCTTTGAGTAGACAAGGATATCGTCGATGAATACGACTAAAAATTTATCTATTTGAGGTCAAAAGACTCGGTTCATCAGATCCATGAACGTGGCTGGGGCATTCGTCAAACCGAACGACATGACGAGGAATTCGTAATGACCATATCGAGTGCGGAAGGCAGACTTCGATATGTCGTCGGACTTGATCTTCAATTGATGATAGCCTGAACGAAGATCGATTTTTGAAAATATTGCCGTGCCTTGCAGTTGGTCAAACAAGTCATCGATTCGCGGCAAAGGATACTTGTTTCGCACGGTCGCCTTGTTGAGTTCCCGATAGTCGATGCATAGCCGCAACGACCCATCCTTCTTCTTCACGAACAGTACGGGAGCTCCCTACGGAGAGACGCTAGGGCGAATAAATCCACGGTCTAGCAACTCTTGTAATTGCACCTTCAGTTCCTTCAGTTCTGCTGGAGCCATTCGGTAAGGCGCCTTTGATATCGGCCGTGTATCCGGAAAGGTGTCGATGCTGAATTCAATTTCTCGATCCGACGGCATTCCGGGCATCTCGTCAGGAAAAACGTCAGGAAAATCTGCCACAACATCAATCTGCATTGTGTTTGTATTATCCGTCCGCGTGTCTCGAACTGATGCCAAGTATCCCACACAGTCGGAACGCAGCATACGCCTTGCCGAGATTGCCGACACCATCATCGCCGTCTTCGAGGCCGTACCGCACGAATATGAGAACTCTGTCTCGCCAGGAAGGCGAAATAACACTCTCTTCTCCGCGCACTCGATCGTTGCACGACAAGCGCCCAACCAATCCATGCCTAGGATTATGTCGTAATCTTTGATGTCTAGCACGACGACATCCAAGGATAGATATTTTCCCCCGACGCAAATGTGGCCATCCCTACAAATAAAGTTCGCAGGCATATCGACTCCTGACGGAGTGCTAACGCTAATATTTATATCTAGTGATTGCATGGTTATTTTATTTTCTTTCGCAAAATCAGCAGATATAAAGCTATACGTCGTACCCGAATCGAATAGGACTCGTGCATGTATACTTTTGTAGAGTAATATACCTGTTACAACAGTATCGGACGCGTATGCCTCGTCCCAAGTTAAGGTATAAACTCGGCCTTGAGCTCCGTGGCGTTGGATCTGCTGGTTGACGGGCGCCGCATTTGTGCCTTGCAGTATCGGCGCTTTATGCGGATTCAGAACGTTCCTCGGCGGGTTTTGTTGATTCGGCTTCCCCGCCTGACAATATTGACTGAAGTGGCCTAACTCGCCACACTTGAAGCATGTTCTCAGTCTACAATCAGGTGCTCGGTGTCCACGCTTGCCGCATCTGTTGTAATTTACTGCGGCAAAGTGACCACGATTCTCAGACGTATTTGGGCGCTTTTGTACTCCCGATCCTCCAGCGTCATTAGGACGCTTGTTGAAGTTGTTGCGAACGACATACACAGCCCTTTGTGACATACGGCCAAAGATTCGCTCACTATCAAGTGCGGCTTCGTAGGATTCACGATAAGTTTGGCATCGTTGGTTCATGACGTCCCTACGCAGTTCTTCGTTGAGGCCTTGCTGAAAACGCTCGCACCATTCTTCTTTGTTGGGCAGGAAGGCGCCGGCAAATTTTGCAAGTTTCGAGAAGCTTGCATCATAATCTTCCACACTCATATTCCCCTGCCTCAACATCATGAACTCATCTGCCTTCTGTCGACGGATGGCGCGAGGAACGTACTGCTCAAGGAAGGCTGTCTTGAACATTTCCCAAGAAATCTTTTTGTTGGAATCGGTTTCAGAGATCTCTTGTTTCTTCGCCGTCCACCAGTCATGTGCTCTAAGTTGTAACTGCAGCGCCGCACAGGCCACCCTCTGGGACCCTTCGATGCAGAGGAGATCGAACAAGTCTTCCATCTCTGCGAGCCATCCTACTATCACGTCGGGCTCTGTTCGGCCGTTGAACTTTGGCGGGTTCATCTTGCGAAACTCCTTCACTTTGAACATGGAAGGAGAGTTCATCATTTGCGAGGAGCCTTCTTCCTCCTCGTCTTCTTCTTGATCACCTGGCTTTTCTTCGGTCTCTTCGTCCGTCGTCTTCGTATTGCCTGCCATTCTGCTCACTATCTGAGTCAGGGCATTCATCTGTTTTTGTTGCACCTCAAATTGAGCTTTGAATTGTGTCTGAAGCTGCTGCTGCTACAGTTCCATCAACTGTAGCATCTTCTGCATAGTCGTCTCGCTAGGCTCGGTACTTTTTGTGCTCGACGTACTATCTACAGTTTGGGTTGTTGGGCCGGCGATTTTCTTATCTTGCTTAGTCATTCCTACAAACAGTGTAAACCCGTTAGTATTTTATAAAATATCTACGGGCTTACCTGTATGGAACTTGTATTTCACGCAGCATGCCGACAAGCATTCAATCAAGCCATCGCAACGGACATTCCAACAATGAAACATATTTCGAAAATCCGAGGAAACATAACTGAGCTTTGATACCAATTTGTCACGCCCCGAGTCGACAACGTTCGTCTCCGTTGTAAATTTTTGCCGATTCGATTGTCCTCGCTAAGGCGTGATGCCGTACGAGTCTGGAATTGCACTCGTACAAGGCAGAACGTTACGTTGCATTTGATATAAATACGCCAAGTTGAAACTTCACAAATCACATCAGAATTTAGGACACAGTATAGGAAGATAGAAATGCTTTTCATTCATAGCTTGCAACGAAGTGCAAGACGTAATTACATTAGATGCCGTTGCGGCTACATTGATTGAAAATAGAAAGAAAATACATTCGACAAGTTGCCTGAACTACGCTTGTCGTCCCATACATTCGCCCCTTTATACATAAGCCGTCGACTTGAATTGGCTTCAAAATACTTCAGTATAGGAAGAGCTTCAAAACGCCTCTCCGCACTTCAGCTTCATTTTAGGTTGGAGCGCCCGCCGCACCTGGGGAAATTGGGGGAGGGGATTAGCACACTTGCTAAGTGGACGAGACGAACCAACTCGTCTAAACCGACTCTGATTGTTAGGATAGGCATGCTTTAGAGTTGTCTTTCTATTAGAACTAAATGAATTCAGTTCATATTCGATAGCCATCTTTGAGTATTAAAGCATACAATATAACATTACAGTTTATCATATTTCTTACCACGGCCGTGCTCGTCCCTGCATGAAAACAGAGATAATATTTACACCTGCATAAGACAATAGGTGAGCATGCAACTATCTTATATGCGGTCATTGGTGCTACGCACCACTAGGGACTTAATCGAAGTTGGCATGCGACGCAACCCGTTCAGCCTAGGTTGCAAGCCTTACTGAAGGTCCCGCATGCCTCGCACCGAAGCACGATAAATTATTCCCCCTAGGACGAATCGGTTCCGATGCCCCGGATACCGTTTCGAGGAAAACGAACTTATGCACAAGCTGTCCATGACCATGCCTATGTGCGAACAGTTTCGTATAGCACGGATAGTATCGAACAACATTATCATTTCTCGTAACTCATGCAACGATTCATTTTCCCCAAAGCCGTACACCGATTTAGCGTCCTGTGGGCACCAAATTGTCCGAGGCATCATAACCCATGATCGACGTTTCATATTATTTTGCAGCACATGAAATAGTCTATCTTTTTACTAGAACCTTAAACTTTTTCAGTTATGTGAGAAACTTGTATTTTTTCCGAGTAGTTTACTCAAAATTGATACGTTTTTCCCGAGTTCTTGACTTAGTGGATTGGCATGCAATTAACTTGGCATCGTTCGATTTGAATGAATTCGAAGCAAGGAATAAGTTTACGGGACAGAGTAGAAAAGAAGGGTCGAATCACCCACCGATTACTTTGCTTCGTGCCGATCGTCCAAGCGCTACGCAACGTCAATCCTTAGTTACGCGAGCTCCTGCAATGGCACCAACGCTTTGTTAGAATTTCTTGTTTCCCCCTTGCATCGAAATTGTAATTGCATCCATGAAAACGACGCGAAAGCACTTCATCAAGCCCAGCGGCAAAGATCCAAGAAAACCATACAGCGGTCCGGTTCCGTCGAAGGGACTCTTATAGAGAGCTCACTCGTCGAGACACAGCCCGCTGCATCTAGGACTTATTCCAACATAAGTCGTTCCATTAGTTGGATCGATTCTCGTAACTTCCGTCCAAATCAATTTGAATCGATGCCGCAAGGCGTTAACGTTTACCAAGCTTAGCGATCGAGTCAGATGGCCATCTAAGTTCTCGGCCGATCTGACTCGGCGCTAGCATATTATGAAGTTCTGTCGCCTATCGAAAGCGGGACGCTACATAATATACCACTAAGAAAAAGTTTCGTCCCGAAACTTAAGAACAAGGGTCTGACCTTAATTTAGACAAACAACGCGGGGTACTTCTATTTCATCTCCGCCTCCATCTCCCACGTCGACTCCTCGACTGAATGGTTCCGCCAAAGCACGCGGACCAAGGACATCGACCGATTTCGCAGCACCTTCTCCTTGCGGTCCAAAATTTCAATAGGCTCCTCCGAGTAAGACAAGTCAGTACGTAGCTCCAACTGATCGAAGCTGACCACATGACTTGGATCGTGCACGTATTTTTGAAGTTGTGAAACGTGAAAAACATCATACACATCAGCTAAGGCAGGAGGTAGTGCGATCCGATAAGCAACCGTCGTAACTCGCTCAATGATCTCGAAGGGGCCTACAAATCTCGGGCTCAACTTGCCTTTAACGCCGAACCGCATCACACCGCGCATGGGCGTTACTTTTAGAAACACATGATCCCCGGCCAAGAACTCTAGCGGTCGCCGACGAAGATCTGCGTAGCTCTTTTGTCGACTTTGCGCGATGCGGAGTCTATCTCGAATCAAGCGGACCTTTTCGACGGCCTGCTCCACCAGTTCCGGTCCAAGCACTTGTCGCTCTCCGACTTTATCCCAGCATATCGGCGAATGGCACTTCCTTCCGTAGAGCGCTTCGTATGGAGCCATCTGAATGCTCGACTGATAACTATTGTTATACGCAAACTCCGCAAGCGGCAAATGCGTATCCCAACTAGTCTTTAGGTCGATCGCACACAGACGCAACATATCTTCTAGGATCTGATTGACCCTCTCTGTCTGACCGTCTGTTTGGGGATGGTACGCCGAACTAAAGTTTAGTTTGGTCCCCATCGCCGCTTGGAGGCTCGTCCAGAAATGCGATAGGAATCGCCCATCTCTGTCCGAAATTATAGAGGCCGGTACCCCGTACAGTCGAACAATCTCATCGACATAGATTTGTGCTAACCGATCGACGCTCCATCCTACTTTAATTGCGATGAAGTGAGCCGACTTGGTCATTCTATCAACAATGACCCAAATCGCGTCATTCTCCCGCGGCGTCTTCGGAAATCCCATAATGAAATCCATTGTGATATTGTCCCACTTCCACTCGAGAATGGGGATGTTCTGCAGCTCGCCGCCTGGCCGTTGGTGTTCCGCCTTCACCTGATGACACGCCATGTATTGCGATACGAACGTAGCCACGTCTTTCTTCATGCCGTGCCACCAAAAGTTTGTGCGCAAGTTCTTGTACATCTTGGTGCTTCCAGGATGTAACTAGTACTTTGCATAGTGTGCCTCCATCAGAATTTCTTTTCTGAGTTCGGCAGTTTCATGAATGCAGAGCCTTCCCTTTAGTCGCATCGTCCCGTCTCCGTCTTCCGCAAAGTCAGTCGCCCATCCCGTTGAAATCAGCTCGCGCATTTTTTTTCGGAATGAGTCGTCCCCCTGTGCGGGCTTTATCTTGCTAAGCAGGCTCGATCCTAACTTCAGTTGAGCTAGGTGCAGGTGTCGATACTCAATTCCGAGTTCGATACCCATCGCTTCAAGGTCTCGCTTTATCTCCTTGTTTATGGCCGGTGTTCCCATAAACATTCTGCTGAGTGCGTCGGCCACCACGTTTCCCTTGCCCGGTGTATACTCGATCGTTAGCTCGTAATCTTTTATGAGTTCGAGCCAACGTCGCTGTCGTAGGTTGAGCTCCCGTTGTATAAATAAGTACTTCAGGCTTTTATGATCTGTGTAGATTCTTCATGCCATGCCATAGAGGTAGTGCCGCCATAACTTCAATGCAAAGACGATCGCCGCCAATTCTAGGTCGTGCGTCGGGTAGTTTTTCTCGTGCTGCTTCAACTGCCGTAAAGCGTAGGAGATGACTTTGTCTCTCTGCATGAGTACGCACCCGAGGCCAGTTCCCGATGCGTCGCTGAATATCTGAAAGCCTTCTGGACCGTCTGAAAGTGCAAGGATTGGAGCTGAGACGAGCCGTTGCTTCAACTCTTGGAAGCTGGATTCACAGTCGTCGTTCCATTCAAATACTACTCCCTTCTGGGTGAGGCGAGTCAGAGGCGACGCTAGTTTTGAAAAGCTTTACACGAATCGACGGTAGTAGCCCGCTAAGCCCAGGAAACTCCGAATGTCGCTAGCCGATGCAGGTCGTTTCCAATCCACCTCCGCATCAATCTTCTTTGGGTCCACCGCGACACCTTCGGCAGAGATTACGTGCCCGAGGAATGTCACGCTCCTCATCCAGAACTCGCACTTACTCTGCTTGGCGTACAATTTGTTTTCACGCAGAATCTGCAGTACCGTCTTCAAATATTCTGCATGTTCTTCACGATTCTTTGAGTAGACAAGGATATCGTCGATGAATACGACTACAAATTTATCTATTTGAGGTCAGAAGACTCGGTTTATCAGATCCATGAACGCGGCTGGGGCATTCGTCAAACCGAACGACATGACGAGGAATTCGTAATGACCATATCGAGTGCGGAAGGCAGACTTCGATATGTCGTCGGACTTGATCTTCAATTGATGATAGCCTGAACGAAGATCGATTTTTGAAAATATTGCCGCGCCTTGCAGTTGGTCAAACAAGTCGTCGATTCGCGGCAAAGGATACTTGTTTCGTACGGTCGCCTTGTTGAGTTCCCGATAGTCGATGCATAGCCGCAACGACCCATCCTTCTTCTTCACGAACAGTACGGGAGCTCCCCACGGAGAGACGCTAGGGCGAATAAATCCGCGGTCTAGCAACTCTTGTAATTGCACCTTCAGTTCCTTCAGTTCTGCTGGAGCCATTCGGTAAGGCGCCTTTGATATCGGCCGTGTATCCGGAAAGTTGTCGATGCTGAATTCAATTTCTCTATCCGGCGGCATCCCGGGCATCTCGTCAGAAAAAACGTCAGGAAAATCTGCCACAACATTAGTCTGCATTGTGTTTGTATTATCCGTCCGCGTGTCTCGAACTGATGCCAAGTATCCCGCACAGCCGGAACGCAGCATACGCCTTGCCGAGATTGCCGATACCATCATCGCCGTCTTCGAGGCCGTACCGCACGAATATGAGAACTCTGTCTCGCCGGAAAGGCGAAACACCACTCTCTTCTCCGCGCATTCGATCGTTGCACGACAAGCGCCCAACCAATCCATGCCCAGGATTATGTCGTAATCTTTGATGTCTAGCACGACGACATCCAATGATAGATATCTTCCCCCGACGCAAATGTGGCCATCCCTACAAATAAAGTTCGCAGGCATATCGACTTCCGACGGAGTGCTAACGCTAATATTTATATCTAGTGATTGCATGGTTATTTTATTTTCTTTCGCAAAATCAGCAGATATAAAGCTATGCGTCGCACCCGAATCGAATAGGACTCGTGCATGTATACTTTTGTAGAGTAATATACCTGTTACAACAGTATCGGACGCGTACGCCTCGTCCCGAGTTAAGGCATAAACTCGGCATTGAGCTCCGTGGCGTTGGTTCTGCTGGTTGACGGGCACCGCATTTGCGCCTTGCAGTATCGGCGCTTTATACGGATTCAGAACGTTCCTCGACGGGTTTTGTTGATTCGGCTTTCCCGCCTGACAATATTGACTGAAGTGGCCTAACTCGCCACACTTGAAGCATGTTCTCAGTCTACAATCGGGTGCTCGGTGTCCACGCTTGCCGCATCTGTTGCAATTTACTGTGGCAAAGTGACCACGATTCTCAGACGTGTTTGGGCGCTTTTGTACTCCCGATCCTCCAGCGTTATTAGGACGCTTGTTGAAGTTGTTGCGAACGACATACACGGCCCTTTGTGACATACGGCCAAAGATTCGCTCACTATCAAGTGCGGCTTCGTAGGATTCACGATAAGTTTGGCATCGTTGGTTCATGACGTCCCTACGCAGTTCTTCGTTGAGGCCTTGCTGAAAACGCTCGCACCATTCTTCTTTGTTGGGCAGGAAGGTGCCGGCAAATTTTGTAAGTTTTGAGAAGCTTGCATCATAATCTTCCACACTCATATTCCCCTGCCTCAACATCATGAACTCATCTGCCTTCCGTCGACGGATGGCGCGAGGAACGTACTGCTCAAGGAAGGCTGTCTTGAACATTTCCCAAGAAATCTTTTTATTGGAATCGGTTTCACAGATCTCTTGTTTCTTTGCCGCCCACCAGTCATGTGCTCTAAGTTGTAACTGCAGCACCGCACAGGCCACCCTTTGGGACCCTTCGATACAGAGGAGATCGAACATGTCTTCCATCTCTGCGAGCCATCCTACTATCACGTCGGGCTCTGCTCGGCCGTTGAACTTTGGCGGGTTCATCTTGCGAAACTCCTTCACTTTGAACATGGAAGGAGAGTTCATCATTTGCGGGGAGCCTTCTTCCTCCTCGTCTTCTTCTTGATCACCTGACTTTTCTTCGGTCTCTTCGTCCGTCGTCTTCGTATTGCCTGCCATTCTGCTCACTATCTGAGTCAGGACATTCATCTGTTTTTGTTGTGCCTCAAATTGAGCTTTGAATTGTGTCTGAAGCTGCTGCTGCTGCAGTTCCATCAACTGTAGCATCTTCTGCATAGTCGTCTCGCTAGGCTCGGTGCTTTTTG
The DNA here is from genome assembly GCA_029216955.1 of Iris pallida. Lineage (NCBI taxonomy): Eukaryota > Viridiplantae > Streptophyta > Magnoliopsida > Asparagales > Iridaceae > Iris > Iris pallida. The sequence continues at coordinate 12,292,750 of JANAVB010014796.1, read as the reverse complement.
TGCTCGATGTACTATCTACAGTTTGGGTTGTTGGGCCGGCGATTTTCTTATCTTGCTTAGTCATTCCTACAAACAGTGTAAACCCGTTAGTATTTTTCAAAAATATCTACGGGCTTACCTGTATGGAACTTGTATTTCACGCAGCATGCCGACAAGCATTCAATCAAGCCATCGCAACAGACATTCCAACAATGAAACATATTTCGAAAATCCGAGGAAACATAACTGAGCTTTGATACCAATTTGTCACGCCCCGAGTCGGCAACGTTCGTCCCCGTTGTAAATTTTTGCCGATTCGATCGTCCTCGCTAAGGCGTGATGCCGTACGAGTCTGGAATTGCACTCGTACAAGGCAGAACGTTACGTTGCATTTGATATAAATATGCCAAGTTGAAACTTCACAAATCATATCAGAATTTAGGACGCAGTATAGGAAGATAGAAATGCTTTTCATTCATAGCTTGCAACGAAGTGCAAGACGTAATTACATTGGATGCCGTTGCGGCTACATTGATTGAAAACAGAAAGAAAATACATTCGACAAGTTGCCTGAACTACGCTTGCCGTCACATACATTCGCCCCTTTATACATAAGCCGTCGACTTGAATTGGCTTCAAAATACTTCAGTATAGGAAGAGCTTCAAAACGCCTCTCCGCACTTCAGCTTCGTTTTAGGTTGGAGCGCCCGCCGCACCTGGGGAAATTGGGGGAGGGGATTAGCACACTTGCTAAGTGGACGAGACGAACCAACTTGTCTAAACCGACTCTGATTGTTAGGATAGGCATACTTTAGAGTTGTCTTTCTATTAGAACTAAATGAATTCAGTTCATATTCGATAGCCATCTTTGAGTATTAAAGCATACAACATAACATTGCAGTTTATCATATTTCTTACCACGGCCGTGCTCGTCCCTGCATGAAAACAGAGATAATATTTACACCTGCATAAGACAATAGGTGAGCATGCAACTATCTTATATACGGTCATTGGTGCTACGTACCACTAGGGACTTAATCGAAGTTGGCATGCGACGCAACCCGTTCAGCCTAGGTTGCAAGCCTTACTGAAGGTCCCGCATGCCTCGCGCCGAAGCACGATAAATTATTCCCCCTAGGACAAATCGGTTCCGATGCCCCGGATACCGTTTCGAGGAAAACGAACTTGTGCACAAGCTGTCCATGACCATGCCTATGTGCGAACAGTTTCATATATGCAAACAATTTCGTATAGCGCGGATAGTATCGAACAGCATTATCATTTCTCGCAACTCATGCAACGATTCATTTTTCCCAAAGCCGTACACCGATTTAGCGTCCCGTGGGCACCAAATTGTCCGAGGCATCATAACCCATGATCGACGTTTTATATTATTTTGCAGCACATGAAATAGTCTATCTTTTTACTAGAACCTTAAACTTTTCCAGTTCTGTGAGAAACTTGTATTTTTTCTGAGTAGATTACTCAAAATTGATACGTTTTTCCCGAGTTCTTGACTTAGTGGATTGGCATGCAATTAACTTGGCATCGTTCGATTTGAATGAATTCGAAGCAAGGAATAAGTTTGCGGAACAGAGTAGAAAAGAAGGGTCGAATCATCCACCGATTACTTTGATTCGTGTCGATCGTCCAAGCGCTACGCAACGTCAATCCTTAGTTACGCGAGCTCCTGCAATGGCACCAACGCTTTGTTAGAATTTCTTCTTTTTCCCTTGCATCGAAATTATAATTGCATCCATGAAAATGACGCGAAAGCACTTCATCAAGCCCAGCGGTAAAGCTCCAAGAAAACCATACAGCGGTCCGGTCCCGTCGAAGGGACTCTTATAGAGAGCTCACTCGCCGAGACGCAGCCCGCTGCATCTAGGACTTATTCCAACAGAAGTCGTTCCATTAGTTGGATCGATTCTCGTAACTTCCGTCCAAATCGATTTGAATCGATGCCGCAAGGCGTTAACGTTTACCAAGCTTAGCGATCGAGTCAGATGGCCATCTAAGTTCCCGGCCGATCTGACTCGACGCTAGCATATTATGAAGTTCTGTCGCCTATCGAAAGCGGGGCGCTATATAATATACCACTAAGAAAAAGTTTCGTCCCGAAACTTAAGAACAAGGGTCTGACCTTAATTTAGACAAACAACGCGGGGTACTTCTCTTTCATCTCCGCCTCCATCTCCCACGTCGACTCCTCGACTGAATGGTTCCGCCAAAGCACGCGGACCAAGGACATCGACCGATTTCGCAGCACCTTCTCCTTGCGGTCCAAAATTTCAATAGGCTCCTCCGAGTAAGACAAGTCAGTACGTAGCTCCAACTGATCGAAGCTGACCACATGACTTGGATCGTGCACGTATTTTCGAAGTTGTGAAACGTGGAAAACATCGTGCACATCAGCTAAGACAGGAGGTAGTGCGATCCGATAAGCAACCGTCGCAACTCGCTCAATGATCTCGAAGGGGCCTACAAATCTCGGGCTCAACTTGCCTTTAACGTCGAACCGCATCACACCGCGCATGGGCGTTACTTTTAGAAACACATGGTCCCCGGCCAAGAACTATAGCGGTCGCCGACGAAGGTCTGCGTAGCTCTTTTGTCGACTTTTCGCGATGCGGAGTCTATCTCGAATCAAGCGGACCTTTTCGACGGCCTGCTCCACCAGTTCCGGTCCAAGCACTTGTCGCTCTCCGACTTCATCCCAGCATATCGGCGAACGGTACTTCCTCCCGTAGAGCGCTTCGTATGGAGCCATCTGAATGCTCGACTGATAACTATTGTTATACGCAAACTCCGCAAGCGGTAAATGCGTATCCCAACTAGTCTTTAGGTCGATCGCACACAGACGCAACATATCTTCTAGGATCTGATTGACCCTCTCTGTCTGACCGTCTGTTTGGGGATGGTACGCCGAACTAAAGTTCAGTTTGGTCCCCATCGCCGCTTGGAGGCTCGTCCAGAAACGCGATAGGAATCGCCCGTCTCTGTCCGAAATTATAGAGGCCGGTACCCCGTGCAGTCGAACAATCTCATCGACGTAGATTTGTGCTAACCGATCGACGCTCCATCCTACTTTAATTGCGATGAAGTGAGCCGACTTGGTCAATCTATCAACAATGACCCAAATCGCGTCATTCCCCCGCAGCGTCTTCGGAAATCCAACAATGAAATCCATCGTGATATTGTCCCACTTCCACTCGGGAATGGGGATGTTCTGCAGCTCGCCGCCTGGCCGTTGGTGTTCCGCCTTCACCTGCTGACACGCCATGCATTACGATACGAACGTAGCCACGTCTTTCTTCATGCCGTGCCACCAAAAGTTTATGCGCAAGTCCTTGTACATCTTGGTGCTTCCAGGATGTAACTAGTACTTCGTAAAGTGCGCCTCCGTCAGAATTTCTTTTCTGAGTTCGACAGTTTCAGGAATGCAGAGCCTTCCCTTTAGTCGCATCGTCCCGTCTCCGTCTTCCGTAAAGTCAGTCGCCCTTCCCGTTGAAATCAGCTCGCGTATTTTCTTCAGGAATGAGTCGTCCCCCTGTGCGGTCTTTATCTTGCTAAGCAGGCTCGATCCTAACTTCAGTTGAGCTAGGTGCAGGTGTCGATACTCAATTCTGAGTTCGATACCCATCGCTTCAAGGTCTCGCTTTATCTCCTTATTTCTGGCCAGTGTTTCCATAAACATTCTGCTGAGTGCGTCGGCCACCACGTTTCCCTTGCTCGGTGTATACTCGATCGTTAGCTCGTAATCTTTTATGAATTCGAGCCAACGTCGCTGTAGTAGGTTGAGCTCCTGTTGTGTAAATAAGTACTTCAGGCTTTTATGATCTGTGTAGATTCTGCATGCCACGCCATAGAGGTAGTGCCGCCATAACTTCAATGCAAAGACGATCGCCGCCATAACTTCAATGCCTCCTGTTAATTTCGATCCGAGTACCAGTTTCATCGTGGGTACCGGTTTAGAGGAGAAGCCCAAGGGGGCTAAGGCTAGAAAGCAACTAGCGCTCCAGACTCCCCTTCCTGAATCAGAACCTTCCGAGTCGGCTGAGGAGGAGGATGATCATGATAGTGAAGACTCCCTTTCTGGTGGAGGTGAAGAAGTAACGGGTCAACCGCTTCCCACACCCGATGAACTGGCGGAGGATCCGTTGCTTACTACACAAGAGGAAGTAGTGAGGGAAGAACAGCCTCCAGCTGTGTCTGGTCCCTCACGTAAACGAGTCGTGTAAAACCCCTAAATTTTCTACTATTTTTTTTATATATAATTTGATACCGATTTAAAATTTTTGGTATTGTATGTCACGCAGTCGTATTGTACGTCGTATGCGAAATTTTCGTTTGCTCGACGAGTACGAATATGTGCGAGCGTACATATTTTATAAAAACATTTTCTTTTCTATTTAAACATACACTTTCAAAATATTATTATTCTTGCCATAAAAAGTCTATTGTTCTTAGCAGTTATTAATAATAAAATTCTTTGTGCAAAAATATTTATTTCATAAATATTCATTTATTTTAAATAATAATGTATTTTCGAAATTATTTAATATTAATATTTTATTATTCAAAAAGATTTATTATTCAAAAAGATTTATTATTTTCGAAATTTATTTATTTTAGTATTTTTGGAAAACATATTTTTGAAATAATTGTGACAATTTAAATTTGATTTGATTCCATGGAAACATTTAAATATGTTAAGCTAATATCTATATTGGAATTTGAATTATTGATTTGATTTTAAACTAAGGAAATTTAAATTAGATTTTGATTGGAATTTGGTTTTGGATTTGATTGCTTTAAATTAAATCGTGAATTATCTATTTTGGGGTTTAAATTATTCCTAATCCTATCCAAAGTGGGAATTCCCACATCCTATAAATATAGGCAGGTACTCCTCCACATTATTCATCTCCCACAAAATTTCTTCCACAAATTCTCCAACCATGGTGCGTGCCCCGTGTCCGTGCACCATCATCCAATCTTATTCGAATTCTTTACAATTACATTGATTCCATGTCCGACACTTCCCCGACACAATAGAAATTTCTACCCTAATCCTAATCCTAACCCTCTGCCTCCTCCGAACCCGTTCGGCCGACCACCTGCTGTCCCAACACCACCGGCCACCACCGTAGTAAAAAAAAAAAAAAAAAAAAATAGAAACCATAACCCAAAAGCTCACCTCCGGCGAGATCCGCCGCATGCGTCGCCCCTAGCCGCCCGTCCTCCTCGGCAGATCTGGTCTGCCGTGCTGCACCACCGCGAGCAGCAGGCGCGGCGACCCCATCGCCTTCGCCGCCGTACGCGTGCCGGGCTGACCTCCGCCCGCCGACCCACAGCCTTTCTCAGCCCGATCCCCGGCCGCTCTTCCGCGTCCGTCGGCGCCACCCTCTTCCTCTCCCTTCAGCCCTCCGCCGTCCGGTCACCCATGCGCCGCCCAGTCCCCCGCTTCCTTCCCTCCGCTTGGCCTCGCCCCGAGCCCCTCCAGAAACCCCCGACTCCGGCTCTTCCCCCTCCGACCGGAAACCCCCGACCGCCGGAACCCGTGCCCTAGCCGCCTAGACTTCCGCCCCTCTCCGATCTCCTCTTCCGCCATCGAGCCACCGAGCCACCGTCCCCCTCTCCGAAACCCACTCTCCTCTTCTCTCCAGAAATCCCGCTCTCTTTCTTTTCCCCTCTCCCTCTCGCTCACTTCTCTCTCTCTCTCTCTCTCCCTCTTTACTGATGGAGAGTCAGCTGATGGTTTTTTTACGTTTTGTACTTTTATTTTTTTGTTGTTTTGTTTCCTTGTCTTCTTCTTCCGATTATTATTATTATTATTATTATTATTATCATTATCTTTATCATTATTATTATTATTAATTTTTCTGTTTGCTGTTCTCACTTTCTCCTCCTGCTGTTTTCAGCATTAATGAGGAACTGCACAGCAGTCTAGGATTGCTATAGTTATTATTATTATTATTAGTATTACTTGGATAGAGTTATTACTGTAGTTATGATTAATATTATTTATTATTATTAGTTATATTATTATTATTATTATTATTAATATTTATTATTATTATTATTATTATCTTGATTGGACTAAATAGTGAGGCTGAGCCCAGTGTAGGTTTTGGGCCTTGGTCTATTAAGTTGATTCTTTTTATTTTAAATTATTTGGGCTTTAACTTTTGAGTTTTTGGTGTATTATAAATTCTATTTCTTTGGCCAAAACGTATATTTATACTATATATTTATGTATCGTTAATATGTATATATAAATTTTGAATACTATTTTATGATATTTTAGAATGTGGTTTTAAACTAAAATATTTAGTGACAACTTTAGAATTTTAGTCCTAGATGATTTATTAGATTTTTACCATGTCTATTTAAATTATATTAAATAATACAATTTCCAAGTATTTGTGAAAAAATTTCTAAATAGTTTCTAAATAATTTCTAAATATATTTTACTAATATAGAATTTTATTATTCCTTCGATTATCTTCCAGTCCATGACCAATCCCGACATTCATATTTTCTCGCACATTTCGAGACTACCTTATGTCCCCCCTAACCAATTTGACCCTTCTGAACCCAATAAAACTGTCCGTGCCGCCATCCGAGGTCACCATGTATAGTTGTTGCACCGAAGTTGCAGATTGTGCCACCTTGATCATCGCAGCACACCAGGCGCTCTACCAGGCAAGACACCTTGCCATTAGCTGTTTAATTATTTTTAGCTCATATTTCATGCATGTCTATTATTTTCTTTATAAACTGTGATACATGGCATAACTGTTCTTTTATATTTCCTGCTGTGTATTATTTTTCTTACAAATTAAACCTAGATTTAAGGGACCACCTTGTGTGTCGCATTCATTGGCCTTGACACGTTGTAAACACGAGGTTGTGTGTCGCATATAGAACACGGAAGTGCGTGATTGGCTGGCCACCAGTACGTACAAGCCGTGCGATAGGAATAACCGCTAATAGAGGTTGCATGCTAGTTTGACTTAGCGGTTATAGTGGTTTGTGTTGTGGATACAACACAGTAGACATTGGGCGGGGAGGACAATTCCTTTGCGTATGGGCTTCGATGCACATCCCTTGTGACCCGGACTCTCCGCTGGAGATACGGGGTTGATGACACATGCTCTTCCTGCTGGGGCCTCTGGTGCCCAAAAGGGGACTATGCCGATCCTATTTAGCCAGGGCCCATGCGTAGGAAGGATTGTTCTTAACAACATTTCACTTAGAATGGTAGGCTACCCTATCCGTTAGGTACGAGTACTTTTGGTTTGGGTACTTGTATCTGACCGTGGCTTGGAACAATAACTTGTCGCGGATTAGTTCGTCACATCTTGTCCTTGTTTGGTTGTAGGTGTGACTTACTACTTCGATGAGAAGGTATTGAACCTTGTTGGGGTCCGGATACCATATCGGATTTTTAGCATGGAAAGATACGTCGCCGTGAATTAGTTTACCATCTCCTGTCCTTGTTTGGTTGGGGGGATGGTACGCTCGTTCAGTAGGTGCGTATTGGACTATGTTATAAATTCGATTTACTTATTTATTGGGCGATATTTATTCAGTTTATATGGCATGCTATGATGTGTCTTGTTACGTCCCTCTGAGGACCTGGTTGTCTTGCCAGGTGTGTGCTATTGTCTTTCGCAGGTGTTCTAGCTCTAGCCGTGATCTTCGCTATTTCTTCGAGGATGATTGCATTTGGATCGTCTTCGCTTCGCTCGCCACTCATTTCATTTTCTATGTACTTTTTCCTTTACTTGTTGGTAGTGGATTTGTCTCCGCCCAACATATTGTATCAAGACAAATTCATAGTTGATTATATAATATCTTTTATTCTTGTGGATGAGATTAGTTATGGTTCTACTGCATTTTACAGCTTATGTATTTATACGAGGCTTCCATATATTGAAGTATACTTCGTATGAATACAGCTGGCATGTCTACGTTCCTAGTCCTACGTATTTTGGGACTGGGGCGTTACAAGTCGACAAGAGTCTTCTGACAGCAGAGCGACCTTTTCCGTAAAGAGAGCTGCCGTTAGGTCTCGTGGATTACTTATTACCGAGAGGGGTGCAGGTACAGACGATGTTCCGGAGGTAAGACCAAGTCGGAGCCATCTCTTTGTTGTAGTTTTCTTTTCTCTTGGAGATATGACTTAATCGCTTTTCTTTGTAGGCGTCTGATGAACCGGCCTCTCCTGAACCGTCTACTACCCCTGGAGTTGATCCGGCCCTTGCTGCTTTGATTAGCGACATGTGTGCCGCGGTCCTTTCTGCGGGCTCTCTCTCAGTGGCGGCTGGAAGCTCCCAGGTTGCTGAGGACTCGGCCCGGGGTGACGAAGGTTTCCTCGGGCCCGTCTCCGAGATCGCTAAACTTCAGCAAGGTGACGCCGATCTCGTTACATCCCCTCCCGAGGATGCAAGGGCGGAGGAGTCTATTATACCTGATTCGGAGGCTGTTGGTGAAGAGGCTGCGGTGGCTGTAGGCGAACCTCAGCCTCCACACTCCTCCACTGGTAAGATAAGCCAAATATTGGCTAGTGAGGGGGCTTATTTGCTCTATCAACATATCCTCCGTCTCAAATCGATTCATGGTTGCCATGGCCCTGCAGGTCCTGACCCTTTACTTCCCACCGCGGATGTTCTTGGGGAAGGCTCGGCCTGCCGTGATCTGGAAGAAAGGAGCGTTTCCTCTCCTTCGCCGTCTCATGTCGAGAGGCCTCCCGCCAGCCCCGGGCAGATGGGAATGGAGCTGGCGATGGTCTCCACCTCATCCTCTGCTGATTATACGGCTTCGGAGATTGACCTCTCGACCCTTCCGAGCATTCAAGTTCTGCGGGCCGCTGAGGAGGAGTTGGCCGCTGTTCATGCGTCCTTCCGTGCAGAGTTTGTTTCTCTTATGGTAGGAGCGGCAGATTCTGTTGCGTCTTCTTCCGCGTTGCCAGCTACACTCCTGTTGACACCGGCTTCCTCGGAGGCTCTGGACGAGGTGACGCAGGATGTGGTCGACAGCTTCTATCGCCACTTAAAAAGGGGCGTAGACGCTGCTGTAGAACGGAGGACCCCTTTCTCTCTATCTCTCCGGTGCGCTCGGGGTCAGGTTGCAACTTTGAAGTCCCTTCCTGGCGGGGTGGGGTTGGCTGCACTCCTGGAGCCTAAATTGGCAGAGGCTGATCAGCTTGTGACCCAATTGCTGGCGATACGGCAGGCGGGTTTGCCTATTGCGATTGAACGGGAGCGGGGCTTCCTCATTGCTGCTCGGGATAGGATCAAGCATGCTCGAGATACTGCCGGTCCAGTTGTGCAGGGAGACCTTGACAAGTTCTCCGTTTCGTACGACAGGCTGGGTCGTCGATGTCAGGCTTGTCGGGCTCGGAAAGAGTCTGCTTCTCGTGGGATCGCTGATACGAAGGAGCGGATTCTCGTACTCCAGAGGGAGTTGACTTTCTTAGAGTCGGAGCTGGAGGCTGCTCGTGCGGAGCAGGAGTCGATTGCTCGGGAGGCCGAGAGGGTTTCCCGCTCTTCTGTCAACCTGGAGTGGGCCTTTAAGAGATTCGAGGATAACTGGCAAGCCCATGCTCAACTGGAGGACGAGGCAGTGCTGACTCGGGAGGCAGAGCGTCGAGCTACCCAGAGGTTTGAGCGGTCGGTTGCCCTGCTGACGGACCGCCTCAGGGTGTTATGTGCCCCAGAGCAGTGATCGACTTTCTATTTTTTTTCTTTCGCTGTTGTTTTCTTTTTTTCGTCTTTTTGTTTTGCTTTTGTAAAGAATACGATCCTAAATGATGTAGCACCTTGAATTTTGAATGAATGAGCATGTTTCAACTCATCTTCTGTTTCTTGTACTTGCGGTGTTCGTGGAACTGGCCTTGCTGGGGGATTATTTGTGGACCTGTTACCCTAGGCGTACCTTGGTTTTAGGTACGGATAACAAGTTTGGTCAGGATGTCCGGAAAAGCCATGGCAAAGTGGTCATGGGTATTCTCGGTATTAGGAAAAAGAATGTCGTAGAGCAGCTGGGCTCCCGGGGCATGGTGAGATGGTGGATTTATGCTAAGAAGCTTAGCAAGGGATATTTGTGGACCTATTATCCTTGGCGTACCCTGGTTCAGGATACGGATAATGGGATGAAAGGAAACCAACATATTTGCTCAGAGGTTATGAAGACATGGCAAGCATGAGGGTTTTACCGTGGACTCTTCCTGCTCAGAGGTAATGAGAACATGGCAGGGGAGACTTCACGGAAGATATTCGTGGTCAATAGCGGACATTTGTGGTCAACAGAGGACATTTGTGGTCAACAGAGGACATTTGTGGTCAACAGAGGACATTTGTGGACCTATTATCCTTGTCGTACTCCGGTTGTGAGTACAGATAATAGGTTGAAAGGGGACCGACATACTTGCTCAGAGGTAATGTGGACATGGCAAGCGTGAAGGTTTCTTCGACGGAGCCTTCCCGCTCAGAGGTAATGAGGACATGGCAGGAGTGGGCTCAATGAAGAGGGGGTACATAGAACGACTCAGAGGTAGGAGAACGTGGAAGTTCTATGCGAGGGGGCGGTTTATTTTTTTGGTGGAAGTGAAAACGACTCAGAGGTAATGAGGACATGGCCGTTTCAGAAATTTGTGGATCGATTACCCTTTTTGTGCACTGGGAGTGCGGACAGTGGATCATGAGAGAGGATCTCTTCCAGGAAGAAAGTTCAGAGGTATAATCATACGTGACTTACTATCTGAAAGAGTGACCGGAATGTAAGTTCAGGGGTACCAACGGGTACATAACTCTACAATCCATGAATGTTGGAATCAAAGTGTAAGTTCAGAGGTACCAACGGGTACATGACTTAGTAATTTGGGATATCTTTGTGGAAGAAGGGCATGAGTTCAGCGGTACAAGAGGGTACGTGACTCAAAAATCTGGAATATTATGGGTGTGAGTTCAGCGGTACCAGCGGGTACATGACTTGGGAATCTGGAGAATAGTGAGTGTGAGTTCAGCGGTACCAGCGGGCACATGACTCGATAATCTGGAAAATTGTGAGGGTGAGTTCAGCGGTACCAGCGGGTACATGACTCAATAATCTGGAAAGGATGTCGTTTAGACATAATATTTCTTCAGGAACTTGCCGTTGACGGGCAACATGAGCAAGTCTCCATTTTGTTTTGCGAGGCGGTAAGCACCGTTGGAGAATACTGCCTCAATGATAAATGGGCCTTCCCACTTTGGCTGGAATTTGCCGGCGGTCTTGTGAGTCATGACCATCGGCCTCCGGACTGCCAGAACGAGATTGCCCACCTGGAATGTTCTGATTTTGACCTTCTTGTTAAAGGCTCCAGAGATGCGTGCTTGGTATAGCTCGATCCTTTGCTGAGCTAGGAGGCACTTTTCATCTAAGGCCTCCAACTCTTGTAGTCGACGTCGGTAGTTGTCATCCGTCGTCAATTGATACATGAGGGCGACGCGGAGTGAGGGTATTTGGGTCTCTAATGGGAGAACTGTCTCACTCCCGTATACTAAAGAGAATGGTGTGTTCCCGGTAGCTGTTCGGACTGTAGTGCGGTACGCCCATAAACACTCGCCGAGCTTCTCATTCCAGTCGCGTTTGTTGGAGGAGACAAACTTCTTGAGGAGTTTGATGATTGTTTTGTTGAATGCCTCTGCCAACCCATTCGCTGCCGGGTTGTACGATGTCGAAGCAATATTCTGAATACGGTGCTTATCGCAAAATCGATAGAAAGCGTGGCTTACAAACTGCGAACCATTATCATGGATGATCCTTCGGAGCAGTCCAAAGCGGTAGATGACGTGATGCTTAAGGAAGCTGATCACGTTTGAAGTCTTGACTTCTGCGAGTGGGACAGCTTCCGCCCATTTGGAGAAATAATCAGTGATCGCAAGTATGAAGCGATGTCCTCGGGAGGAAGGTGGGGTGATTGGACCAACGATATCCATTCCTCATGCTTCGAAGGGCCAGGACGCCACTGTCGGATGTAGAAATTCGGATGGTTGGTGAATGAAGTCCGCGTGGACTTGGCAGGCTTTGCATTTTCTAGCATAATCTATCGCATCTGCCACCATCATTGGCCAATAGTAGCCCATTCGGCGAAGGCGGTCTTGCAGTTTTGTTCCGGGCTGGTGGGCCCCGCAGACACCGTCATGAGCTTCTCGTATGGCTTCTTTGGCTTCTGCATTTGACAGACACCGAAGCAGTAATCCGTCGTAGGAGCGGCGATACAGCATTTTCGTCTTTGTATCGTAGAAGAATCTGAGAGAACGCCGTCTAATGGAGGTGGCTTCCTTTGGGTTCTCGGACAGGATGTCGTAGACGACGAAGTCGATGAATGGTTGTCTCCAATCTGGGGCATCATCGATCGTCTGTGCGGAATAACTCGCAACGAATTGCACATTGTTCTTGGGACAGACCAGTTCGTGGCCTATCACATCCACTGATTGGCGATCATAGTTCGGAACTGCTAGGGAAGCGGCAAGACTAGCTAAGGCATCAGCTTCGATATTTCGGAGTCTAGGGACATGTTCGATGAAGAACCCCTCGAACGACGAGATGATGTCAATCGCTATTTGGTGATAAGGGATCATGTCTTTGTGGCGGGCCTCATATGAGCCCCGTATCTGATTGACGATTAGTTGGAAATTACCGTATGCTTCAAGGTATTCTACCCCCAGCTCTCTTGCGAGTTGGAGGCCAATGACCAGAGCGTTGTACTCGGCCACATTGTTAGAGCAGGGCTCTGTGAGGGAATAAGCACGGTTAATCACCAATCCGGAAGGGGAGACCAGCACTACCCCGACTCCGACGACTATATTGCCTTTAGGTCCGGTCCTCGAAGCACCGTCGAAGAACATTCGCCATATATCATCATGAGAAGTTGCATGCGAGTCGGCGACCTCATCTGGGATCTCTTCATATATCCTGGAGGACTCCGAGCCTGGGTGGGCTGCTAAGAAGTCTGCCAGGGCTTGACCTTTGACTGCCTTTTGTGGAATGAAGATCATATGATAAGGGGACAACAATATTGCCCATGTAGCGTGTCGAGAGCTGAGTGCCCCTGGTTTAGTCATGAGGACCCTGAGAGGGTTGACTCGTGAGATCACATGGATCGTTTGTCCGGTGACATAGTGTCGTGTTTTCTGAATGGCGAACACCAGGGCGAGGCATTCCTTCTCCACAGCGGTATATCGGTGCTCTGGCCCAATCATCATTCGGCTGAGGTAATATATGGCTTTCTCATGGCCTACGTCATTGTTTTGTGCCAGCAGAGCCCCGAGGGAATGTTCCATTGCTCGTACATAGAGCAGGAATAGTTTTCCAGGAACCGGGGCCACCAAAACTGGAGAATTTGACAAATATTCTTTGATGCTGTCGAAAGCACGCTGACATTCCTCGTCCCATACGAATGAGACTCCTTTTTTGATGAGATGCGTGAACGGTCGGCATCGCCCGGAGAGGTTGGAAATGAACCTCCTGATGTAAGCTAGCCTCCCTTGGAGGCCTCTGAGTTCGCAGAGATTTCTCGAGCAACCCATCTCCATGATTGCTTTCGTCTTCTCAGGGTCTACATGGATACCTTGTGCAGTGATGATGAAGCCCAAGAACTTCCCGCTGGATACGCCCAGAAAGGTCTTCGTAGGATTCATTTTCTAATTGTGCGCTCGCATTAGGTCGAATACGGTCCTTAGATCCTGCAGATGGTCTCCCTGGCAGCGACTCTTAACGGCTATATTGTCAACATAGCACTCCACTGTCTTGCGTAAGTGGTCTCTGAAGATGATGCTCATGGCCCTTTGATATGTGGCGCCAGCATTTTTTAAGCCGAAAGGCATAACTGTGTAACAGTATGTGCCAATCGGTGTTCAGAATGATGTATGCTTTTCGTCGTCAGGAGACATCTTAATTTGGTTGTACCCCGAAAAGCCATCCATGAATGACATACGTTCAAAACCGCAGGTATTGTCGATCATGATGTCTGTGATAGGAAGGGGGAATTCATCTTTGGGGCACGCCTCATTCAGATTGCGGAAGTCGATGCAGATTCGAATCTTCCCATTCTTCTTGAGGATGGGTACTATGTTGGCGACCCAATCGGGATGTTGCTCCTCACGAATGAAGCCGCTGGCTATCAGTTTGTTGACTTCGGCTTCGATCGCATCCATGATGCCTGGGCGGAAGCGTCGCTGTTGTTGTTTGACTGGCTTCGCATCTGGCCGAATGTTGAGTTTATGAAGAGCAATGTCGGGATTTAACCCTGGCATGTCTTCGAAGCTCCAGGCGAACATATCAATGTATTCTCTGACAAGTTCTAGCAGCGACTCCCGTTCTTCGTCTGCTAGGCTTTTACTGACAAAAATTGGATTTGGAAAAGATTCGTTGCCGAGGTCAACTTGTATGACTTCATCTTCAGTAGGAGGTTCTCTTAGTTCGAATCGTTTTTCCCATTGTGCATCCAATTGCTGGGCCCACGGCTCTAGCTCGAGGATCTCGGGGATGTCTTCGTCTTCTTCGTAAGCGTCGGCGAATGTCATGTTGACTGTCATGACTTGTCTGAACACATCTCCGATGCTGGTATCCGAGTCAAAAGTTGGTGATCCGGTTGAATGTGACTGCCAGTCGCATTCTTCATCTGAACTCTCAGGGGTCGTAGTAGACGTTACATACCCTAACCCGCATCGAGTTTTGCTATAGTAGTCCCGTGGTTTGCCTGCCGGGACCGGCGATTTCAAAGGTAATCGTCGCCAGTGCCGTAGTTCAAACCTGGCATCGTCTCCAGATCATACCCCTGTTTTTGCATGAGATATTTAGATTGGGGGCTATAAAGATACAGAGGCAGTCTTCCGGCATCTGTCCCGAGGTCGGCTTCCTCTATAGTGAAGGGATGCGGGTTGTTCGTCCGGCCGAAGATAATCGGATGATCCCCTTCCTCGATTATTCGGTAAGCATCTTCTACTGGAGTAAGCTGGATCGCGGTGTACATATTTGTCACTTGTGTGTGTAGGTGAGTGCCTATACCGTGTTCCATAGCATACATTGTACATAGCTTATTGAGCTCGGTGTAGTTCAAAGATAACCCTTTATTGATGAAGTAAGGTATCTTTTCTAGGGGGATTACATCATCAGCAGAGGGAACATCAGTGTGGGCAGCTACATATTTGGCTAACTCCGGTTCCTCTTTGGCTACCCCCTGTGTAAATGAAGACTGAGAGGACGCCCTGGGCAGCTTGATTGTCAAAGGTTCAGCTGATGGAGCAGAGCGTGGAGTTGTTGGCAGACTAGAGACCCCCAGTTTGGCACTTGACGTGGAGCGAGGAGTGGTTGGTTTGCTAGAAGTATCAGACCTTGCATCGGAGTGACGACCCTTCTTGGGAAGGCGTATCGTCAGTGGCCTATCAGAAGGATTGAGCTTCTCCGTTTGGGGTTGACTGACTCTCGGCAGACTGATTGTCAGTGGCCCCGTTGTGGGTCTCGGCACTTGGCCGGACCTTGGCAGCCGAATTATCATCTTCTCTTCTTGCGCCGAGAGGCTGATCGCGTCCTTCCGCAGAGTGGCAGTAAGGGGTGCGGACTTGCCCGATTTACGAGCTTGGAGGTGGATCGTCAGAGGTCCTTCTGATCCCGTGGCCGTTTCGGTACCAGCTTGTTCATTTCCTTCATCATGGTGCCTCTTTGACTTTTCGTATAGGCAGGAGTCTGAGTAGTAAGATTCGACCCCTTTGAAGGGATCGATGTCAGCAAATTCCGTCTTCACAAAGCCGTGTTTGTCGATATATTTGAAGCACTGGTGTAGCGTGGAAGGCACGATCATGTAATCGTGTATCCATGGGCGCCCCAAGAGGATGTTGGAAGAAGTGTCTGCATCTATGACGTAGCAGGTGACTTCGGATTGGAGGTCGCCAATTTGACACTTCAGACGAATCTTCCCAATAGGGTAGCACCTGCACGAATTGAAACCGCTGATGGCGGTGCTTGTAAGCGTCAGGCGATGCATTGGGATACGGAGATGATATAGCAGACCCTTCGGGATGATGCTTATGGAAGAGCCAGGATATATGTGCATCCGATCCACCTTCACATCGCCGATGTATCCGGTGTAGTATAGCGGGCGATCGTGTAGGTTGGTTTTGATGAGCATGTCCTGCAGAGTGAAGACGATGTTGGGCATTGCTCCCGTGCAGGCACGTTCTTGGAGATCCACGGGTGAGTCCTCCCCGGTGAGGTTGGATTGAGCCAGATAGACATCGGCATTTTGGAGTGCTTCGCTTAATGTAATACGAACGTCCTTGGAGAGCCTTAGGAGTTCGTACAGTAACAACTTGGCTGGTGTGTTAGCTAATTGCGCTAAGATGTCAAAGTTGTAGGGCCTCTCTAGCCCTTGGGCTGCCTCTTTTCGGAGAGATTTGTCGAAGCGAGTCTCCTTCGGCCTAGGCTTGTCGGTCGTCGAAGGCTGAGCCGGTCCCGGAGCATCAGTTGTAGTGGGTTGATGATTTTCAGCTGGATTGTCAACCACAGGTTGGGATTGCGCTCCGGACCGCGTGACGACGGCTGTAGCTTCCTCGTTGTCTGCCGACATTGTGTGGCAGGTCCTGACTTTTCCACTTTTCTATTTGCCGGTGGAAGATGGTGTGGGCCGAGTCACTTCTGACACCAAGTCTGGATGGATCCACATGACCTCCCCTCGTGATGTGGTGAGGGGTACTAGACCGACAGCCTGATCTCAGGAAGGTGGAAGATTAGTAATCTCCATTGTCGCTAGAGGGATGGGGACCACCCCGTCCTGAGTTTCCGTCGGAGGGAAGCTGCCGAATTATACGGACACCATATTGGCTGCCACGGTTACCTCTTCGAAATCGATGGCTAGAGCGTTCGAATCGATAAGGTTTTGGATGTACCATTTCAGCTGGTAGTAATCGTGTGTAGCATGATGGACATCGCGATGATAATGGCAGTACTTTGGATTCTCCATCTCTGCCGGCCGCGGTTCCCGTCTTGGTGGAGGAAGCTGAATTCTGTCCCCCTGTATGAGCATGTCCAAGATGGGCTTGACGTGGCCGTCTTCGAAGGAGTAAGTGATTTGCGGCCATTGTTTGTCTGCTGGCTTCGGCTCAGGTTTTTGTGCTGTGTCGGCCACCATAGCCTGCTTTCCTTTGTTGTCCCGATTGTTAGAGGGGCTACCCCCATTATCGTTGTTGGGACGCTTGTCCTTGTTTTCTCCTTCCGAGATGTGTAATCCCAGTTGGCGAGCCTTCTTCAGTCGTTCTTCGGTGCTTGTGGCGCTGATGATGAACGCCTTCCAATCTTTGAATTAACTTTCGTCCATCCAGAGACTGATCGTTGGAAGTAGTCTCTTTTGGCAAATTTCAATTAAAGAGGAATCTGGATTTCCGGAGGGCAGCTTCATGGCGGTCTGGCGGAACCGCTCAATGTAGTTCCTTGTCAGCTCCTTCTCCTCTTGGATGACGTCCATGAGGGTGGACATGGTGACGTCCTGCCCTACCTCGTAGAATCTCTCCAAGAACATACGCTTGAAGCCGGTGAAGGCGTGGATGCAGTTGTCCGGCAGATTACGATACCAGTCGAAGGCGACTCCTTCCAATGCCCCAATGAATAATCGTGTGAGGATAGCGTCATCGTGGGACAGATGGTCGGTGGTGACCTCGAAGTACGTGATGTACCGACTTGCTGAGGTCTTGCCATCATACGGGTTGATATTGAACGGCTTATATCTTGGTGGGAATGGAACATCCCTCAATTCAGCAGGGTATGGTTGCCGTATTTTGAGGTCTTGGGCGTTTTCTCGGGCATGGAACATGGCTCGGAGCTCCTGAACCTCTCTTCTTACTTCTTGGGCCTCATCTGTCGCGGTAGGGGCTGTTATTTCGGGAGGATTGTTACTCGGGTTCGACGCCGCCGAATTCGAGTCCGCATTGACCGCGGGACCCCCGCTTGTTTGGCCAGGCGTTCCTCCTTGCAGAGTTGGAAGGGCCGCTTTAATCTCGTCTACAGACTTGACCAAAGCAAGTAATATGGCTTCGAGATTGTCGATGCGCTGGCGATCACTGGAACCACCTTGATTGCTGTCCGTCATGAACACCGTCCTTGCATGAGGAGTGATGGAAGGAACGGTGGAGGATGTGCCCTCTGAGTCGTACCCATGCACCGAGAAGTCATCGGGATAGGTGGGAATGTTCTCTTCGGGCTCGGACTCGGAGAGAACGATATCCCCAGCCTCAGAACTTGCTTCGTCTTGAGAGTCATGGATGTTCTCGGTGACATCAGCGTCTGTTGTACCTGATGGGAGAGTTGTTTGCCCGGGCTCGGCTTCTTGAAACATCGGATTGTTGCGGATGTTCAGAGGAGTGCTACCCCCAGTTCCCACAACCCCCAACGATGTGGACGATGAATTTCCCATTGCGGCAGATTTCGTCTTTGAACGGGTGTGTTGGAATACTCCGGTGGAGGACAACCGTTTGGACGACAGTTTCTTAGCTGTAGTGGTTGATATCTTGGGACTGGAGATGCTTGTCTTCTTTCCTTTCCCTTCGGCGGGGACTTTCTGAGCGGAATTGCAGGAGACAACAGGAGGTGCAGGCTGGCCGCATGCGGTTGGCAATTGTGGCCGCATGGGTTTTCTGCAAGCGATTGACTTTCTTAGCCGTATGGGTTTCATCCATGTGGTTGGCAGCTGTAGCCGCATAAGCTATGCGGCTGACAGATGTGGCCGCATGAGTTTTCTTCATGCGGCTGGCGGATGTAGCCGCATGAGCTTTCTCCCTGCGGCTAATACCCTTATGCGGCTCGGATCGCAAAGAGTTCCTCTTTGCCCCTGCAAGTCCAGCATCATAGTGTTTTCTTCTGCCGGACTTGGGGACGGCAGAGTTATCTACGGTCTGAAGTGGGGCCGTAGGAGAGTCTTTCTCGCCGTCTTGAGCAACAAAGGGTATCCCATCGAGGGCTTGGGGAGGAGCAAATAATTTTGGCCTCCACTCTTTGCGAGCCTTCGTCCCGCGGGTGCGCTTCTAGACCGGGCCGGCACTTCCTTCGGAGAGCATCTCTTCAAACGCCTGTTGGTCGAAGCGGACGACCATCTTTTGTTACGTGGAGCCAAGTTTGGCTGTATCCGATTGCGTCACCAACTCCTCAGCCGTGGAGAAGTTTTTCTCCAGCAGAGTCGCCATTGTGTTTGCCATGAAATATAAAAGAACAGAACAATTATCGGAGGACCGAACTTTTACTTCACGTTACAAACTCGCTTGTACAAAGAAAGCCTAGGGACGAAAACCTAGGTACAGCAGTCTAAGTACAATTATTTATTTTAGATTCTGGGGGGTGACGATAGAGGCTCGGGAAGGCGACGGCAGCCCTGTCTTACTCCTTGGACGATCGGTATGCAGCCTTGGCTCCTGTGAAGAGATGGTCGGCGTTGATAAAGAAATGCTCTCCTTGCTCTCCCTCTATTACTCTTCTGGCTTCTCTCTCTCTCTATGTATTTTTTTCTCTCTGATTACTGGGGGAGTCTCTCTGTATCTTTTTTTCTGATCGTGTATATTTTGCAAGGAAATGGCACCTTGCTATTTATAATAGTGGGGCATCATTAGGGTTTGGATGATTACCCATTCTCTAAGTGGCGGCGGCCTAATGTATAATCAATCTGGATCATTCGTTTAAGGCATGAAGGATCTGAGCCATAAATGGGGATAGTATTGAATCCTGCGACTGATTAATGCTGATTGTTTTAAATCTTCATGATTGGTTGTATCAAGCTTGATTTTCTCACCACGTGTCCCATTGGCTTGATCATGAATGATATGACCTGATCTCATTAATTCTGAGGATAACGTTAAATATGGTCATTAGGATCTGGTAAATCTCTGATTGATCTGCATCCCATAATCATCCTTGCTAAGTCGTGGGGGCCATTGAGTCTCTGCCACGTATCTTAATGGTGGACCCTGTCAGAACCGCATGATATCCATGAACCGCATGAGACAGCGTCTCAGTGAGCCGCATAGGTATAGTACTTGCGAGCCGCATGGGGTAGTTTCTCAGTGAGCCGCATAGGTGTAATACTTGCGAGCCACATGGGATGGCTTCTTGGTGAGCCGCAGGAAGATGATTCTAGCCAGCCGCATGAAGCTGTTCTTCAATGGAGCCGCATGGAAACAGCCACGTGTCAATCTCGGATCGTGTCAGAGATTTTCTCCTATTCCCAAAGAGTTTGTCATTATGACAGGACTATTATGACACTTCGTGTCAGAGCCGTCAACTGTCAAATCATGGCAGAGCATTGAATAGGGCCATTACTCGATGGCCAGCTGTGTGAAGGGGTCCCATGGGGACACGTGGTGTTGATCGAGCCGTATATCTCTGTTGGTCGTATGTGAGCCGTATGTACTTCTGAACCGCATGCGGCTTGGGGGCTCTTTGAACCGCATAGGACTGTCCCTATGTAATCCCAATGGACTCTCCTGCCCCGACCCGTATGAGACTAAGAGTCTCTCTGAACCGCATGGGACTGCTCCTGTATGAGCCGCATGGGGTTCTCCTGTTCCGAGCCGCATAGATCATTTATTCTGATATTTTCCATGCTTCTACAGGCTATGTCCTCATTACCTCTGAGTCGTTTTCACTTCCACCAAAAAAATAAACTGCCCCCTCGCATAGAACTTCCACGTTCTCCTACCTCTGAGTCGTTCTATGTACCCCCTCTTCATTGAGCCCACTCCTGCCATGTCCTCATTATCTCTGAGTGGGAAGGCTCCGTCGAAGAAACCTTCATGCTTGTCATGTCCTTAGTACCTCTGAGTAAGTATGTTCGTTCCCTTCAGTTTGTTGCCCGTATCCAAAACCAGGGTACGTTAGGGGCAATGGGTCCATGCAAAATGTCCCAATTGAATAATCATTACACAACAAAAGAGTGAAGCAAATATATTCCATTCATTCAGAAATCGGTTACATCTACGCGGTTACAGGAAAGTTCTTCATGCAGACAAGAAGAAAGGCAAAAAGAAGCAAAGACTACAGATAGACATTTACGAGAAACCTTAAAAAAACCCTAGCCGCAGAAGTGCGTATACAACTCCTTCAACCACCTTACATATGAAGGATGCAATTGAGGAAGATCCTCGTCCAGAATAGGGGAATCAGAATTTCCAGCGCTGCTACCTTCAATAGTCTCGATAGTGGGGAGAACGTCGTCCCTCTCAGGCACTGATTCTTCTTTCATCACCTCCTTCTTAATAGAGGGAGGCCCCTGATTGATGCCAGGGAGCGGCGGCTCCTCTACCACTGCAATCTCAGCATTCGGTGGAGACACTACAAGAACCAAAAGACGAAAAAGAAGTGATGATGAATGATAAAAACAGTCAGAGGATATTCAGAAGGGTTCATGCGACCCGTTGAAAGACAATTTTTTTCGCGGCTCGGACATGGAATATATTCCATGCGGCTCATAGGACGTATATGCGGACCACGAAATTTGAAATGCTCGCATCAAATGATTATGCACGAAGTAATGCAGCAGAACATCATCTGTTAGGGTTTCAAAAGCACCCAATCTTCCACACAGTCCTTACCTTCGACGACAACATGAACGTCAAGACGAACAGGGGGTGCGGCAGTTGTAGACGAAGCCGACTTCCTACTCTTTGCCACAGCCTTCTTCACTGCCTTGGAAGCCCTAGGTGCCATCGTTGTCTGTCGGTCAGAAGAAGAAAGCAAGACAAAAATCTTAAATCAAGAAGAGTCCAAAAGAGAAATCCCTCCAAAAACCCTTCCATTTATAGAAGACCAAGACCGACGCCTCGTATAAAGAAGTCGACTCTTCGGCTATCGATGCAGACCAGATAATTAAAGATCAGAAACTCTTGGGATCCTGCCCCAAAAAGGGTTTACATGCATAACATAATGACATGGCAAGGAACTATACGGCTGAGGTATCCCTGTAGTTTAAAAGTCCCCTGCGGCTAAGCCATTCTTGCGGCTTGAAAGTCTCTGCGGCTGAACGAATCTATGCGGTCAAGATATCCATGCTATCAGAGTGTCATATGCGGCCAGAAGAATATGCATCCATGCTTCTTATTCAAAGTATTTCAATTTTGTAAATTGAAAACTTTGAAGGGGGTCTTGTAGAAGCATGGAAAATATCAGAATGATGATCTGTGCGGCTCGGAACAGGAGAACCCCATGCGGCTCATACAGGAGCAGTCCCATACGGTTCAAAGAGACTCTTAGTCTCATGCGGCTCGGGGCAGGAGAGTCCATGCGGCTTACATAGGGACAGTCCTATGCGGTTCAAAGAGCCCCCCAGCCACATGCGGTTCAGAAGTATATGCGGCTCACATACGACCAACAGAGATATGCAGCTCGATCAACACCACGTGTCCCCATGGGACCCCTTCACACAGCTGGCCATCGAGTAATGGCCCTATTCAATGCTCTGCCATGATTTGACAGCTGACGGCTCTGACATGAATAGTCATAATGGTCCTGTCATAATGACAGACTCTTTGGGAACAGAAGAAAATCTCCGACACGATCCGAGATTGCCACGTGGCTACTCCCATGCGGCTCCATTGAAGAACAGCTTCATGCGGCTGGCAAGAATCATCTTTCTGCAGCTCACCAAGAAGCCATCCCATGCGGCTCGCAAGTACTATACCTATGCGGCTCACCGAGAAACTATCCCATGCGGCTCGCAAGTACTATACCTATGCGGCTCACTGAGATGCTGTCTCATGCGGTTCATGAATATCATGCGGTTCTGACAGGGTCCACCATTAAGACACGTGGCAGAGATTCAATGGCCTCCACGACTTGACAGCTGATAGCAAGGATGATTATGGGATGCAGATCAATCAGAGATTTACCAGATCCCAATGACCATATTTAACGTTGTCCTCATGATTAATGAGATCAGGTCATATCATTCATGATCAAGCCAATGGGACACGTGGTGAGAGATCCAAGCTTGACACAACCAATCATGAAGATTTAAAGCAATCAGCATTAATCATTCACATGATTCAATACTATCCCCATTTATGGCCCAGATCCTTCACGCCCTAAACTAATGGTCCAGATTGATTATACATCAGGCTGCCGCCACTTTGAGAATGGGTAATCATCCAAACCCTAATGATGCCCCCACTATTATAAATAGCAAGGTGCCATTCCCTTATGAAATATATACACGATCAGAAAAAAAGATACAGAGGGACTCCCCCAGTAATCAGAGAAAAAAATACACACACAGAGAGAAAGAAGCCAGAAGAGTAATAGAGGGAGAGCAAGGAGAGCATTTCTTCATCAACGCCGACCATCTCTTCGCAGGAGCCAAGGCTGCATATCGATCGTCTAAGGAGTAAGGCAGGGCTGCCGTCGCCTTCCCGAGCCTCTATCGTCACCCCCCAGAATCTAAAATAAACAATTGTACTTAGACTGATGTACCTAGGTTTTCGTCCCTAGGCTTTCTTTGTACAAGCGAGTTTGTAACGTGAAGTAAAAGTCCGGTCCTCCGATAATTGTTCTGTTCTTTTATATTTCATGGCAAACAATAACCTCTAAAAAAATTGAACAAATTAATATATTACAGTTTGTCCTTATTCCCATGTAGGATTGTTACTCCTTGAAATTATATGTAATCAAATTTGCCTTGCGAAGAACTTATGTTATAATCCTTATCTATGCTTGAAATCAATACATCCTTATGAGCTTACAAGTATAGTTCATGCATATTTTGAAATCCTGCAGGCAAAGGGAAGAAATGTGAAAAATTAAACTGAAAAGAAGCAGTGTAAACCATGCCATTCTAAATATTTTTTATTGTAATTAAAATGACTTTCTTATTATTGTTATGTGGTTTAGTTATTATATTTTGAGAAGCAGATTTTGTTGTTGTTGTTGTTGTTGTCGTATAATTTGGGGAAAAAATCCAACTTTCTTCTTCCTCTCTCCAACTTTCTTCTTCATTTATTATTCATTGGTATTTTATAGGTTTGTGCTTAATGACCAAATAACTAAATAACTAGCCATAAAATTCTATTAAAATATATTGAATATGTAGGAAGAGGGACTGCCTATATATGTATCCATATTTTAGTATTGAGAAGACACTTGAGAAAAGTAACCATATGATTCCTCCTCCAAAAATTACAATCATATGGTTCTTTATTTTCATTTCCATTCCAATCTCTTCTACTCTGGACAAGAGCTAAGTTCAAATCTTTCTTCGGGAGTTATGTGCGACGACGGGAAGCTGGTAGGAAGGGGTTTTACCTCTAGGAGGATTCTAGAGGAAGTATGCACATAGACCTCGAATAATCTCTTACGGCAATGCTTCGTGCATGACTTCCCCGTAGACCAGTAACTTTAACTTTTTGTTATTTTGTTTACAGAAGAACAAATGTATATTTTCTAACAATCTAAGAGATTATTTATCTAATTTTCTGTCTAACAGAATATATGGTAGAGTTATTTTAATTTTGCTCCAAATGAATTTTCTGTGCAAAATTAAATAAATGATTCCATATCTTGTAGTATGCAGTACCAGAGGCCGTGGCACCTACTGGTAATTATGTGAACTTGATTCTGTTTATTATTTTTTGTTCCTTCTTATATTAGGGACTCATTTCTATTTGCTTTGTTGTTGTATTGATTAGCTTCACACTGCGTAAGAAGTTTCTTTTTCCATGCTCTAACCGGAAAAACAACAAAAATCAATTAGAATTTTAAGCATAAAAACATTCTTTTATTGAATGTATTAGGAGATATAATACATTGCGTGCAAACAACATATACTATGAGCTTCTGAATTTTTGTTTGAACATTCTTTACTGAAAGAAAAAAGTAGCAAGGTTACAATTGACCCATAATGCAGATTTACGGTTTGTTTGTTTGTTTCTCCAGTTCGTCCATTAATCATATTCGACCTTATCTGAAATACATCCGTTGCTGTAGTCATTGATGACAATTGGAAATGGATTTTTTTTGCCCAGGTATGCTGTTGATAGAATATAAAATGCATTACTGGGACATTAGCATTATATGTTTGAATAATAGTGCAAACAACTGTTTAGATTCTTTACAGTTTCTATTGTATACATCAACGACTTTCATGTAAATTATGAATTTTCTCCTATTGGCTTGAATATGATACTATGGTATATTTATCTTTGTATCCAATTCACCTGGCTATGGCACCTTGACATATTACTGTCATTGCAATTCCATGAGTTTAGTTACTGTCTATGCAAACCAAAGACGTACTTAATGAATTGCAAAGCAGCTACACGAATGAAAGTAAAATGAGGAATTATATTTTCTTAATTCCAAAATATCTCTACCTAGCAAAACACAAGAATACTTTGTAGATCATCTTCGAGAACACTTTGATGCAATACCACGTTGCTCTTACTAGTTCATGGTTTTAGGAGAAAGTTACTTATATTGCTCTAGTTGGTCAACACAGCTTGAAAGTCATTGAAATGCTTCCTAATAATTTAATTTGTTCTCTTTATGATAAAGATCAGTTAGAGGACAATTCTATGTGCATTCATCCTTTTCATTAGTCCTAAAAGTTATTTTGCTTTCTATTCATGTTCTTGTATAAGTTAGATTGTATTCGAAACCTTTGTTCACATGTTTGGAATTTAGTCTCACATAGTTTAAAGTGCCATGAATAGTTCCAATTCTTTTAAGACAAAATTGTACAAGTCTTGTATGCATATACAATCTATTTTGTGTGCATACGGTTTCTTTAATCTTGTGGGCACATACAAACAGTAGATTATAATAAGCCATTGTTTAGCAATTGTTAATGTCTTGTGTGCTCTAAATTGTTGGATGTATAGATGTTTATCATGCCCTCTTATGGTAATGTTGACTGAAATATTTGCTCATCATGCCTCCTAAGAAGCACAAACACATAATTGCAGTGAAAGATATTCTAAAGTTTTTTTTTTCCATTTGAATTTCTCATTCACGGTTCTTGACTCATGCCCACCATTAGCTCATCAATCCATCGTGGAGTTAAATCCACTAGACAGTACATATATTGTTGACACACTATACCAATTTGTGGTTTGAAGTTGTCCATACAACTACCTAGGATTTCTAAAGTTTTGTGCCTGCTCATGTTATTCTTTAAAAGAACTTAGTGGTTTCAATCATCAACCCAATATTATATATTTATACAAACACTCAAATGCAGTATTGGATATCTCTAAGTTCATGAAATTGCATAGAGACATGAATGTTGTCTTGTTGAATTTTGGATCTTTTGTGTTAATCTATTATTTTGTTAAATTACTATATCGAATGCATTTATGCCAGTTTTAGTTACCTTTCTTGTTAATATGCAAATTAACTTCTAATTTCTTGAAAACAGTTTCTTATTTTTTTAGAAAAATAACATGTTAATGGTGACAGTACTATGTAATTACTTTTTGTACTCTCTAATTCTTAAAATGAACTTTGTAATGTTATATCTCTAGGCCAGAAGCATTAGAGATTGTGACTCGTTCGAAAAGGCTCAAACATGCTAAGGATGAAGGTAATTTTCATATAGTCATTTTGCGATTCCTACAATTATTTGGGCAAATATATTGTTGAATTCTGTGAGCCAACTTTATTGGTTTCCTCACAATATTTAGACAATTTTTATTTCTTCTTATAATATGTGTCGTTATAATTATTTTGATTCATTCAAAGTATTTAGTCAAAAGAAAATAGTTTAGTGATATTGCAAATCACTTTCAATCTAAGTCTTTAGGTAGAGATTTGTTTGGGCACAAGCCGAAAGGGTCATTCTGCAAAAAGATGTAAATAACCTAAGCGACACGGTACTTAAGTGTCTTCGACCACCTCTAGCTGGAAAACGGTCCCTACAGCTAACCCAGATGAATCAAAACTTGACAGACTAAAAGATTTGTTAAGATTGGTTAGTCAAATTAGTCAAACTACTAATTCTGTTCTTATTAGAAAGAATATTTTTAAGGGTATGCTAGATTAGAAATTATTTTATATTAGACACCCTGATGCCGCAGAAGGTTATACAGATACAAACTGAATAACTGACTCATATGATGTTAATTCACGTCTGGATATACTTTACTCTAGGAGAAGCTGTTCTATCCTGAGGATCATGTAACAAACTATATAGCTATGAGTACCATAGACTATGAAATAATATATACAAAAATGACTTTTATTGAAACTGAATAGATCAAGCATCTTATTATGCATATACATGATCTACATCTCTCTGTACCTGTCATTTCATGATAATAAATCTACTATAGAACAGCTAAAACATGATTTTGTGAAATTTAAGATGAATAGGTACCTGCGGCTGCGTTTCAAGACATTAAAATGAGCTAAAAGGCAAAAATGTGGTTCGTCACTATAAAAGTCATAAAAGAACTTATAGATCTCTTGGCGAAGAGTATGTTTACTCTTGACAAAGAGTTTACCTATGAATTTAATCGTAGAATCATCGAGGGGGGTGGGTTAAGCCCGTAAGTAAGTCACCAGCAGTGACAGCCCAACCGAGTCTGAATAGAGATCCCAAGAAGCCGGTTCAATGGGTAGAAACAAGTGTCACGACTCGCACCCGCATGTTAGGGGCACGAGTACGTGATGCATGCCAGCATATACCGCAGCATAGACATAGTAAGCTGTCTAGTCCGCAGTAGAGAATATCTCAACATTCCAAAACGCACAATATCAACATATACTCAATCATATAATGCTAAGAAAGATATGAATAAGAAAAGATAACCATAACACTAAACCGTCCACAAACTATAAATGATTATTCATACCAAGAATGTATCAGGGACAAATGCAATAAACAAAACATAAACCTAAAATAGAGAATAATGGCCTAGAGCTGTCCAAAGGTCAACTTACGGTCAATGATACATCGAGATGTCTCAACTAGCATCATCATGAAGTCCAAAAATGTGGGACGTAGCATCTCCTAAAAAATGTGATTATCCAGTCAAGATTGGCGCAAGTACAAGCATGATACACTATTCATGACATGATAAAAACTATATAACAATAAAATAGAACATGTGAAACACGATAAACATGAAAGACATGAATCACGGTACAAGTGTAATTTAAACATGTAAAACAGTGATCATAAATGAGATAGACAAAGAGAAATATGGACTATAAGTAAACATGACATGTGATAGGAAAGTATGTGGGCATAAACAAAACTAACAACAATCTAGGTGTTTGAAAATGCCACGCTCTATATGCAACCAGCTATGTACGGCCTATTATCCATGGTCTATCACGGTCTACATAAAACACGAAAACATGGTCTATCGGTTTGATCACATATATACTAAGGTATTTTCCCCGCCTAACTATATATATATATATATATATATATATATATATATATATATATATATATATATATATATGTGATCAATATAAAAAAATATATTTATTGATCACACACACACACACACACACACACACACACACACACACACATATATATATATATATATAAAATATATATATATAAATATATATATATATATATATATATATATATATATATATATATATATATATATATATATATATATATTGGTATTTATACGTCGAAGACGAATACGTATATACAAATTATTTGATTATTTTTATAGAAAAGTTTTATTATAAGTTTTTTATATATAAATATGTAAATATTTTTGTTTTCAAACTACATATAAGGTAAATATTTTTGATTTGTTTGCATATATAAAATGTGTCACACCAGATTTTAGACGAACTTTATTTTTATTTATTATTATATAATTGTTATTTTATTTGTTATACAAGTAGAGGTAATAATTTAGAAAATAATTTTTTTCTTTGATAAATAATATGTATTATTTTGCATGCGATGTACATGAAAATAAATTCATGTATATTTGTAAAAAAAATTATTTTTGAAAATTCTTTGGAATATTTTAAATTATAAAATGTATTTAAATTGTTATTTATTTATTTATTAATGTTTAAATATTTATGGAAATTTAAATTAGATTTTTGATTTTATTAAATTAGTTTTAAATATGTTTAAATTTAATGTGAGATTTATCTAATGGGAATTTAATGACTACTAATCCTTATCTAATTAGAAGACCACCTCCTATTTAAGGAGAAGCGTTCTTGTTCTTTTTCGTAGAAACTCAATTAATTACCATAGCCACATCTCCATCACCGTCGTGTCGTGCACCGTGTCGGTGTCCATCTTCACCATGTCAGCCGTTACAGTCTCGGATCCGACCCCGAGTATCTTTCCACTAGATTATATTCATTACATGTATATTTTGCTTTTGTGTCCGACAAAATCGGACACTGACACGCCTCTATGTCGCGTAGGACATAATTCAAAATTCGACACAACTCGACACCCTAACCTTAATCTAGTCGAAGCCGCCGACAATCTCCTCCTTCCTGAGCTTCTCGCCGACTTGGAATCGTGCCGCTGACAACAGATCCCCAATCGCCATCGGTCATCACCACCGGAGCAGCGCCGCTCCGGCCGTCTTGACCCCGAGCCGACCAAGATCTGCCACTGCAGCCTCGCCAACACCACCACAGACCCAACCACCCTCCGACCTCGGCCAACACCGTCTCTGCCACCATCCACCATCACACCATCGATCCCAAAAACCACCGCCATCTCCTCCCTACACCACCCATACCAGTTCCACCACCATCCAGTCGGTGAGCCCAAACCCCCACTCCGACCGAGTTCCCGGCCACGCCATCGTCACTACCATCTACCAGCTTCACCACCAAAACTTACCTCCTCGATCCGACCTCCTCGTTGGCTCCAGCGAGTACCATGAGTCCACGCACCACCAGCGCCGGTGACCGCACCGTTAACCCCTCACCATTCGACTGCTTTCGCCGTCTCCCGACCCTGATGTCCATCGAGAATGACCCGACGAGCTCCCTCGTCCAGCGCCTTCCGCGCTGCCGCCACGCCGTGGCGAGTCCCAACGCTACATGTCGCGCGCTCCTCCTCCAAGCCGGAACCCCCTCCACCAACCCAAGGTAAGCAACCCTCTCGTTTTCACAACCCCCTCTCTCCCACTCACTCTTCCTTGTCTCCCTCTTTGGAACTCACCTCACTGTAACACTCTCTCATCTCTCCCTCTCGAACTCTCTCTCCCGCTCCTTCCTCTTCGTCTCCTCCTCTGAAACTCTCTTTTGCTCTCTCTGGCTCTCTCTGTCTTGATCTCTCTTTTCACTTTTTATACTGCACGACATCGCCTGCTGTGATATTTTTTATTTATTTTATTTTTTAATTGATTTTTTTTTGTCTGCCTAATAGTATTCTTCCTTTAATACAATATAATATTAATAAATATGTTAATTATATTATCATGATTAATCTTTTTATCATAAATGTTGCTAATACTATCAGTAGTTTTTATAATTTATAATTTTATCAATTATTATTATACAATAGATATGCCAAAAAATAATAATTAATTATAGTGTAACGAAATATAGAATTGGGCTTAGCCCTATACCTATGTTTCAAATTGAGGTTTGAAGCCTAAAAATATTATTATATTATTTATGGTATTTTAAAATAGTCTCTGGCCCAAATTATATTTTGACAAGTTAAGTGTTTTAGCCTTTTGTAGATTTTCAACACATTTATCTAAAATATTTTGGGATAATAAAATATAGTTTTTAAGTATTATAAATATTTTTCTAAAATAGTATATTTATTATTTACACCAATCCTATCGATTATCCATATTTGACCAATATCGCTAATCGTATTCTCTATTCTCTTGCAAAACTCGACTTTCTTATGTCGACCTTAGCTAATTAGACTGTTCTGGACTCAATGGAGTAGTTTGTTCCATCATCGAAGGCTATCTTATGAAGTCACCAAAGTCAATTTGTGCCATCATGATCATCGCACCACACCAGGCACCACTACCTAGAAAGATAGCTTGCCATGTTTACTGTTTATATATATTTTTGTATCTTTACTGTTTAGTTACATTTTTTAAATCTACTTTTATTTGATCCAGTTGTATCTTTGTTACTGTTGATGAGTTACTTTACTGTGCTACCAGTTATATATGGTGCAAAAGTGTTAATCATGTTTTCATTGTTATCTTTAAATTATGCATGTGAATCTAGAGTTAAGGGACTTCCATTTGTTACAATAAGCATTTAATTAACCTTATCAGGGATGTGCCACGAGATGTGTGAGTGGTGAGTAGCATATAGAGGTAACTTGCGTGTTGGCTGATCACTTGTGCGCATGCGTTAGGTCTAATCACGTGTAATTATGAGAATCACAGAGATCACAAAAGATGATAAACAAGAATAGAATCCGCAAGAACTAATCACGTGTAACCAATGTGACATGAAACACGAAATATATATCTAAATCATGAAATAGAGAAACTAATGAAAGTAATCATTGTAATCATTTGCCTCAATTTAGTCGGAGTTGACGTGCACGACATGAACGTGTCGACACATGATCAGTATAGATGTTATGCTCCATAAGATGGTCCTAAATAATGACACGCAGTCCCATTGAGTCCAGAATAGTCCAAATAGTCCAAATAGCCCAGTTTGATATATAAAAATCCAGATTCAATAATCAGCACAATTATCGAAATCGAGATATAAGTCTGTATGTGCAAAGGAAATAAATGGTTTAATTAGTCATGATCAAGAGTTGATTATTCTAGTCAGAGGAATTGATTAAGAAATAATCTCATATTCAAATATACTTATTGGAAAAATATTTATAAGAAATAAATAGTCTTATAAAATCACTTGCTAATATATAATCAAAACTATTATATAGAATCGGTTATAGAATTCTATGACCATATAACTAACTAGTCAAGTATGAATTGTGTACCAGTAACAAGTTACGCAAGCTAGTACTACATGCTATCACAGAGTCCATAGCCACGAATATCTCATGCCAGGCTCCATACCATATCATCATCATCCATCGTGTCCGTGTCCTGTGGTCTATCCTATCAATGGACACGAATTTAACATATCGTCATGCCTAGTGTCGATACTCGATATCTATAAATAGACTTTAGCACTCGAATAAGAATCGGACACTAAGTATCAACTAATCCCACATTCATAAAATATATAAATAAACAATAAATAAATAGAATAAAAAGTACTAAAACTTGACAAGGCACACTTGTCTCGAGGTTGTGCATTTGATTAGGCAACGTTCTGCAAACGAACTCGTCAAACCAACGGAAGCAACAAAGGTCAGACTTCTATAAACATCTCCAGATACTGAAATGGACATCACCATCAATCCCAGAATAAAAAAAATCTAAGATAGACTATCCATAAGTCCAATTCTGGACACGAGCAAAACGGTAATTTTGGATCAAAACTTTGTTCGTCGTTAGACCCATTTTGCACCAAAAATGTACCAGGATAAAGCTTGTCCGAATTCAATAAAGTATACATCAATCTTGTCCATAATGACGACACAAGTCCAATAGTAGGGTCAGATTTGGAATCCGATGTCCCGGGTTCAAAATTAAAATTTTACAGTTTGGAAATTACGAATTCGATCGACCAACTTTGGCGTCGAATTTCACCATCCAAATTACAACATAATGAATTGAAAGTTTTATGTCATGAAGTTGGTTACACCTTCTATGCAGCGGAGTTGGTGGTTCTTCAAATGGAGCTTCAACGAGGTTGAAACAAATCCGCGAAGTTGGCACCACGAAACTGTCAAAAGTATATGCAATTTAAATACTCAATTTGGTGGCTGATTTTGATCTATCAAAGGATCAAATTAACGATTGAAATTTGATGAGGGTGAAGAGGTATATACCGAGTTTGAGCTAAAAGAATTGGATCAAAAATCTAATGGCCGAATTATCCAAAAAATATGCCCAAAGTTACTGCGACGAAATAAATTTCTGGTTTCGAATTTAAGCATGTCACTAAAGAATCTGATTCTAAACGCACAAATCGTCTATATTGAGCGTCAGGGAGGACAATCGAACGTCAAGGGGTGCTGCTGGTGTGCTGGGATGCTAGGATCTCATTTGGGCGGCTTGGCGATGTCGCGACGGCCTGACAACATTTGTTGATGCTGCTGCTCCCGACTGTGATTGCTGGTCTGCTGCCGATGCTCTGGCGATGCACGACTCCGGTACAGCTGTGGCTGGGCGTCGACGACGCGACAAGGATGGCAGTGGCCGATGCGACTAGTGAGTCGTGGCCGACTGGTTGGGCTCGGCGCAGTGGCATTTTAGGGGTCTATTATGGAGAAGCTCGTACGACATGACGCGATCATCGGGTTCATGGTCGACCATTAAGGGTCTGGAAGTTTAAAGAAGGTGGTGGTTTAAGGGGACAGGTTCGGAGGAGATGGAGTGAAGGTGAACAAGGGTTAAGTATGGAAGATGAAACCAACAAAGTTGGCTTTGGTTAGCATTTTTTAGCATTAGCATTTGACACATATAAGTATATGTACTATTCGGATAGATGACAGAGGGAGAGAGGTGTAAGGGAAAGGGGATGGAAAGAGACTGGAAGAGAATTAGAATAGGAATTATTGTTGTGGCTCTCATTTAGGAATGAATTCAATAGAAATTATTAGGAGATAATATATAGGAATCAATGGAGAATAAGAGTTAATATATAGGAATTAATGGAGGATAGGAGTTAATATATAGAAATTATTGGAGGATAGGAGTTAATATATAGAAATAAATGGAGATTTAATGGAAGAATTTGAAAAGATTTTTGGGGGATTTGAATGCATACGAAGATGCGGGGTTCAGGATTTTGACTAAAATATTCCCTATAGGGAACGATAACCTTATATATATATATATATATATATATATATATATTTTTTTTTTATATATATATATATATATATATATATATATATATATA
Organism: Iris pallida; assembly: GCA_029216955.1. Classification (NCBI taxonomy): domain Eukaryota; kingdom Viridiplantae; phylum Streptophyta; class Magnoliopsida; order Asparagales; family Iridaceae; genus Iris; species Iris pallida. Next base: position 12,258,766 of record JANAVB010014796.1, on the reverse strand, counting down.
TATATATATATATAGCAATCTATTCCCTGCATCCTGCATAAAAGCTGGTGGGGGATCAGTACGTTCGTCCACGCATGTACTGATGAAAAGATCCACTTTCTAAACCGACATTTAGTATTTATGTTGAATCATGCAACTTAGCCTATGATATTGCTATATTCTCCTTAGGGTCAATTTTATGGCATATTCGAAAGCGGTAAAGCAGGTTATCATGGCAAGCATGTTATTCGAATTAAATAGGCAAGCATGCAAGCAATCTCATGTTTGTTTCGTGACGCGACTTCTTACCAATATAGATGTACTCGCCCTTACACCGACGCAAGGTGAATACTCCCCATTCCTTCCTTGTCATGTTATAAGTGCTCTCTATGCAGGATCTATGTGTGCAGGATACATACGTGCCTGCACTTTCAACCCATTGTTTCTTAACTATATGAAGGTCGTTGGCGTATCCGTGCCAGAATGGACTAAAGGTGTTTCTCTTTTTCTTTCTTTTCTTTCTTTTCTTTATTTTCTTTCTCTTTTCTTTTCTCAAATTGGGTAGCCCGGCGCCTCTCGTAGTGGGTTGCTATCCCAATTACGGAGACCTTTCGTTGTATACCATCATTTGCGGCTTTTACATCTCGCTAAGCGGTCGCTAATCGTCTTACGGATGTGCGCTTCTCAAAGATTTCATCCCTCCTAGGCCAAACGGTCCCGGTGCCCCGGCGCACCCGTTCGAAGGGAACACCTGTGCACGAGAGATTATCTCATCATTTCCATAAGTCTATTCGACCATGTAACGCACTATTATTCAAACAATAATAGTGCGACCCAGACTTTATCATCTCGTATTTCTAACTTTAACTTTATATGTTCTCACATTCGATTTCATACTTTATTTCAATGTTCAATGGCATCATGCCTCAACTCAATGTTCGTCAACCGAAAGACCCGAAGGATTCGAACACTTTTCGAGGCATCATATCACATCTGACAGTTCCGTCACCTACATGCCACAACTGTTCTCTTCGCAATGAAGCCATCTTTTATGATTCTCGTGTACGTAGGCATGCTTTGACACGATTGTTCTCATTTCTTCGAGTCGTGCATGCGATGCACGCCTCGATACCATAATTCCATGTTCTTAGCCTTAAAGGTATAATGTTCGTGGCTTGCACGCTAGGGTGCTCGCCTTTAAAAATCTTTCAATGTGCTAGCCTTTCTAACTCGTGCACGAAGGCACAGAATGCCGTAGCGTTTGAAGCATGCGATCGCATTGACGCTCAGACTTGCAACAAGATTGATGCGGCCGAGATATAGAAGGCATGATGTATGGAATGGTGAAATCCTTTGTGGGCAAGAGAGAACTTGAGTGTTGTAGCCAATGTGGCAAATTCAGTTGGGCTATTGAAAGCCTTTGTAAATCTCAGTTCATTATTAATAAAGAGAATTGTTTCGTATACTCTGTTTCCTTCCATTTGCTAATATCAAATCTGAGAACTTGTCATCTTGCTTGTACGAGCGCAACTCCAGGCTCATGCGGCATCACGTCCCCTGCGAGGACGATGATTCAGGTGGATTCTGGGTCGAGGCGTGACAAATTGGTATATATATATATATATATATATATTTTATATATATATATATATATATATATATATATATATATATATATATATATATTTATATATATATATATATATATATATTTTTTATATATATAAATATATATATATATATATATATATATATAAAAAAAAAAAAAAAAAAAAAAAAAATATATATATATATATATAATATATATATATATATATATATATATATATATATATATATATATATATATATATAAAATAAAATATATATATATATATATATATATATATATATATATATATATATATATATATATATATATTATTTTATATATATATATATATATATATATATATATATATATATATATATATAATATTACTTAAATAAGTACTAATACTAATACTAATAGCTTAATAACTTTATCATTACATAATGAGAAATAAAGTACTTAATTATTAAATAAAATCTATATAAATTTTTACACATTCAAAAACACATAAATGTGAAATATATATTATACATTTGTACATATATAAAAAAAATTATTATTTGGTTAAGAGAAAAATACACAATATTTAACCTAAATCAGTAATAATAATATATAAATAAAAATAATTTTAGGGGTTTTATAACTACCACTGTTCTTAACTAAAAATGAAATCAAGTAAACAAAATACAACTGAAATGAGAGAGAGAGAGAGAGAGAGAGAGAGAGAGAGAGTAGAGAGTAAGAGCAGAGAGAGAATTCGAGAGAGTGAAAGAGAAGAAATAGACTGACAGAGAAAGTGATCGAGATAGAGAGAGAAATAGAGAGAGGGTAAGGTGGAGAGTGAACGAGAGAGAGCAGTTAGAAAGAGGGGTCGAGAGAGAAAGAGAGAGAGAGAAAGAGAGAGAGAGAGGGAAACCCTCGCCTAGCTCCACCTGGCGCGGAGGTCGATGCTAGATCTAGAGCATGGATACGGAAGTCGTCGACCATTGGAAGAGCGTCGACGTTGTTGCTTGTCGACGATGTGTGGCTGTGATGATGTCGGGGATAGCCGGGGACGATGGTGGTTGCCGGTGGACACCGGTTGGGGACAAGGAAGAGACCCTCGGGCGAAAGGGATCCGGTCTGATTTGGCCGAAAACTAGGGAAGCACGACGACTGAGTACAACTGTCGGAGATGAAGATCTGGGGTTGCGGCGGCAATGGCGCTCCGACAGTGGTAAGGAGAAGGGATTTATTAGTGTTGGGTCGGATAGTGGCGGCGGCAGGTGTTTGTTGCTGGTGGTGACGATGGTGTTAGTAGTCAGGTGGTGATGGCGGTGGTGATGTCGGAGATGGCGGTGATGTCACATCCCGACCCGAAAAATCGTTCGTCCTTGCATCGATTTAAACCGAATCAATCATCCTCGCAGGGTGTGATGCCATACGAGTATGGAATTGCACTCGTACAAGACAAGATGATAGGTTCTCAAAAATGGTTATCTTAATTCAATATTAGCAGCGGAAGAAATAGAGTCACATTGGAGTTACATAGAGTATACGAAACAATTCTTTTTATTCAATAAGAAGCGAAATTACATAGGCTTTCAATAGCCTAAAAAAATCTGCCAAATTGGCTTACAACACTTAAGTTCTCTCTTGCCCGCAAAGGATTTCACCGTTCCATACATCACGTCTTCTATATCTCAGCCGCATCATCCTGTTCCAAGTCCGAGCGTAAATGCGGTCGCACGACTCAAAATGCTATAAAATTCCATACCTCAGTGCGTTCAAGCAAAGTCTGATTTGGCCGAAAACTAGGGAAGCACGACGACTGAGTACAACTGTCGGAGATGAAGATCTGGGGTTGCGGCGGCAATGGTGCTCCGACAGTAGTAAGGAGAAGGGATTTATTAGTGGGGTCGGATAGTGGCGGCGGCAGGTTTTTGTTGCTGGTGGTGACGATGGTGTTGGTAGTCAGGTGGTGATGGCGGTGGTGATGTCGGAGATGGCGGTGGTGTCACATTCCGACCCAGGAAATCGTTCGTCCTTGCATCGATTTAACCCGAATCAATCATCCTCGCAGGGTGTGATGCCATACGAGTATGGAATTGCACTCGTACAAGACAAGATGATAGGTTCTCAAAAATGGTTATCTCAATTCAATATTAGCAGCGGAAGAAATAGAGTCACATTAGAGTTACATAGAGTATACAAAACAATTCTTTTTATTCAATAAGAAGCGAAATTATAGGCTTTCAATAGCCTAAAAGAATCTGCCAAATTGGCTTACAACACTCAAGTTCTCTCTTGCCCGCAAAGGATTTCACCGTTCCATACATCACGTCTTCTATATCTCAGCCGCATCATCCTGTTCCAAGTTCGAGCGTAAATACGGTCGCACGCCTCAAAATGCTATAACATTCCATACCTCAGTGCGTTCAAGCAAAGCTCTACCGCGAGCAATCCACTCCCTGCATCTGCAAGCAATCTGGTAGGGGATCAGTATAATCCTCTCGCATACTGATAAGACCCACTTTAATAAACCGACATTAAGTAATATAGTGAATCATGCAGCTTAACTTGTGATCTTTCTATATTTGCCATAGGATAGGTTTTATGGCGTATTCGAAAGCAGTAAAGTATGTATTTCATGACAAGCATGTTATATTTGATTCATGTAAACAACCAAGTAGGCAACATATAGCAATCTTGTGTTATTTCGTGGCGACTTCTTACTGACTCGACACGCTCACCCTTGCCCGACGCAAGGTGAATATGCCTACCATCTTTTCCTGTCATATTATAAGTGATCTTTGTGCAGGATCTCTGTGTGCCTACACTTTCAGCCCACCGGCCCCTATCTATATGAAAGGTCACTAGCATTTATCAAAGCCAGAATGGAACTCTACCAATGGTATGACGGCGATTACTTCAGCTTGGATTGCTACCCTATTTTTTGAAGCTCTCCCGAATATTATCGGTATTTGTGGCACTTATTTTTAATAGTAGGTCGTAAGCCTCATAAATTAAAATGTCGCACACAATACCCATCTTAATTTTCTTTAGATCGAACGGTCCCGGCATTTCGGCATACCTCGTTCGTGGGATACCCATGCACAGGCAGTCATCAAGTCCATTTGACCATGCAATATGCGTCTAACTCATACAACCAAACATAGTCTGAGTCTGAAACTCGACCATCGCATCATCTCAACTTTCAATTCATCCATCTCTATTTCCATTAGCACAATGCCCCAAATCAATATTCATCAAACGAACGCCACGAAGGCCAAGAACAACTCGAGGCAGCATGCCGCATATGCATCATCTTATGGGTCTGCAACATTCACTTTGATTTGGCGATCAAGTCTTCTAGGGTCAGCTGTCCCAAAACTATGCTCGATAATTATGGATCATTAACGAAGGATAGTTCCTACGAACCATGCTATATCTTATTTTGGAGCCATATCATGTTCCGACGATTTCTATGGGGCTACCCAAATCCGGACAAAATTATTTCTATCTGTGCAACTAAGGTGCAACTATCTCTTGAGTAATTTATGCGCTACCGTCGATGATTCCGCAATTCACAAAATATCTACTCGTATCAAGTTCGAGTCTATCTACCCACGGTCGACATTTGATATGCAATACACATTGAAACAATCGTCGATAACTTTACAGTCTCGCCTTATCAATCACAAAGTTAACGATCAACCAGTTCGACATTCTCATATTGCTGTTTATAAATTTTTTTAATATCGTAGGCCCGCTCTGTTTTGTATTCTCACATCGCACTTATGTTTTCTTACCTATCAATTTCGATAGCGCAATTGTCAATTTTGAATCTGTAACAACGTCAACTTAACTCATATCACATCCAAGTTCACGACGAACTTTTCTATGTGCATCACGTCGTTTCCCGACTCGCTGTATCCCATAATATTTCGATCGCATAACCGAGTTACGATTATACAACATCGAACCCTCGAGTTATACTATCATGTCCTCTAAGTTTTATATGTTTCAGTCGTACTCAAAAGAATTTTGTCATAACATAACCAACTATTTCTTAGGCGCGATTATCCGCATCAACCAACATTTTCATCGAGCTTGCAATTCGTGTGATCCGATTATAATTCGCATCGACCAACATTTCCATCGAGCTCGAAAGTCATGCGACCTGATTATAATTTGCATCGACCAATATTTCATCAAGTCGCAATTTGTGTGACCGAATTTTTAACTTTGAGTTTCCTATCCGGCCGATCCAACTTTTGCCTCAAGGCAAAATCTTTTTGTTAGTCTCAGTCATTCGGCCGACTTATAAATCATTCGATCGACTTATAAATTTTTGTCCGACGTATCATTCATTGATATAAGTCTACGCCTATCGTTCTAACCAATTATCGAAGTATGTTTGCATCAATATATCGTCATACAAATTTTCCATCGAGTCTTGGTAATATTCCGTCCGTTGCAGACAAAACATCCACAATTCTCACAATGTGTTTGAGGCAATCTGTCACACACGTGGTATAGCATATACCACTCGAAAATCAAGTCATTTATCGCATAAGTGGTATAGTATATGCTACTCAAAGTCAAGTCATTTCTCTTGCATCATGATCGGTATGAATCAATGTTTATTCCAAACAAACCATTCCGTGGTGATCATGCCGATCACAAACTCAGCTTTTAATTAAATCAAAATCCGACACATCTCAGCCAATACATTTTGGCCACTCAAGTTCGGCGCGCAACCGAACCGATTCGTTCTCATCTATTTATGATTTTTAGTTTCATCCGTTGCATCTCGTACAACGTTTCATTTTTGACATTTAAATCCAATACTCGAATTCGTTCAACACATTCAATATCAACTTTTATTTTTATTGCAACACATCATTCATAATCAACTCGTTGTAATTGATGCAACAATATCCCACTACTTTTATTATGTTGATGCAACCAACATTTTTCATATCAGATGTTGCATTGAAACAACAAACATCTCAATTCACATTTTCACGACTTGTTGCACTTGCAGCAACAAATATTTCATGCCGTGTTGCACTCAATGCAACACATATTTCACAACTTTACTCAGCAACATGTAATTTTCAAAACACTTGCGATAAAATTACACGACTTGTATTCGACTTATTATATGGAACATCCAGTACGGCATCAAGTAGTAAAGAGTCATTTGATCATGGTAGAAAACTTTTAAAATTGAAACAAAACAAAGCGTCCTGAGGAAATTGAACCTAGAGCTCTGATACCACTTTGTCACGCTCCGACCCAAAAAATCGTTCATCCTCGCATCGATTTAACCCGAATCGATCATCCTCGCTGGGGCGTAATGCAGTACAAGTCTGGAATTATACTCATACAAGGCAAGATAACAGGTTTCCAAAAATGGTTATCTAAATTCACTATTGGCAGTGGAAGAAATAGAGTCACATTGGAGTTACATAGAGTATTCGAAACAATTCTCTTTATTCAATAAGCAGCAAAATTACAAAGGCTTTTAATAGCCCAAATGAATCTGCCATATTGGCTTATAGCACTCAAGTTCTCTCTTGTCCACAAAAGATTTCACCGTTCCATACATCATATATTCTATATCTCGGCTGCATCATCCTGTTGTAAGTCCGAGCGTCAATGCGGTCGTACGCCTCAAAATGCTATGACCATGCCTCAGTGTGTTCAAGCGAAGCTCCGCCGCGAGCAATCCATTCCATGCATCTGCAAGCAATTTGGTGGAGGATCAGTACTAATTCTCTCGCGTACTGATAAGACCCACTTTATTAAACCGATACTAGATAATATAGTGAATCATGCAGCGTAACTTGTGACTTTCTATATTTGTCTTAGGATAGGCTTTATGGCATATTCGAAAGCAGCAAAACATGTATTTCATGGCAAGCATGTTATATTTGATTCATGTCAACAACCAAGCAGGCAATATATAGCAATCTCCTGCTGTCTCATGGAGACTTCTTACCGACTCGACGCACTCACACTTGCCCAACGCAAGGTGAATACACTTACCATCTTTTTCTGTCATGTTATAAGTGATCTTTTTGCAGGATCTCTGTGTGCCTACACTTTCAGCCCACCGGCCCCTATCTATATGAAAGGTCACTGGCATTCATCAAAGCCAGAATGGAACTCTACCAATGGTATGACGACGATTACTTCAGCATGGGTTGCTAACTCCATATTTGAAGCTCTCCCGAACATTTTAGATAATTATGGCGCTCCATTTTCAATAGTAGGTCGCAAGCCTCATAAATTAAAATATCCCACACAATACCCATCTCAATTCCGTTCTAGATCGAACGGTCCCGGCGCCCCGGTGTACCTCGTTCGTGGGATACTCGTGCATGGGCAATCATCAAGTCTATTTGACCATGCAATATGCGTCTAATTCATACAACCAAACATAGTCTGAGTTCGAAACACGACTATCGCATTATCTCAACTTCAATTCATCCATCTCTATTTCCATTGGCATAATGTCCCAACTCAATATTCATCAAACGAATGCGACGATGGCCATGAACATCTCGAGGAAGCATGCAACATTCAGTAGTTATTCAATAACATTTAGCTCATGCATTCGATGCATGCCTCGATTCAGTATTTCCATGTTCTACGACTTAGTGTTCAGTGTTCTTCTACTCGTGTATTTGATGCACGTCTAGACACGATCTTTCAATGTACTAGACTTATGTTCACCAATGTTCTATAGCTCGTGCACTAGGGCACTCGCGTCGATACAGTCTTTCAATATTCTAGCCTTCTAATTTGTGCGCGAAGGTACGAACGACTCGTGCACTAAGGCGCCGATACAGTTATCCCATGTTATTATGTTTGCGCACTGAGGCGCTCGCCACTACGGTGATTTTGATATGCTTTGGCAATTCGTACATTTGATGTACATTTCAATTCAATTGTTCTATCTAACGTTCGACACGCACTACAATTTCTCTCGATCAGGCCATGCTCGTGGATTCGATAGGTTAACTAAGCATACAATGGTACATTTTACTTAGGCATGATGAAGTAGAAAAGAAGGGTCAAATTTCTTCCACCTTAAGCCGATACGCCTTGTCGTTTTGCCGAGCCGATGCGGCTCGATTTCATAACTTTGTTGCACGACCAACTCTTATAACTTAGCCATTCGAACACTTGGTCTCCATTGAACTACCCAACTGATTCGGCTTACCGTGCCTATGTTTTAGTCCGTTGCGAGGCGATCCTTTGGTTTTGTGGACACCGTTGCAAATAAGGCACAAGATCTATGAGCCCTTGAACCAAAATTTATTATTATTATTTTTTTACCATTATTTAATACCATAATCATACTATACTTAATTATACTTGTACAAGTATTTAATCAAAACCCAATATTATTAAACTAAAGCCACATTGAGTTTACTCATAGAGGGAGCTTATGCAAACCCAGGCTAGGGAGGGGTTTGATTGAAAAGTGTCCCAAATACCATTCAAATTCAAATGACTTGGCCGACCTGTACCAAGCCCTATCTCGAATGAAACAGATAGGAAGGAGCTTCCTTAAATCTTCAGCATAATCAAAATCCAATTTGAAAAGCAATTCAAGCCTATCAATAATCCATGTATATAGGATTAAGAGACCCATCAATTCCTCCTTCCTAAAACCCTAGAGTTCATCCTGTGCCTCTGAAATTCGAAAGGATTCGCGTGTTCGAAGAAGAGTGTGAACATGAGGAACGTTCAGATCCCTATAGGTAAATCTCGAATCTGTAGCCAAATCCCTGGTCCTTAAATCATAGTTAAAACTTCATTAATTCAGTATGTAGCTTAGATGGTTGTGTTAATAGTCAAGGGGAAGTTTAGATGAGAGGAGTGGACTCTGTGATTTAGGGAACTATATGAGATGTAAAGTGATCAGATAATGTGTGACAGTAAGGAAATAGATGATAAGGCAATCGATATGGAGAGGAAGACTAATGCCTATATAGGTTTGTAGAGGCCTGTCCTTGTACAGGTCATCAAGAACCTTGACAAAGTCTAATGCCTACCAAATACATTAATGTTGGGGTCCTAGGTACGGTTGAAGGGTGCAGACTATTATTTGTGGGTAGAGTATCCGACCACTTCTGATACTCGTTACGTATCAGAAAAATTAGGAATGGGGGGTCCTGCCTAGGGTTTGGGGCTACCATATCAGTCATGTATTGATGTTTCAGACTACACATACATAGGCAGGAAGAAGAGATTGTGTACATATATAAATATAAATGTATCTAATATTGACCCCCAGGATATTATCCTTCTTACCATACAACTGTTTGAGTAGTATAGATACCTTCACCAGCCAAGTAACTTCCTATGGACCACTAGCACCAACACAAACATCTGACAGCATGTGTTAGAACTAAATACTAGGATACCTATCTATCTCTCTCTTATACATTGTCCAGTTCATATAGGGTCCTACGAAACTCTTGGGGCAAGAGTATATTTAATATTAGACTAACTACACCAAAACCCAAATGACTAGTACAGGAACCTAGTATAGAAATGACCCACCAGAGCCTATATTCAAACCCTCATAGCCCACCATTGATACTACAGCTTATCTATATTCCCTACCCACCTTGACCCTAATCTACATTACAAAATTGGACAGTTTACCTACAGGTAAATTCCTTTCCAAGGTTAGAGTAAAGGACTCCCTATTAGGCCATATAGTAGTAGCCATGACCATGACACTATAACGAAAGGGGATAGTGGTATACATTAAAAACAGGACAAGGGGTTTCCTGATGACAGTTGGGAAGGTTACAGAAAAGATTGGGTTCATATAACAGAGATGGTAACCCACTTAAAGTCTGGGTGAACCCACATTTCCTTGATCTAGTGGTCCATTTTGAATAACTAGAGTATTAGAATGGAAGGGTGTGTTTAGATGGGAAGTTATGTGAAGATATAGATATACCATAACCTATTTCATGTCACATAATGACCTGTAGATGACTCATATGTACAGACACCCACCTCAGGAATGTCCTTTGGTTAACAATCTGTCACCAAATCAATAAACAATGTCCGACAGCTAATAGGGGTACATGCCTGGGTATAAAGGATGGGTATATGAGTGCAGTAGATGCATTAGCCTAGGGTATTGCATAAAGCAATAATAGATGGTACCTGTAGGCCGAGTCCAGTATATGCTTTTAGGTGTATAGCTATACCAGGTGAAAGTGAGGGTCAACTAGGAACGGGGGTTGTATCTTAGGATACATGATGTAATAGTAGGATAAGAGAAGACAACTAACAAAGCCATCTACAGGATAGAGGTTTAGAGGAGGTAACAATAAGACCTCCAGGGAGAATTAAGAAAGTGTATATGATACACTAATTGGGATTCTAGGACTTACGGGGGAGCTAATATACCTAAATCTAGGGGCAGCCATGTACTCAAGTAGCATCCTCTAGGAAGTTAAGGTTGATGCAATCACTGACACTAAAGAAGGGTTAGGGTATCTCAATACCCCATCTGTTATATTCCAAAAAGAGTAGGAAATAACCTGGGAGGATACATTAATACGTGTGTCATAAATATCATGTACACAACATGTTATGCAAGCAGGGGTGCATGCATAGACAGGTAGTTGGGGAAAATTGGTCCTGTACTGCAGTCTGCATTCAGAATGGCATGAGGATATCGGTATAGGCCAAAGACCATAGTTGTATCTAGTACTTGTAGGATATCAAATTTGCACATCAAGTATCAGCTAGTGGACAAGGGGTAAGCCCAGTGTATCAGAACCGAAAAGGGTAGCAAGGGTCAAATAGGGTAAACAGTGTTGAAGTCGAAACAGGAATTGAGTAACACTAAACTAACAGGGGCCCCTCTGGATTTCTGTTCATAACAGCAGGGTAACCTGCAAATAGCAGGTTGAGGGTGTGAAGGCAAAACCAAGTATCCAAGGATATTAATAGTGTGCTTCTAGTTAGCCTAATATATGAGAAACCTATAAGGGATAGTAGACTCAGAACCTAGAAGGGGTTAATTTAACTTAAACTCAATAGAGTTGATATTCCAAATATATGTATTGCTTTAATTAATTCATAATATAGGTCTGTTGGACTATGAATCAGCACCCGACTCGTACTCGCAGCTTAGGACCACATGCAAGTGCACTCTCTGATTGTTTTCAATTCTGATAGTTTTGTTCAATACATACTATACATATGCTCTTTGTTTGGTGACACGACGGACACACGAGTTAGTATCATGGACCCCTATTTATTTCTTGTTTACCTCACCTTCGTATTTCGTGACTTGTTTGGGTTTATGTATACTGGTCGAAAGGAGAAATATCTTAGTGGACGTGTGAACTACCCTTTCTATCCCTCGTATCTTTTGTGGAGAATAGCAGTCGCACATTTCATATACGGGGTGCCTGATTTACCCCATAGCCGTTCACATGTCGAAACAGATATTTCAACACACTTAGATAGTTGTCTTTTATTATTTCTTTACATTTCACCACTTGCCATGTCATCATGCTTTTACATTTTTTCTAGTTGACATACCATGTTCTGCGATTCATGCTTTCATTCTAGATATACTATATCATCACCTTACTTTCTAGTTTCTTCCACATATGCTATTTTCATGCACTCTTGAATCTATTATGTTGCGGATAGCTTTTCAGTTTGTGTGCTTGTTCCATTCCTGACTGAAAAATCAATATTTTTAGGTGATGAGTTAGAGGATTTCTGTACCACATATTATGAGCATACTGCATATCCCGATTTTGGCGCACATGACGAATTGGAGGCTGCTTTTGCGGAGTTACCCACTACATATGGTTTTTAGTAGAATTTATTTAGTATTCTCACAGATTTGTTTAGTTTGAGACTTTTAGATATTATTTCCATTTTGAGATTCATGAGTTGATTTATGGATGTTCTCTTAGTACATTTCATTCTCTTTGGAGACTGTCACTTTAGTACATTTTGATCTATCTTGGAGTTTTATCAGATCAGTTATTATCCTTCTCTCCAAATTGTGGTTATTATATAAAATTTATCTTGTCTTGATCTTATCTGTTCATATGGTTTACATTGTGCAAATGAATATAAACTGCGTGGTTGTATTTATAAATGCGGAGATGACTAGACAGCGTACTACCGTCGACTCTGCGGCGTAGGCTGGACGTACCCACGGCTCATGTCCAAATACTGGGTGCGGGTCGTGACACGTTTTTATGGTTGCCCATGCAGGTCAGATTTCACAAAAACCGCGAAACTCGTGGTGGTACTCAACTTCTGCAGGCCTACGAATAAGAATAGATTTAAGGACCATATCCACATGTTTTAAACCGTTATTGACTTCCATGTTTGATTTCAATTACTCATTTGATATGCATCCTGTTTGAATCTTCATACCGACTAATGAGTTTCTTTTGCAACAGTTAAATGGATTCCCAAGACAGGAACACCGCTGCCTTGAACACCCCAGCAACCGTCGGCGGGTCTTCCGCGAACGGAACCCCACCGACCCACGAGGCCAGTTCACCTATCTGGGCGAGATGCCACAATCGCAGATTTCAAGATTTCGTCGAGATGACATTCCACCACCTCCCCAGTTTCCTCCGCCGACTCCGCCACCAGCATCGTTTCTCCCACCAGCACCCGACCAACATCCAGCACCACTTTTTCCTCCAACACCTGCGCTGGACAATGCTACGCTCCTTGGGATCTTCCAGCAGCTCATCACTTCCCAAACGGAGCAGGCTAACACCTTCCGCGACACCTTGAGGGAGGCTTTTAAGACTAAGGATGCTCCCCCAACTGCGTTCGGAAACTTTCAAGAATTTCATGGACATTAAGTCCAGGGAATTCAAAGGAACGAAAGGGATCCTCTACGCGGACGACTGGTTAGAGAACGTGGATCGCAATCTCCGAATGGCTCGAATTCCTGAAGACAAGAAGGTCGAGACAGCTAGCATGCAGCTCTATGACATCGCCTGCACGCGGAATAGAGACGAGCCTCGATTCACCGCGCCAGATGTGACTTGGGTAGAATTCAAGGAGCTGTTCAAGATAAAGTTCTACCCCGACGCGGCCAGAGTAGAGTTAGAAAATTAGTTCGAGAGCCTGGAGCAGGGCAACCTCTCCATCAACGAGTACACCACCGAGTTCTCCTGCCTCAGTCGCTTTGCAGTTGCCTTGACCCCTGAAGCCAAAGCGAAGAAGTTCAGAAAAGGGCTATCACATGAAATTTGCATCGCCATCGCCACCAGCTAGGCCACCACCTATGAAAGAATCCTAAAGGTTGTGCAAGCATTAGAGAAGGAGATGAAGCGCAAGCAGAAGAGGGACCGAGACGCATACGGAGGAGGCAACAACCAGTCCGGATCGGCAAAACGATCCAATACTCCAGGGAAGACCGCAGCACAGCAGCATCAGCCACAACCCCGTTTCCAGCAGTAGCAGTACCAGCCTCCAGCTAGAGCCCCTACTTTCTAGCAGAACCAGCAGAGACAGCCAGTTGGTCCTTGCACCTACAGCAAGAAGCCAGGACATGCATAGGAGGTGTGCAGGAAGCGACTCGGAGTATGTCTATTCTGTGGGTCGAGTGCGCACCAGTTGAGGGAGTGCACACTAGTACCTCCCCGTTCAGCACATGGGACAGCTCCTGCCCCAGGAGCACCGATGAGGCCCGCGATACCCCAGCAGCAGAGAGGACCCCTGCCCACACAGCAGCAACGTTTCGTCCAGCATCAGCAGCAGGGCAGATCTTTTGCTATGGCGACCGATGAGACGTTAGCATCTCCGGACGTGATAGCAAGTTCTGTTCTCCTTGAGTCTTTTTCAGCTATTGTTTTATTCGATTCTGGCGCCAGTCATAGCTTCATATCTGCAGCTTTTGTTTTTAAACATAATATTGTATCCGAGCCTTTATACTGCACTTATAAAATCTCGACTGGCGGAGGCATCATCCTAGTCAAGGATGTTTGCGTCGGACGTCGCATTACCATAGGAGGCCGGGAAATACGTGCTAGTTTATTCATAATGCCACTTCCAAGCTTTGATATAGTACTCGGAATGGATTGGTTGAGTAAACATTATGCCAGCATTGATTGTCGTCACGGATGTGTTGTGTTTAGTCCGCCTGGAGATACCGTGTTCGAGTTCGCTAGAGGAGCAGTAGAGCAGCTTAGCGACGCTATTTGTGGAGCCATGGTAGCAGAGAAGGAGCTACCTCATCATGTCATCACGGAGTTTCTTGATGTTTTTCCCGAGGAGTTGTCGGGACTGCCACCAGACAGAGACATTGAGTTTTCCATTGATCTTGTGCCAGGCTCAGAGCCAGAGTCACAGCGAGTATACATGATCAATAACAAGGAAGCCGTGGAATTGAAGAAGCAGATCGACGAGCTACTGGAGAAAGGATTCATTAGATCGAGTTCGTCGCCTTGGGGTGCACCAGTCCTGTTCGTGCCAAAGAAGGACGGGACGGTGCGTATGTGTATCGACTACCGGACCTTGAATAACAAGATGATCAAGAACAAATATCTGCTACCAAGAATTGACGACCTTTTCGATCAGTTGAGCGGTGCATAGGTATTTTCGAAGATTGGCTTGAGGTCGGGGTACCACCAAGTGAAAGTGAAGGAGGATATTCCGAAGACAGCTTTCTAGACCAAGTACGGCCAGTATGAGTTTATGGTGATGCCGTTTGGGTTGACCAATGCCACGACAGTCTTCATGAATTTGATGAACAAGGTATTCCATCCATACCTTGATTAGTTCGTAGGTTTTCATCGACGACATCCTCATTTATTTGAAATCGCCGGAAGAGCACGAGGTGCATCTGAGGATCGTGCTGGAGACCCTCAGGAAGGAGAAACTCTACGGGAAGCTTTCGAAGTACGAGTTCTTCCTAGATAAGATGGAATTCCATTGGCATGTGGTGACAGGAGACGGTATATCTGTGGACCCGAAGAAGATTGCTGCCGTTGAGTCGTGGGCAACTCCGATTTCTGTGGCTGAGATTCGGAGTTTCTTGGGATTGGCGGGGTACTACAGAAAGTTCGTGCAGGACTTTGCTCGGATTGCGGAGCCAATGACTAGGCTCACTCAGAAAGATGTAGAGTTTGTGTAGACATAAGACTGCCAGGCTGCGTTCGACGAGCTGAAGAAGAGGCCGACGACAGCTCCGATATTGACGTTGCCATCAGGATCCGGCGGTTTTTCTATCTACAACGATGCTTCAAAAAAAGGCTTGGGTTGTGTTCTAGAGCAGAACAAGAAGGTAATAGCATATGCGTCCAGACAGCTGTGACCACATGAGAAGAATTATTCTACCCACGATCTAGAGCTGGCAGCAGTTATATTCGCCCTGAAGCTGTGGAAACACTACTTGTACGGAGAGCGTATGGAAATATTCACTGACCATAAAAGCTTGAAGTACGTTTTCACACAGAATAAGCTGAATATGAGGCAATACAGATGGCTGGAATTGATGAAAGATTTCGATATCTCGTTGCAGTATCATCCGGGGAAGGCGAACGTAGTTGCGGATGCCTTGAGTCGGTACCTAGTGGCTATGTTCTTGAGGTACTTGTTAGCAGACTTAGAGAGCTTAGGCATTGAGGTCGTCATTCCCGGAGTCGAAATGCATATGATGGGCATACAGATTCAGTCTGGACAAGATACGAGAGACACAACAGCAACATCAGGACGAGCAAATGAGGAGTATCATCGCGCAGGTGCAAGCCGGTTTGTTAGAGGATTTCACTATTGCAGAGGATGGCTCATTGAGGCATGTGACGAGATTATGTGTACCTAGTGGAGAGCTGCGAGAGGAGGTCATACAGGAGGCGCACCATTCTCAGTATTCCTTGCATCCAGGAGCCAACAAGATGTACAAGGATATGAGAGCCTGTCACTACCCGCACCCAGTGTAGGGGCACGATAAGTGGGTACATCCAGCCTACGCTGCAGTGTCGGCGGTAGAACGCTGTTCTAGGTTACTATCTAATCAACAATTCACGTAATTATATAATGTACCTGTCACAATCTCAACTCCGAATGGAGAACATGTATAAGATACGATAATACTCAGTCACAATCTAAGCACGATAAGATAACACAGGAGTCTAACAACTATATATAAAACTCAAAACAACAATAACTTAAATAAACTTTTAAATAACAACATCTCCAACAATCTCGAATACAACTCAATCTCCACTTATTACAAAACAGGTTCTGAAAGAGAAACTAAACCATAAACTAGTAATCTACTCCAAGCTCTACTGGTCCTCTAAGCTAGCTGTGAATCTCCAGGTTACCTGTAATATTTTCAATAGGTCCAGTCAGGACAGGAACGAGCACAAAATCTCAACAGTTCATATCAAGACAGGAATATAAAGCATGCAATAGAGTAAAATACATGAAATGCTAAAAGAAAGTACATGTAGTAAAAGAGAGAGAACTGTAATATAAATAGCTACTATAAGTAGAGAACTATTAGTGACTAGTGATGTAGAGTACAAGATAGACATATGAACGGCTTGAATTTGTACATGATTACACTAAGAGTTTGCACATGATTACACTACTTTAGAATTGTTCACATGACCATTTATACTCTTCCGTACCCCAATCAATACACAAGGATTCAGACAAGTTATATTGTTGTACAATATTTCACATGAGGGCCCATAAATGGGTGCACATGAAGTTATACATGAGGGCTCTATGAACATGAGAGTACATGAATCACAAGAGTGTACATGAATAGTGAAAGCACATGAGTACATGATGAAAGTGAAACGCACATGACATGATGTACCCGATGCTCCTAAGGGGGATAACATCTCAATGTAAAGATCCATATAGTACCAATCCGTGTTAACAATGTGACAACATCAAGTACAGTAATCTAGAGCAAGAATATAAATCTTAACAAGTATGAAATGATCAGAGAATGTACTCGCATGATAACCTGAGCAACAAATGTGTATAGATGTCTGAATTGGGATCATAGACTCCTATTTAGAGAAATACATGTTAAGATGTGTTCAACATATAATAATTGAAGTATACAATACAATTTACATGATACTAGGTCATTCTAGGTCAAAGTCAACTCTTAGTCAAACTAAGTCAGACTTGAACTATTGGTCCCCACTAGTCTAGTCTAAGGTTTTGGGCTAATAGGCTATGTAGAGGGTAACTTGGTATTAGCCTAATCACATATCAAACTAAACTCAAAGATCCCTAATTATAAACCATGTCTTAGGGTAAAGTGCATTTAAACCCTCCTTAGATGTCACGAAATGCAAATAAAGACTCGCTGATCCGAAAAAGACAGCTAGATACGAAAATGCTCAAATCACCCCCCCCGCTATTAAAATCCGTTAAAAACGTCTTAAAAGACGATTTTGCCCCTCCCCTCTTCCCCCCTCTCTCCGGTGGTGGGGGGCGGGTCGCCGGCGGAGGGAGGAGGGGGAGGGGTTCGGGGGGCGGGTCACCGGCGGAGGGAGGAGGTCGGTGGACGGGTCGCCGGCGGAGGGAGGAGGGGGGGAAGGGGGGAGGGTCGCCGGCGGAGGAAGGAGGTGGGGTCGGGGATGACCGGCGGAGGGAGGAGGGGGGGTGGTCGGGGATGACCGGTGGAGGGAGGAGGGCGGATCGCCGGCGGAGGGGGGAAAAGGGGGGTAGGGGCTGGTAGGGAAGGGTGGAAGGGGTAGTTTAGGTAGTTTCTATTGTTTTTTTTTAAGACTTAACGGCCATTTTAACGGCCATTTAACGGATAAGGGCCATTCTAAACAAAACAGGTTTTTTTGGAGGTGCAAACTGCTTAAGTTTTCTAATAGGTCTTATTTTGCAAACGAGGCAACTTTAGGGAGGGTTTAAATGCACTTTACCCCCATATCTTAGTACAAGGTATATGACACTATCCCTTATCTATCAAGTCACCTATGGCTTAACCTATAATCTAAACACACAAACCCAAATATCACAAGTACATAGTTTACATAAGGTATCAACATATCCCTATATATATATATATTTTTTCCCTATATATATATATATATATATATATATATATATATATATATATATATATATATATATAGCGTATACCATTAAGCCTAACATAAAATAGTCCAAGCTAAGAGGAATATATGTAAATACCAACACTACAACAATCCCTCAACCTCACATATCCTCATACATATATAATACAATATTTATAACTGAAATATACAAGAATACCTATAAGTTAGATGGTTGGATTCTAAGATAAATACAGGAACATGAGGGGGACTGCACAAGGGAAAAAGGAATGCAAACAATTAGAGACCTCAACCAAAAATGTAAATATGACTAACCCTCAGGTGGATAGGCCAGGTAATCAAGGGTTTGAATGATTGTTCTTACTGACTGAACTAAAAAGTCTAAAAGCAGGGCACTATAACCATTGATCCTCAGAATATGGCAGAACAAAATAGGTGTTCAATCTGAACAAGGTCGAGTGACTGCTACCTATGGCATATTCAAAGTGGGCTAGTAACAAGGTAAGAAGTGGACTTAAGGTTCTATTTAACGGGACAGAGCAAGGATATGCAGGATATATAAAAGGGAATGAGGACCAAATCATATAGAACAAAGGGGAACTAAAGGGCATCAAATATTGACTGGACCAAAGGTCCCAACTGAACATCATAGATGTTCAAGTCTGAACACAAATTTACCATGGACAGGACAATATCCTAAAAGAACTAAATGAGGGGATAACTAAACCAAATGATATAAAATATAAGAAATAGGCAGAACCAAGGATTGCTCAAGGTCTGAACTTGAACTACTTGGGCAGAACAGAACATATGTAAAAGGGAAATGTAGTGACAAGATATGTGAATGAAGGTAATGTGTGAAAGAAGCAGTGAATGAATGTGTATGTAATAAATTATGTATATGTAGTGTATCCTAATGCAGAACAAGAACTGTTCTGATACATGATATGTATCAAAAAATGCTAAATGAGGCTAGCTCTGTGTGCAGTGAAGTCACATGTGAGGGCAAGACAATTTTTAAAATGCACTTGCATGTAGTGTAATGGCTAAGTGAAGTCTAGGACATGTCCTGATACAGGACAAATGAGTTGCAGTGGCTAACATGCAGTAAAATCAAGGGTATTTGCAGATACATCAGTGCAGGACACTGTGTCATGCAATGAACCAAGGTATGCAGATATGCTAATAATAGTATGCAGGACATAACATTATCTGGATTTGGCTGAAATTGACTAAAGAGAGACTGGTATATCATTATCTGAATATTATAACAATAGTACTGATCAAATTGTTCAAATGGACTGAAAATCAACGATTTTGAGATGGAATGAAGCTTAAGATGATGGAGACTGAATCATATACCTAAGGGAGGAGATCTTCATGAATTGATACTAAAGAACCAAGACTGAACATAGCATAAAGGAAGACTGAAACACTAGAATTGGCACTGAACAGTGAGTATGGACATGGCATCATCAAATGTTTAAATGCACCTTCAAGGATGCAGGACAAGGTGTCAACTGTGCAGTAAACAATGGGATGGGGCTCGACTGAGCAAGGTGCAGCATGCTAATGAAGTATACAGACAAAGTAAAGAGTGCAATGTGTCAAAGAGTGAATGTAGCAGTGAAGCAAGTGTGCAGTGGCATGTAGGGAATAGTACAGCTGTGTCAAATGAGTAATGCAAAGTGTGCAAGTGATCAATGCAAAGTGAAGAGTGTGTGAATGAACAGTGCAGCAGTGTCAAATGTCGATCGAGTGTCAAGTGGTGTCGAAGCAAAGCAAGTGTATAAGTGTCTGTGAATCTGTCAAGGAGTGATACAAGTGTACAAGTGTCAAACATATGCGTGCAATATAAAGTGTAACAGAGAATGTGTGCAGCAGTGTATACCCGACTGCACAAAGGGAAATCTGTGGCTAATGCCACAGCTCGAGCTTGTTATGGTTGAAGCCACAAGTCTCAGACCCACTATCAGTCACTGCCCTAACCCAAAAACGTGGTTAGGATGAGAAATCGTGGTGTGTAGAGTGAGGACAGGGCCCCCAGTAGCAGGGGAGCTACTATAGCCAGTGTATACCTTGGTCGCGTGTCCTCGTGTCTATAAAACACTATCAAACCACCTCGATTCCAACTCAATCAACCACAAATGCAATCCACAGTATATTAGCTACCCAAAAACGTAATTACATCAAAATTTGGTGATCACATCCTATGGGGCATTTCATCGAACACTTGAGATTCGTTCCGATACTCTAGCGATACACACCTCAAATGAGTTCGAATTCGAACCAAACTTAACCTAATGTTAGGGGAACCCTAAATGAATGCATCTATGAAAAGAAAACAGAAAATAGAAGAGGTTTAGATATTCTTACCAATTGGGAGTTGGAATCCCAATACAAATCCTAGAATAGATCTTCCACCAAGCTCCAATGGCCAAATTTCTCCAAATCCCTCCTAGCTAGCTAATAGAGGTTCCCTTTCTTCAAGAGGAAGAGATTGCAATTGGTTTGGGTGAATTTGGAGTTAATTTGAGAGATGGAGGAATTTGGGGAAGAACACCAAAACTAGGGTTAGGGTTTCAATGAAAGTAAGAAAGAAGGGGGCTCATGATGCAAATGAATATAAACTGCATGGTTGTATTTATAAATGTGGAGATGACTAGATAGCGTATTACCGCCGACTCTGCGGCGTAGGCTGGACTCATGTCCAAATACTTGGTGCGGGTCGTGACAAGATCGACCTCTTATAATTAGCGTAAAAGCTTAGCCACACGAAACCAACTAAAATCAATACTTATCTGAATCGGACTTATGCTTTGCATCGATTTGATTTATTGGGTCTTTGAACCGACTCAATGCTCTCTTTCGAGCCAGCGTAACTCTTGTATATATTCGACTCGAGGAATTCTTTGGGTGGGTCAACGTAACTCTTCGAGTCAACGACTCAACGTTATGCACCGTGCGGAGCGGGACATTACATAATATACCAATCAAAATAAGGTTCGTCCTCGAACCGAAACCAACACTAAATCCAAGTGTTTCACTATATCATTTCACGATCTTGTCCCACTATCGATATTCTGTTTCAAACACTCATGCAAGCTTTCATTAACATATCATAGTATTTCCTGCAGCTAAATTTAGCATACAACTTAGTTTGGATCGTACATATATTTTAGGCGTCCCAGAAATATATGTACTTCAGCCAACCCTAGTGGTAGAAAATTGTAACAAAGCTAACGTGTAAATTTTCAATCCACAATACAGGCCATCCTACTCTCGATCGGACTTAATCTCTAGCGACCGTTCTCACATTTTATCGCATATATATATATATTCGATACCTATGTGAACATCCAATAAAAGTCACGGGACGCCACGCGATTCAAAAATTGCATTTCTCGTTTCATAAGTTTTTGCACTGACTATTAATTCTATGCGTTGTGTCAAGCCATCACGTATTCAATCGCAACGGATCTCCGCAACGCCTTGCGTTCAAAGTCGCTATCCAACTATTTCTTAAGTCTCACCTTACAACTCATCTCGATAAGATTTTTTTGTTGACTTGCAAACGCATCAACATTCAGGGCTACGCCCGCTAGGTGACTTACCTAGATGCCGTTCTTAAATTTTTCCAATGCAACTTTAATTGACGTTGCATAAAGGCCACAATCTATCCGACAAAAAAGTTTAATTCGAGTCGACGATGCTCAAAGGCAATAATTGCTTTGGTATAAAAGGTCTCTACGACGCATCTTATGTTAGATTCCTTTAGAGTAGGAAATTTCTAGCCAAATTTTTAACTTGTCCGTTTCGCAACATCGAATATAAGTTTGATTCACGCACTACTAGCTGAGTCCAAATCCAACGACAGAACTCGAAGGTCATTCTCTTACCACTCACTCTCATATATAGCACGATTCTCGCCATCGCCTATCCGTATCACCAAATTTGTTTGTGAAATTTCTATTTCGATCGTGGACCAACATAATCATCAAGCATTCATCCGACCAATCGTCAAAATCCGACTATAAAGTTCTCAGCTGAAGTTGTTCCATCAATTCTCGAAACAATTATTCAATCGCCCAGACTTATCATCAACATGCACCACATCATATTTATTCTCGACGCAATTTCATGTGTTTAAAATTTTGTGGGATGTGTCCGATGTGTCGGACAAGGGAAAGATGTGTAGATATAAATGTAATAAATGGTGGAATAAAATAGATGGACACGAATACTGTACATGGACACATGGAATGAAATGGTATGAATGGGAATAGTCCAAATATTTATAGATGACAAGTGCTTGCTTCCCAAGCAAATACATATGGATGGTAATTAGAGGAAGCTCCTAAGAAGCTCTTCCATGGAGAGGATTAGTCCAATAATCAAGCTAAAACATAGTATATATAAGACCCATGACCTTCGGCCTCTAAATATTCAATATAATTTAAATAGTTGAAATTTATTTTTAATGGACTGAAGCCCATGTATATATATAAATAAAAGTTCAAGTATATAAATTTATTTATTAGACTATCTAAGCCCAAGACTAAATATATAAATTTATTTATTAGACTATCTAAGCCCAAAACTAAATAAAGTCCAAAAGGAATCATAAAAAAACTCATTATTACTTCATAAATCCAATACTATATGTTGTCCAAAATAAACATGCAAGTCCAAAGCCTATAGCTTAAATTATAAATATATTAGGAATAAATAATTAAGAAGATTTAAAATTTATGTTTTGAATATAGGGAAAATTCTAAAAAAATATAAATAATAATTTATAAAATTTTAAATATTGAAATTGGGTTTGAAGGAGGTTACAACAAGCTGGAGTTAGGTGACTATTATGGATTACAGACCTTTGAGATTAAAATTCTATTAAACTAATGCCTAAGTGGCTGTATGATGATGTACAATTATACTCCATCCCAATGGTGATAGTATTTCGGTGTAATTTGGTTAGGACGAGTATTAGAACTCTTAATAGGTCCAAGCATGATTATACGGGGTTGACTCCAATCACCAGCCTTTTAAGGACTCACCTATATGAGAGGTCATGAAGGCCGCGACTATGGGATAGGACGATCCCAGACAACTCTCATGAATAAGAAAAAATAGTGTGCATGGCCTATCAAAAGCGCCACCCCGATAGACCAAAGAACCTCTAGCATACTATGTGTGTTATTTTTCGAATCTGGTTCAAGAAGTCTGTTTCAAGGCATAGTCCATCAAACACTTATTATGATAAATACAATAGTCACAAAGTGAGTATCAAGACTGTAGTCCATCTCATTTATGTATAGCTATAATTGTCTAGAATTCTCAACTTTTATTCTTTTAATTATCTTCTCCGCTGTTTTGGAGCTTGGTTTTTGAAGGAGATTGTTGTATAATTTGGAAAAAAAAAAAAATCCAACTTAATTCTTCCTCTCTTCAATGTCCTCTAATTTGCTATTCAATACTTTCAACCATTTTGTTTTGTTTTTTTTTTAAATTTTGACCGTTTCAATATTTATTTTCTATTCACTGGTATTTTTTGGACTGGTGCTTAAGGACCAAATAACTAAATAACTAGCAGTAAAATCCTATTAAAATCTATTGAATATGTAGGAAGAGGGGATGCCTATATATGTATCCAAATTTTAGTATTGAGAAGACACTTGAGAAAAGTAATCATACGATTCCTTCTCCTCCAAAAATTACAATCATATGATTCTTCATTTTAATTTCCATTCCAATCTATTCTACTCTGGGCAAGAGCTAAGTTCGGGTCATTCTTCCGGAGTTGTGTACAACGACAAAAAGCTGGTATGAAGGGGGTTTTATCTCTAGGAGGATTCGAGAGAAAGTCTACACATAAACCTCGAATAATCTCTTAGGACAATGCTTCGTGCATGACTTTTCTATATACCGGTAACTCTAGTTGTTTATAGAAAAATAAAGGTATATTTTCTAGCAGTTGCATATTTGCATATTGCATACATCAGTGTCATCAACCTCCTAAACCGTTGTTCATTTTTTATGATTATCACTTTAGTGTCTTCTCTAATCCATTGCCTTAACAAACCTTATTATATTTGCAAGTATTGAAGGTTTGAGAATTTTTCACGAGAATACATTACACTACACAAGATTTTTTAAGCTTTAAAGGGTTATGGATGCACCCTGCTATAGTTAATTGCTTATTTAGAGGATGTATATGATTACTCATAATACACTACTGAGCTTTTTTACATTTATGGTTGTGCTATGTGAGTGTGAACATGCATCAAGCTAGCAAAGTTTCTGGTAGAAAATATAGTTCTTAATTTATAAGAATTATGTTATATGGCTTTTTTGGGTGTACAAATATTAAATCGTTAGTGGCTACTAGCTATATAAAATAAAAAATGTTATAACAAATGTAAATAAGGTTTAACTACTAGATGAGTATGTATGCAAAAATTTTAGTGGATAACAATTTGTGACAAGGTTTGGTATGTCACTACACCAAATTGCTGAATTTCTAATGGACCCTTTTTTTCCTTTCTAACAGTTAAAGTCCGTTAGAAATTACTAACCATGTAGGTCCGTTAGTATTCACTATAGTCTGTTACAAATATATATATATATATATATATATATATATATATATATATATATATATATATATATATATATATATATATATATATATATATATATTCCTTAAATAAAATAAGTTGGTGAAAAGACAAAAGCCAAAAAAAATGGCGCTAGGATTTCCCAATTCCCTCCAAAAAAAATCTGAGGGACAAAAGCCCTAGTTTCCCAACATATATACCATCAACTCTCTCTCTCTCTCTCTCTCTCTCTTTCCCTGCTCTCTCTCTCTCCCTCTCTCTTTCTCTTATTCAACCGCAGGGTTGGCTCTCTCCCTCTCTCTTTCTCTTATTCAACCGCGGGTCCAACCGCGGCAACCATCTCGACTTCGGCGAGTCCTTCAACCGCGGGTTCGACTTAGGCGAGTTCTTCAACCGCGGCAACTCCGGCAACCACCTTGGAAGTTCGACTTCAGCGAGTCCTTCAACCGCCGGGGGGGGGGGGGGGGGGGGGGGGGGGTTCGTCTTCATCGACTGCAAACAAACTCCAAGTCTCGATTTTTTTGCTTCAACCAGATTTTTGGGTAAGAAAAAATCCTAATTTTTTGGGTGAGAAAAAACCCTTAGGTTGTTCTTGATTGAGCTTTTATTTTCATGGAAAATATTTCCATTAAAAATTTTCCATCAGCTGTAGTGTTTGATAGCATATATTTTCCATGGAATTATTTTCCAAAAATCTACCGTTTTCCATATTTTCCTCCAGAATGGTGGAAAATAAACCTGGCCCAGCCAATAGGAAAATATCAATTTTCATGAAAAATAACTATTTTCGATGGAGAATAACGACAATCAAACACCCAAATCAATTCCGTGTAATTTATTTTCCATGGAATTTGTTTCCTAGTAAAATAATTCCGTGGAATTAACTTATTTTTCACCTTGTAATCAAACGCACCCTTATATTCTTTTGCTTTGATTTAGGGTGAGAACTCACCTAGTTTTTTGGGAGGAGAGGTGGTAATGAGAAATTCTTGATTGATATTAGGTCGCTCTGTCAAACCAAAGATAAATTCCAGAATATATTCACATACATATGACATGATATACCAATTTCTTTGCACTACCCAAGTCACAAAGCTTAGCCGATATTGAAATCTGAATATATCATTCAGTTATGGAACAAAAGCAAAGACAAAGCTTGTTCCGAGGAGAGATGTACCTTTTGTTTGGGAAAAAAAATGAATTATGATAACATCTTAGCCGATATTTGAGCGAATTACTTAGGTATCTATTGCAAATACCTTTTTTCTTATGTCAATCTTTCTGTTGCACATGCAACATAACTGAATAGTTGAATTTTCTTATAATTATATGCAAGGATCATACCTCTTGGATTACCTTTTCATTTTTAAGATGTTCTTTTAATGAATTGATATTACTTTGAAGAACCTCCCTGGAATAATAACAGTAATTACATTATATAAATAAATAACTAAATATTTTTGGGATTGCCTATTGAGATTTGTTTATTGGAGAACCAATCTTCTAGGTTGGCATATTGATGATAGTACCTAAACCTTTCATGGATGATACTTTAATAAAATGAAATTACAGCGTGATCAGAAACTAATGCTCCTTTTTGTTTCTCACACAAATTTGTTCTTGTGTTTTGAATCATCTCATTTGTATATAGTGTTTCTTAATAGCTAACATCCTTTTTTTGGTTGGATGATTCGATTATATCTCCCTTACGCATACTCACCAAATTTTAACTCCTTTGCTTAATATTTATCTTAATAAATATTGTATTCTAATTTTGTGAAGTTTTCGTTTTATGATGCAGTATGTCGGAACCAAATAAAAAAGAGTGGATGAATGAAAATGATAGATTGGGCCCTGCATATACAAAGGGAATTAAAGATTTTCTTGAATTTGCCATTAAAAATCGTGCAGCGGGGTTGACAACATTACCTTGTCCATGTGTTAAGTGTCGAAATAAATTAAGATTTCAAGAAAAAATTGTTAAAAGCCATTTAGTTAGGAATGGCATTAAAAAGTCATATACTTTATGGGCTTTACATGGTGAACAACCATCTAGTAATATTTGTAAGAATCCACCATTGCAACAGGTTGAAGAGGAAACCATGGATGAAAAAATATGGAGGATGGGGGAGGGGTAGGAATTGGAGACTTTATCGATGATTTATATGGTGTTAATGAAGCACCTCATTTAAATGATGAGGATGTTGGTGGTGCAGGAGTTCAAAAAGAACCTTACGTCGTTAATGAGAAGTACAATGAATATAAGAGATTATCAACTGAGAAGCTGTACCCATCATGTGAAGGTTCTGAGATAACTCTTTCTGCAATTGTGGAGCTGCACAACTTAAAGAAACAGTTTGGTTGGTCGGGAAATAGTGTGACAGCACTTTTATTAATGTTGAAAAGGTGGCTCCCTAGTGGAAATACGTTGCCGAAAAAGTATCCAGTTATGAAGAGTAAGATGAAAGACTTGGGTATGAAAGCCATATTCATTCATGCATGTGTCAATAATTGTGTTTTATATTGGAAAGATAATGAAGATAAAGAGGAATGTCCTCGATGCGGAGAACTGAGATACACAGTGACCATGAGAAAGGAAGAAAGCCTTCGTAAAGAACCCAAGAAAATACTGAGACATTTTCCTTTGATTCCAAGACTTGTTAGACTGTATACCATACCATGGATAGCACGAGAAATGACTTGGCACCACCGAGCAACATCTTCATGGGATTATTTACGACATCCATCTGATTCGCCTCAATGGAAAATGTTTCGAAATAAGTGGCCAAATTTTTCTGAAGAAGAACATAATGTTTGGCTTGCAATAGCAACTGATGGTTTTAATCCACGTGGTATCCGATCCTCTAGCTATAGTTGTTGGCCTTATGGTGGTTCCTTATAATCTTCCACCTTCATTCTGTATGAAGCGTGAGTTTCGGCTTTGTCTTTGTTGATACCTGGGCCAAAGGCACCTGGTCAAGATATTGATGTTTTCCTTCAACCACTAGTGGAGGAGATGAAGCAACTGTGGGAAGAAGGGGTCCCAGCTTATGACAGTTACAAAGGCCAACATTTTACTTTGAAAGCTATGTTGATGTGGGGTATTCATGATTTTCCAGCATATGGAAATTTATCTGGGTGCATAACACATGGATACAAAGCTTGTCCTGTTTGCGGAGACAACACTCCATCCATCCATCTTGAATGTAGTAATAAACAGGTTTACAAACTATCGTATGTTCCTTAGCATGAATCATCCCTTTAGAGGTGGTGGGTATTTGGGGCTTAGCTCCTCAGAATATACACTTCCTCCACCTCGTTTAAATGGAGATGCACTTGTAGAAAAGTTGAGTAATATTAAGTATATACCAGGAAAAATTCCAAAAGCTCCAGGTCGAAAGCGGAAGACTGATGATATAGTTGAAGCTAAAGAGGCATGGTATAAGAGATCAATATTTTTTGACTTGGAATACTGGAGTTCTCATCAAGTTCGTCATGTCTTGGATGTGATGCATATTGAGAAGAACGTGGCAGAGCATTTAATTAATACAATTTTAGATAACAAGATGAAGACAAAGGATACCATAAATGCAAGGTTGGATATGGAACGGTTGGGCTTGCACAATGACCAGTGGATGACTCTAGATGAAAAGACTGGAAAACAGATAAAACCAACAGCATCATTTGTCTTGGATAAAGAGGAGAAGAGAGAATTTTGTAAAATATTGAAAGACTTAAAGCTCCCTTCTAGCTTTTCGTCTAACTTGAGCAATATTGTCACTCTCAATCCACCTGGTTTGCACTCTATGAAGTCCCATGATTATCATGATTTTAGAGTACTTATTGCCAGTATTGCTTCAACATGCATTTCCAAAACATCCAGATTTGCGAAGAGCTATTCAGCAGATAAGCTTATTCTTTAACTTATTATGTTCAAAAATCCTAGTTAGAAAGGATATCCAACGAGCTAAATACATGGTGGCAGAAGCATTATGTGTGCTAGAGAAACATTTTCCACCTGCATTTTTTGATATCAGTGTCCACCTTAGTGTCCATTTAGCTGATGAAGCATTAATGTGTGGACCTACTGCACCTCGATGGATGTATCCTTTTGAACAGTAAGTAATTTATTTTGTATCTTAATTCATTATATACTTTTTAATTGTTACAACATCTAATCCATATTTTCCATATGTATTGTTTACGAACAGACATATGAAGGAGTTTAAAGATATACCGAGCAATAAGCGGTATGTTGAAGGATCCATTGCGGAATCCTATCTTGTTGGCGAGTCCGTTAGATATGCAATGGAGTATATGCCAAATCCGCAAGAGGGAAATCACAAATATACACATGAAGCCTTCCTAGAAGATAATGGGGATTTCTCTGATGAAGGACCTTTACTCGACGATAAATCTATGATGCTTGAACCTACACAATTTCAACAAATACGTCGATGGGTCCTCTTTCGTCTCAATGTTGATGGACTCGATGAATATTATAAGTACGTTGTCTTCTTTTATGTATCGTAGATGTCCGCATATAGATTTTGTCATAATAAGCTTGTTAATTATTATGAACAAATTGCAGTGAATATAAAACGTCAATCCGATCTGCCTTACATGGAAAAGGAAAGGGGATTCAATTGACAGAAATAGAAATTCAGACTTCTTTCATCCCTTGGTTATATGAAAAGGTGTTTTATTTTTTTTTTACTTTTTTGCATTAGCTAAGTTCACTTTCTTATTTTAACTTTATTTTTTAATTATCATTGCATACAGCTGATTATTGCCGGGGATACAGAGACAAAGGCTATGTTATGGCGATTAGTTCAAGGGCCAAATCACATAGTTAAAACATACAGAAAGTACAGAGCTAACGGCTTTGTATTCTCTACTAGATCTCATGATGATGGTGTAGTCACACAAGATAGCGGTGTTTGTTTGAGAGCATGGACTACATTTAGAGCAAGGAAAAGTGATAAAAACTTCAAAGACGCTTGGACCATGTGGTATGGAGTTATCAAGCAGATAATTGAGCTGGACTATACAATATTTAAGGAGGTAGTGTTTTATTGCGACTGGGTAAGGGTGGAGGACAAAATCAATGGTTGTAAGCAGTGCCCAGACTCAAACCTGGTGATGGTAAATTTTGATAGGTTTAAGAGTTCCAGTAGTGAGTTAGATGAGCCTGCCATTCTCGCGTCTGAGGCAAGTCAAGTTTTACTCGAAAGATCTTAGAAATCCTGGTTGGTGGGTAGTGATACACTCACCAAAGAGATTGACTTGTCAAGTAGATGACTTAGAGATACCAATGGTTCAATCTACTCTTGAAGACCAACCTCATTTGGAAGCTTTGTTGCAACAATATGTTCCTGCTTAGATATTGGAATTAGAGGCAGAGCTTCTCAAACAAGAGGGCTCTACTTTGCAATTGATTCTTGTACTTTAATTACTACATGTACTTTTTTAATATGAGTTCCTTGTAGTGATTTTTTTTCAATACT
Organism: Iris pallida; assembly: GCA_029216955.1. NCBI lineage: Eukaryota > Viridiplantae > Streptophyta > Magnoliopsida > Asparagales > Iridaceae > Iris > Iris pallida. The sequence goes on along the minus strand of JANAVB010014796.1, from coordinate 12,227,988 downwards.
AATGAAGTTTGCAACTTTTCATTTATCTGTTAGATATTTGGGGTATCTTAGATATTTTCTTAGATATTTCAGCACTACTTCATACTAATGAAGTTTGCAATTTTCTCAAAGAGAAGATTGAAGATGGAACTATTTGTCCTATGCTACCTCTTCTGAACGGACTGCAGATCTCCTTAATAAAAACCTACGAAGACCATTGTATGACAAGATGATTGGCAAGCTGAGGATGTTCGATGTTTCTCACTCTGGCTTGAGGGGGAGTGTTAAAATCAAGAGAGTATCTTGGTTGTTTCACTCCAGCCGATATATCAACTAATCAATCTGAGTAGTTGACTTATTTGGTTTTGAATATTAGTTCCTATTTTTCAGGCTTTCTATTAGGGAATTTTTATGTTATATTGTTCCCTATTTTAAGGGATTTTATCTTTCCTTTCCTTTAGTCTTTAAATAAAGCTGTAATTTCTTCTGAGAGGTATATCGAATAAGAGAAGAATTCTGCAGTGATCTTTTTTTTCATTTCCATACTCAGTTTCAGTTTCAATACTGACTCTTCATGCAGACTGCATCTTGACTGGAAATAATGTTGCCCAGTAAATGCACGCCAAATGGAACTTGGCATTGATTTTCTTCTGGCTGCTATCCCTGCTCGTTTAATGTGTTGTGATATAATATAACCCTTTTCTGTTGCTACCATCTTGTCTTATTTAGACATTTTTCTGATCATACTGATGTTGGCAAGTATTTGCATGAACCATAAAAGTTCTCTGTGTTTACTTTTTGACATCACTGCAGAAGTTGTATTAGGTCTATTTTAAGTTGTTATTACCTTGTTCTGGATGCAATTGATAGTTTTTCCTAGCAGATAAAACCAATCTCTGTTAAGTATGGACTTGGCATATCAGACCCTTACTACCTGCAATTGTAGTTCAATCTGCAGACTTCTGTAGTTAACCCAGTTTGCACCCCTTCTGATCTGTACACAGGGACACTCTGTTATCTGCAGTTAACCCACCTGATTTCAACACCATAACCACATATCCTATGCATTTTTATACAAAACATTGCACTGTTAGCTACCCATTTGGTAGTTCACATGATTCTTTTACTCCTCATGGACATACCATAGGGCACAGTTAATATATATATACACATATCTCTCTCATACACACACCCTTCCTATTGCTACCCTTTTATACACACATAAGGATATAGGGTTTTTGACCTATGATCGTGTACACACACATAGACCTCTTACCGTATCTGTTGTTGCCTGTAACTTACTACAACCACACTTGTTCCCCTATCGCACACCCATGTATACCTGCTACACGATTTTGCAGTAATAGGAAGATTGCTTCGTGTAAATTACTGGTTATTGCCTACCATATTTTCCAAACAATACCTGACTTACACAAACCTGTTAGTTCCTATATGTGGAATATGAAATCTGTTGTACAGTTGCCTTAAGATACAACCCAGTGTTTGCACAGATTTTGACTCCACACACGTTTACCCATAGGTTGAATATCATTCATCTTATCGCCAAACTGTCTATCATCCGAATACTTGAGACTCTAGAGTACTAAACACTTGATGCTTAAATTTGATACACCATGTGGATACCACAGATTTCAACCCCAAATCTGTCCTATTGCTCACATTTTTTCCCTTGTCATATTCATCCAAATATATTTGCAAATACAATGGAACACAGTAACACTGTGTATTACACTCTGCACGACCCCACACCCACATTCCTAATTATATACTGAATGCTATGTTTAATCTATTGACACAAACTACAATTCAAATGTACACAGGACACTTGCCAACCCCCTATTTCTGCCCCAATTGATACTAATACACCCTTATGTATTCTACTTCCAACTGATACACGAGCAGATGCACATACTCTAGCCAAATATTTTAGCACCTACCTGCTATTGTTTGCATATAGGACTACATACAAGCTGCAAATTTAGCAATCTGTAGTTTGTAATTGATGTTCTCATATACACATGTGCACATACTGGAATTGTAGCCCCACCCACTCTCTGATCACTGTACCTGTCCAGTTTTTGCTTCTTCCTCACCAACAACAAGTATATAATTGTACTGCGCTAACTGAGCTTCCTGTACCTGCAAAATACAGAGACATGGTGTAACAATTGTCTATTATGTGGAGATCGGTCTTATATATTTGGAAAAAGTTTGACTTGCAATATATTTGCATTGTAATATTACTTCTTGCAATATATCACTACAGGTGCTTAAACTTGTTCTTCTTCATGAGTTTGTGCAATTCTACTTGTATTATTACTTCTTTCAAGCATGTAAATGTGGCCTACAGTGTTGCAAAATAGTGTTCATTAGCTCAGGTGCTAATTTTACTTTGATTTTTGCTTTCAAATTATTTGCTAACCTGTTTGAGTGCAAACATTAAGGTCAAGTCTCTTATATGGTTTTCCTTGGCAGATTTGACACTATGTCATCAAGTGTAGGTAATTCTACCCCAAATTCATCACAACATACATCAAATTTGCCATCATCTGTATCATCAGGCAATGGAGGCCCAAAGGAGAAAAAGAAAATCATAGTACAAGTTGATGGCTCTATTGTGGGAAAATATGCAAAAGATTGGAGTACCGATACAGGTGGTTATATAAAAAGCTATATTCCAATTAGCTACACCGACTTTAGCAAGGTGCCAAATAATTTTAAAGATGACGTTTGGAATGCACTTATGGTAAACTTCTTGTAAATATTCTTTATGTTTAACATTATACTTAATACCTATTTTCTTTGTTAGATTTGTTATGTTAGATATTGTCATTAAAGTTTCTTTAATAGGGTGATTATGAGCTTGATGTTCCACCAAAAGTGGCTCGCCCATTGCTTGAGCCTTCTTGGTCACAAAAGTTCAGGACTTATAAACACACTTTGCGGCAGCATTATCTGAGGAAAATATTACTGAAGTTCCAAAGGGTGTTGATCCTGATATTTGGAGGAAGTTTCTAGAAAATGAGAATGGCCTGAAAAAGAAGGAGGAGTGTGAGAGAAATGCAAAAAATCGTAGTAAGCTGGAGTTTTCTCATTGTCTCGGACGTTGTACATATGCCCAAAGAAATACATGGGTTTGCTTCCTTTCTTACGTTATTCAAACTCGATATTTAGCATTATATATATATATATATTTTTTTAGCATTATATAATATATATATATTATATATATATATATATATATATATATTATATATATATATATATATATAGATTTAAAAAAAAAAAATATATATATATATATATATATATTATATATATATATATATAATATATATATATATATATATATTTAATATATATATTATATATATTATATATATATTATATATATATATATTGTATGACTTCCTCCAAATACTCCCTAAAAGCTCAATTTACTATCTTAGAGACTTTAATTTATACTTTATCGTATGACTTTCTTCTTTGTTTGATTGTCCTATTAGGTAGATAATTAGTTGACTTATATTGTTCCATTGCAGCAAGAAGAAAATTCTGAAATATCTGTTTCGGTAGATACTTGGTTAGAGCACACAAACAAAAAGATGGTAAAGTATTGGAGAGAGTCAAAGAAAAATATGTAAGCAACCTATCAATTTGTATGTATTTTGCATTCTTAGCTTAAGATTTTTTTATATCATCTCACACAAGAATTTTACAGGAAAATGTATTGGCTGCTAAAGAAAGAAACAAGAACAAAAGAACTTTTGAAGATTTCGACAACGATGAGTTGGTTAGAAGTATTTGGGAAGGACAAAAAGGGACGGGTTCGTGCAATGGGTTCCAATATCTCGAGGAAGAAGCTAACTCATTTGGGAGTGGCAAAATCAAAACTTGAACAACATAAGAATCATCTCAAGAACTAGCATCATTCAAAGATGAAATGATATCACTTGTTGACTCGCGCATGGATAATTTTGAGGGTCTTATGCAGGCTATATTATCAAAAATTACAACAAAGTCACCGGCAGTTGTGAATTCACTAGTAACTGACCCCGGTTCTAGTTCAGTGCCTCGCTCTCTTCATTTATCTCAAAACATAGATACTGTTTTTGCCACGGGTGGCATATCTCATTCTCCTTGTCCAGCGCCTCCTACAAGAAACCCCCAAGTTATCTTGTGTGATAAGTTCGGTAAAAAATTGGCAAAAGGGTATGTCGTCACAGATGCTACATCAAATATGTGTCATTTTAAAAAGTTGGATACGGAGAGAAGAAGGTTTATGTTGAGGAAGTGATTGATCCTGATGCTCCTTTATTCGACCCTCCACAAGGGGGAAATCATACTTTTGCGGGTTTGGTCGATGGAGGATTCCTAATTTGGCTAGATTGTTGGTTGGAGTATGTTTGATGATCTCTATCTTACTTTTAGTACTAGTTATCTTTTGCAGGTATGTTATGGACTGAAACTTGTTAAACATAGTTGTCTTTTGTTGGTTTTATTTAGCTTATGTAGATGAACCTTAAAATACATGTTTATGATGCTTTCAAGTATTTTGATTATGTTTACCAGTTATATATGTGATGCTTTTAGATATAAAAAAAACTTTTTAACTCTGCCAGTGCATTGCTTATCTTTGCATTGTCGGTCCCAAGCCCGAATAAAAGAGGAGGAAGAAGGTTTTATTAATACTTTCAACTTTTTAACTTCATAATTTTATCTTATTTCTACTAAATGTCCTAATTTGGATTTGCATTGCAGGTATCGTGAAGTTGTTAGCTTTGCAACCACTACATGAAATAGTAAGCAACAAGTACATATAATTTTAGACTGTTTAAACCATTCGGACTTCTAATTATTTGCATAGTTATTTGCATAGTGCTTACTGTTCAGAGGCTTTGTCAACTAATTATATGCCCAACTACCATCTCTCCACTAATTTGATTCCTAAGAAAGTTGCACAAACTCTCTCTAAACTTCAATGCCAATTCTGGTGGGGGGATGAGGATGACAAAGGAAGCTACGCCTCAGTACCTGGAATGTCTTCACCAAGCCTAAATACCATGGGGGATTGGGTATTAGAGATCTAGAAATTGTCTATTTGGCTCTTGTCACCAAATTGACTTGGCGGTTTCTATCAAACCATGATGGTGTCTGGAGTCAGCTCTTGGGTACTAAATACCTTTCTCAGCATAACTTCTGGACAGTAAATTCTAAGCCATGTTGCTCTCGGATCTGGTCAAGTATCCTGTATCCTTCACAGATAACTTCAGGGACAGTGAATTCTAAGCCAGGTTGAACTTCATAATATTGTTCTAGTACTTGCTAGCCTATTATGTAAGCTTGGTTTTAGAAGAGTTTTACTTGTCTATAACAGATAACGCACTTTCACATATTTTTACTGTGATTAAAAGAATTACCTTTGGTTTCTTAATTACATTTCTTTGAAGGGTGTCATCAGCTCTAACCCCTTAGCCGCATTCTTTCTACCTATTCATCACACTACTGTTTCCTTTTGTTTTTTTTCTTCTAAGGTCTCGATTGAGTCCTGCATTGTAGTTTATTTATGGCAGGGAGGAGGTGACGATGACATGATTGTTAATGCCGGTCCAGAGCAGTGTTAATGCTCTCTTCAACCTGCCATCCTCCGCCGACCTGGACAGTCCCCTCGTCCAATTCCCCATCTCGCCACTAGTCTTCCAAGGGAGAGCAAGTAAGTTGTTTGTGATACTGCCACTGTAAAGTTTTACAATTATTTTTGTTTTCAGAATAGTGTATGTTTTTTGTCCAATACATGTTTATGCTTCCTTGTGAAATGGAGATAGGGGCACTACTCATGATCAAACCTGTTAAGAAGAAGATAGGTTCTTCTTTTTTGGATGTTCAACTATATGTTCATGTCCAGAATGAAGTTTTGCATGCAAATTGAACCCGCTTTAATCCAGTTGTCACTCTAAAGTTATGGGAAAACCTGATGGAAAAAAGATTCTGAGGCTATATAAGAGTAGGTACTGAAATTCTGCTACTTAGATGCTGCCACTGCTGTACTAGATGCTACATCAAATATGACTGCTATGTTAATGCTGAAAAAAGATTCTGAGACTTTAATCCAGTTGTTAAGCTGGTACAGATGCTACATCAAATATGACTGCTATGTGGAACTCAAGGCTGCCACTGCTTGTACTAGATGTCTCTTTAGTGAGGTGGATTGGGGAGGTGAACATCTGGTTGCAGGTGATCATGGGAAGACTTGTTCCTTTCTGCACATGGACACATAAAAAATATAATCCTTTGTTAAGCGACGTTTTTTTTTAAACTTAATTCTTGTCACTTTACCTATTCCCCACTTCATTGAGTTATTATATGAATTCTTTAGTAAACTTTAGCATTTTCTCGTGGTGGTTATTATTCAAATGTATAGTAATGCTTATAGTAGTTTTGTTAGAACCTGGGTTGCCCACTTAGTACCTAGGTACTAAAGTATCTCCTCCGATGCTTAGGGCCGTTGGTATCATTATGACCATTTTCACTTCTATTTTTGCTATGTTGTAGAAAGAAGATTACCATGAGAGCTCGCGTCACCTTACACTGTCATCACCACCGTCCAGTAACATTTACACTTGAAATTGTTATAGAGATTTATCCTCAGAGCAATACATCTTTGGAGGTACAAAACTACAAATATTGAATACCACTAAATTTCTTGTCTACTATGACCACTTTGTTCTAATGCTGCTTTTCTTGTCCTCTTTCAAGGGACTCTACAAGTCTAGTAGGAATTTCTGTACACAATGTGAAGCTGAAGGTTTTCGAAAAATAACCTTTTATCAGGTAATTTATATTCATCGGTGGTATTAACTCAATAATGTAACTTATGCATGCAATTCCATGGAAATAGATTTATCCATATGACACACTTCAAATTAATGCTCTGACCAACCTAGGCACTATCTGCCAGTTGGCAGACTCTTATATCTTCGGTGATTTTGAATGCTGGGTACTATTTGTGGTGGCTTAAATGTTGCCATTACCCACCAGAAGAATCAACTTGTATTATGTATTGTGCTATTGCATGGAAGCTCATAATTAAGTAATTTCTTCCTTGATCTTTTTGCACATTTATACGGAAGCAGATTGTTTACTCAAAACTATGTTTTCAGGACCGTCCTGACATTATGGCAAAATATACTTGTCGAATAGAAGCTGATAAATCTCTCTATCCTGTATTGCTATCTAATGGAAATCTCATAGAGGAAGGTGACCTTCAGGTATACTCTATTGTGATTCTATATTGTAGTAATATAATTGACATCTCCTCAACAACATGCGTAAAAAGTAAATACTCAAAACTAATGTCACCATCTTGGTTGACTAGAGCTAGAAGTCCCCTGACAATCTCCCGAAGCATCTGCAAAGCTGCAAGTGATGTTGCAAAATATTGACCTCAAAACATACTAATATTTTGTTGAAACTATGATTTGCAGAAGGCAGGTATTTTGGATGTCAAAACAGATTTTGCAGCTAATGATGGAAGATGCAATTGATGATTGGATACTGAGGCAAATCCATGTGCTTCGGAATGATGAAATTGTTGCTCGTGGGATTCGTTGGGTACATAATGTAAGAGAAAGAAGTCATCCTTTGTCATATGTTTTTGTAAAATACGGTGTTATCAAACTTGTGTATTATCAAGGGAAGTTTTTGTCTAGGTCCTTGCAACTCATATTCAATTTTTTCACACATCTTATTAACACTCCTCTTTAGATTAATGTACTCCATAGTCCATACTTCTATTTCAAGGATATTGTGAACTACATCCCTTTTATGTGTGATGCCACATCTCATAAATTGGAATGCAAAACTGCACACTTCATAACTTTGGAAAAATAATTAGGTAGTAAAGGAACTTGACCTGCACACTAGCAACTGCTTCCTTGCATTGTAGCCATCATATAGCAATCGTGTAGCTAATAAAGATCTGCTTTGTATAGATTTCCTGAAGACCATATTAATATTTTTAGTCCAGTAAAGTGGACAACTGTTTCCTCATCTTTTCTGGTAACCAGGTTCTCTGGCCTAATGGTACGTTCTTTATAAAGTTTGGAAGCAGTCAAGGAAAGGCTGACAATGGTAACTCAAGTTTTGAAGCCTAATATATTTGCTTGAATGATTGTATAAATAACGTTTCAGCATTTCAGCATTTTATATTTGCAGAAAATAGGTGCAAATGTCTACTAAATGATAATAACTAAAAATTCTTGATCTATTAATTAGTATTCTAAAATTATTTTTTTCTCCATTTTTAGGTATTACTAACGTCCCATTTCCGTTAGTATTGAATCCCTAAATTTTTTTTTTTTCCTTTTTTAAAATATACTAACGGTCACAACCCGTTAGTATTCAATTCTATGTACTGCTATAAGCCTGTTAGAAAAATAATCACTAACACCCTATAGCCGTTAGAATAGTTGACATACTAACGGACCCGATCCGTTAGAAACGCAGTTAGTATTACCCACGCCTATATACTCACGGGATTTACCCGTTAGAATTAATTTTTGTAACACGTTTAGATCGTTACAATACATGCATTTTGGTGTAGTGGTGGCTACTTGACCACTTATACGGCCCAAAATATGCCTCATCCAGAAGCCTCTATAAATAGTAGGGTATCACACCCATGCAAAAGGCTGGACCCCAAAATCAAGAGCATTTTCTCAAGAGCAAAGACTGTGTTCGATAGTCCAAGGAGTAAGGCAGAGTTTCTTTACTTCTTTCGAGTCTCCACCATCACCCCCAGAATCAAAACTAAACAATTGTACTTAGATTGTTTCCTAGAATTTCTTTGTAGACTCTCTTTTGAACTTGCAAAGTTTGCAATCAAATCTAGTTCCTCTGTAGTTCTTATTTTTGATAAATTAATGGCAAACACGACGGCGACTCTGCTGGGGACTTCTTTCTCCACTGATGAGAAATTGGTGATGCAATCCGACACGTCCAAGCTCGGCTCTACGCAGCAGATGCTTGTTCACTTTGACCAGCAAGCATTCGAGAAAATGCTCTACGATGGGAGCACCAGTCCAACACATAAGCGAGCTAATCCGAAAAGAGCCCGCAAGACATGGAGGCCTAAAACTACAGCCCCTCGTCAGGCTCTGGAAGGAACTCCTTTTGCCACTCAAGACGGCGACCAAAGCTCCCATGTGGTCTCACTTCGAACTGCAGAGGACCCTGCTGTCCCCGAATCCGACAAAGGAAAACACTACGACGTTGGACTATGGGGGCACAGAGGAAATCATGCAATCAAAGAAAAGACCGCATAAGAGCGGCGACCGCAGGCAGGCGCCTATACGCAGCTAATCCTGGCCGCAGACGGGTGCCCCATGCCCCCAACAGAAGCTCCGTCTTCGATCGCATCTCATACGGGCCAAACCCCATACGGCCCACAGAGAACATTGAAGATTCCAAGTAGGACTCTTCCTACTATGCACCTTTGGATGCTAAGTCGAAGAAGTCTAGGGCAGTGCAAGCAACAAGCCCAGCCAACTGTCAATCTACTGACCGTCAGCGGGTACCGTTAGTCGTTACACAGGCTCCTGATGGAAAGTTATACAGAACCTCCCACGTCCAGCCCTTGACGGCAAACGGACAGGGTAGATCCCAAGAGTCTCCCCACAATGATCTAGAGCAAGTGCTTGTACTGGCCTCAGATCAGGGAACAAACATTATACCTACGCACCCGTGTGCCCGGGATACCCCGGCCCAAAGAACGGATGCAAAGGTAGATCAATCTGCTCTCGACTTGCGATAGGTGCTCATCATAAACGTAAGAAGAGTGAGGCGACCATGCATACGGTGAGCCCTCTCTAGGATATCATTGTACCCAAGTCGTCATCAATTGCTGCTACAACAAGTCGGTAGCACCTAAAGACGGTAATCCGTCTTCCAGCGATTGCACCAGCCGGCACCTGTCCGCGACAACTTAGGAAAGAAGTACAAATTTTGATAGACGAGGAATTTCCTTTTGCCTCTGTAATTCGACTCGGAAGGTTCCTGCCGGCAAGAAAGGAAAGAAGACAGGCTCCTCCAGCTCGACAACCTCAGCTAGCACGGCAAGGAAACTGTCATCTGGTGGATTGCCGTCGACGACCACAGGGGGTTTCTACCAAGGCACTCGTTCAAAAAGAAACTTCCAACACCCTGGGGTTCATCCTCGAGGTCCCTGTGGGTGAACGAAGCTGGGGGTCATTGTCACGTCCCGATTCGTAGAATTATTTATTCACATATGTTATCTCTTGGAATCGATCGTCCTCGCTTGGGTGTGATGTCGTAAAAGTCTGGTTTGCACTTGTACAAGGCAAAGATGGTACATAATTAATTATCTTCAATAGGAACACATCACCGACAGAAGCAGATAAATTAAAGTTAATGAGGATAATCTTTCTTATTGAGTAGAAATACATCACTTCTTTATAGCAGCGGAGATAAAAGGATAACTTGAAGTCACACCGAGACATAAAAATTTATTCTCTTTATTGATAATTGAAGAAGAGTACAAGACTTCTATTGAAGTATAATGCTTACAACAATCTCACTTTACACTAAAAGCCAACTGAACAATGCTATACAGCTTATATTTGATACTTGGATACATTAGATTACAACTCAATATACCGACTTGGCTTACAACTCACTGGTACACTGATTAATGTTCCATACATTATGCCATTTATAAACAGAAGACATCTGTACAAGGAGAGCTTATGTATGCCCAACAAATCTTCGATGTCGCGGGACCAATCAAGCCAATCTTCGTGTATAGAACGTCCCAAGAACGAGCACCTGCCCACAAATCGTGGGTTAGCACATCATCTATGTACTGGCGAACAGAATCCAACCCACTCGCCTAAGCCAACATTTAAGTAACCATTTGAGCAAGCATTTATTAGAATGATCTTTCTATTTGGGACCTAGCATCAGTTTACAGTCATGGGCAATAATCATAGTGAAGCATGTAAACATATTCTTAGCAATATTCATGTGGACATAGCATCATAGCATTCTTGGTGTTATCATACAAAGACATCATTGAGGCATCGTTAATATTAACATCTTAAACATGTTATGACAATTCTACTTCGTGCATCCATTAGCACGTATTTTATGTTTGAGCAACGTTTATAACAAGGCATCTTTTAGCATACTGAATTTAACATGTTAAGCAGGTTCTCATATTGAAGGCTACACACAGCATCATTTATTTGGCACGTTAAGCACGCAAGTTAAACCAACACATACACTGAGTATATCACATTTAAGTGATTTCTTACCGATAGCCAACTCCCGTACCTGTATAAAAATAGAGAATAATATGATATACTTACTCTGTCTGTATAAAACATCCATTAGCATGCATCCTGACTACATGGTCGTTGGTAAAACTGTACCATAAAGGACTTTCCAACGGGTATTACGATGCACCATTCCAGGGTAGGTTGCAAGCCTAGCCGAATGTCTTGTAATACCTCGTGCCACCATAGCATGATCAATGTTTCCTCCCGGGTCGAATCGGTCCCGATTCCCCAGGTACCGTTCGAGGAAACTTACTCAGACTTGTACAAGTACGTCCATGACCATGCGAATGCGTGTCGACTCGATAACACAAATACATGGTAAAGCAACTGAAAGTAAGCAGAGCCAAATTCAACATCTCATCTCAATCCCGAGTTGTTTAACGACTAATCATTACCATCATTCTACTTGGTGATCTCCATGATCCCAAGCCTCATCATTCCCCATTCCTTGATTCATTGCACATTTCTCATAGAATTCCTCTCAATGAGGAACCAATAACATTTCATTCATTTCAAAGGGACAAGCAGCTTTTCATTCATTTATTGGGACAACTATTATTATTTCATTGCTTATATAAAAACAGGCAGCGTCTCATTTCTTTACAACAGTTATACAGAGAGTAAATGATTCAAGAGTCACATTCAATTCATTGTGTTAATAGCATAGCCAGTTCTTTTCTCATGTCTCATTCATGCAGCATCTCGATTATTCAAGTGATTCATTCATTTCATCAAGATTAAGCATAAGGGACATTATCAATTCATTCTCAGGCATCAAGTTACATTAGCAGTTCGAGTGTGATTCAATCAGCAGTTCAATATGCATGTCTTAATAATTTTAATAATTCTCAGCATAGGCATCTCTTATTCAGCAACTAAAACATGGGACATTTAGGGACAATTCATAGCATCACGTTATTCATTTATTAAGCATGCAGGAATAAGGAGGAAGGAGGACAATTCTACTTGCCTGCACAAAAGGGTCTTCTTATTCTGGTTGCACACATTCCCTTAAGCGTAGCTCCACAGCGAGCCACGTTCCAACACTTAATCCATCTAGCCAACTAAGAGAGACTGCAGCAGTCTCAACTCTTTTGATCTCCAATACAAGTCACGGTCCAACATTTTGATCCCATCCAACAAGCCAACCAAATGCCTCGCGTGGAGCGGGGCATTACATAATATACCACTCAGAAAAAGTTTCGTCCTCGAAACTTAAGGAAACAACTCACCTACTAGATTCACTTAGTCACAACGAGTTATTCATTCAGCTTCAATTCAATATTCATTTCAGTATACTCGTCAATTCGAAATAGTTGTCTAACTGTACCATTTTAATTCCATTAACGATTCAATCTATCTTTCTCTCTTTCAATTACTTGCACTTTTTATTTATTCACCAACACTTTTCTTGCATTTCTATCTTGGTCGTAATATATCACTTCGTTTGGATCCATACATATTTTAGGCGTCCCAAAAATACGTATTTCAGCCAAATTTTGTGCTAGTGCGATAACTTTTCCCATAATATTATCTCAGTCGCAACCTATCACTTCGGCTGGATCCATACACATATTTTAGGCGTCTCCAAAATATATGTACTTCAGCCAATTTCCGTGTTAGTACGATTCGATTAGCCACGATATAATTCTCTTTCCTAATCTACTTAGCATCCTTTTAATTGACTTGTCACTTTATTCACTTGCCACAATCACTATCTTCCAGGCCACAACACTTAACATCGGGGACAACTTGGTTAAGCTCTCTATCCAGGCATGATATTTCTAACATTCGGGCCAAGGGTCTAACTTACAGCCAATCATATTAAGAGTTCACAACATGCAATCATATTCCTTCCCAAATCCAACAATATTTCTCACCGAGGCAACTCATCTTTTCTAAAAGTTACAATCTGACGTCACCCACTATCGATTACCCGAGCCAAGGTATAATTCTATGCAACAGTCAAGGTTAACCCAGCTACCCGACTATAGATACCGATCCAACATTCCCGCTATAGGCCGACACATATTCCTCAATGGTCAAATATCTCTAAGGTTCATATTGAAGCATATACATACAACATATCATTCTTAGGTCATACTCATCACCATCTCCTCAATACCAAAAAGGTTATCCTACGGTCGCCAATGGTCACACTATTATTCGGTCAAGTCTCTATGGTTAGCTATACCGACAGCTAAACCTAATCATTCAGGTGACTCCCCTAGAGTGGACGGCTACTAGGGATCATACAAATTTCTTATTCTTAGGCCAACAGGCTATCTACGGTTCGAGGCAGCTCTACCCAAACCTATGGGTATCAACTCAGTCTGAATAACCAATCGCCATTGTCGGCTATGCCAACAATTGGTAAGTATCAACTAGTCGTTAGAGTCAAGTCTATCTATTCAGGGTCTTCCTCAAGAAAATAATTCCACAGAGGCTCATTCTAGACTTATCCAACGATCGACTAAGTTTGATCTATCCACATTACGGTCAATCCCAACCCGACATACGATTATCATCGTTTTAATAATCCATCAAATAAATTCAACAATCCAATTTCTTTTTGATTCCTTTGTACCCACACGAACCCATAAGCCAAGGCTAACTACTCAAGGGTCATCAGTTCCGATAGTCTTAACAGAACTAGGAAATCATACTATTCTATCTGTGTGACAGAGTCACACCACTAAGTCATAAGCCAACAATCTATATCCCAACCAACAGTCACCTACACCGACATTATCCAACACGTTTAAATTTCTCAATCCCTTTCGTTTTATCAATCATCAAACTATCTTACGGCATTCATAAATCTCATACAGCAAGGGTCGAGTGGTTTATCCCATTCAATCCGACAATTTATGTATCACTTAACCATCCTCTAGGCAACAACAGTATTCCGAGTCACTACTTGTTATTTTTCTAGTGCAATTCAATTCCTCAGCATACATGCACATATGCAATGACTGTCCTTTGGTGATCAAGATGGATTAACATCTATTACACCATAGGGTCAAGGCACAGATCTCCAATATTCTTTTGGTTCACCGACAATACTTCAAAACTTTCAGCTTAGCAACCAACTTTGCATTAGCCACATATGATTTGCATCCAACCAATGAAATCAACATTCAGATGTCCTCAGCGACAATATTCTCTAGCCAAATCCATTTACCCATAGCATACTAACTGTCTTACTAGTCTGAGTCATCACTCGACTAAACAATTTCTAAAAGCCACCGGTTACAATTTCTAGAAATCTCGTTTCCCAGCATAACATCACCGTCAAGGGCACTCGAGTCATCACAATAATACATGACACCCAGCTAAGTTTCGGCACTACCAGTACCCACAGATAGTCTCATTACTATCCTATGGAAAGGGTCAACATACATCTCGTTCTGAGGTGGAAGAGGCAATACACCACTCAGAAACGAAGCCATCCTTAAACAATACCAACTCAATTCTATTCGGACTTTCATGATCTATAATGATCCCAATGCTTATCCAACATCTCGGGTCTCAATATCACATGCAATTCTCAACTTGTTACAGCATAGCCACTTTTCTTTTCACATTCCAAATAGCATTTATAATATAGCATACTATAGCATCGAGTCATTGTTGGATTATTTGTGTCCAAACTAACAACAATCATTCATTCAGGGCATCAATATATATAGACTTATTATATAGAACATCCAGTGAGCAGCCAAGAGGGTCAACGATCTTTCAGACACGAACAACATAGGATGACTACAGAACAACAACAGCATAATCGCAGAAGCAATCTTTGATTTAATCGCGGAAGCAACGTTGAGTGATCGCGGAAGCAACTTTGGTTAATCGCCGATGCAACATTGATTTAAACGAATCAAAGAAGAGACCAAGGACGTAAAGCCGTGCTCTGATACCAATTTGTCATGCCCCAATTCGTAGAATCATTTATTCATATATTTTATCTCTTAGAATCGATCGTCCTCGCTTGGGCGTGATGTCGTACAAGTCTGGTATTGCACTTTTACAAGCAAAGATGGTATATAATTGATTATCTTAAATAGGAACACATCATAGCGGTAGAAGCAGTAAATTGAAGTTAATGAGGATAATCTTTCTCATTGAGTAGAAATACATCACTTCCTTATAGCAGCGGAGATAAAAGGATAACTTGAAGTCACACCGAGACATATAGAACTTTATTCTCTTTATTGATAATTGAAGAAGAGTACAAGACTTCTATTGAAGTACAATGCTTACATAATCTCACTTTACACTGAAAGCCAACTGAACAATGTTATACAGCTTACATTTGATACTTGGATACGTTGGATTACAACTCAATATACCGACTTGGCTTACAACTCACTGGTACCACTGATTACAATGTTCCATACATTATGCCCTTTATAAACAGAAGACATCATCTTGTATAAGGAGAGCTTCTGTATGTCCAACAAATCTTCGATGTCGCAGGACCAATCAAGCCAATCTTCGTGTGTAGAACATCCCAAGCACGAGCACCTGTCCAAAAATCGTGGGTCAGCACATCATATGTACTGGCGAGGAGAATCTAACCTACTCGCCTAAGCCAACGTTTAAGTAACCATTTGAGCAAGCATTTATTAGAATGATCTTTCTATTTGGGACCTAGCATCAGTTTAAAGTTTATCGGCAATAATCATAGTGAAGCATGTAAATATATTCTTAGCAATATTCATGTGGACATAGCATCATAGCATTTTTGGTGTTATCATGCAAAGACATCATTGAGGCATCGTTAATATTAACATCTTAAACATGTTATGACAATTCTCACTTTGCGCATCCATTAGCACGTATGTTATGTTTGAGCAACGTTTATAGCAAGGCATCTTTCTAGCATACTGAATTTAACATGTTAAGCAGGTTCTCATATTAAAGGCTACACACAGCATCATTTTTTGGCACGTTAAGCACGCAAGTTAAACCAACACATACACTAAGTATATCACATTTAAGTGATTTCTTACCGATAGCCAACTACCTTGTACCTACATAAAAATACAGGATAATATGATATACTTACTCTGTCTGCACAAAACATTCACTAGCATGCATCATGACTACATGGTCGTTGGTGAAACTGCACCATAAAGGACTTTCCAACGGGTATTACAACGCACCATTCCAGGGTAAGTTGCAAGCCTACCGAATATCCCGTAATACCTCATGCCACCATAGCACGTCTAATGTTTCCTCCTGTCACGCCCCAGAATCAGAATAATGGAGAGCGGGGAATGACTCAGCAGCTACGTATTGTTAGCCCAATAATTATATCATGTTTTTTAATATGGCTAATCAATTAAGTTTAACATAATGATGTCACTAATATTCATGTAATCATTATCATGTTGCTACTTAAACTTACCATTGTCCTAATATTAGCATTGTCCTATATATCATATTGCTATAGAAGTATATTATTCTGTTTATCTAACATGTATTTGTAGACATGCTGTAAGCATGATCAAACATGATCAAACCAGGACATATGCAATAGAGAATTATCGATGGGCCAAAGATGGTGTTATATAAGATGATTTCTCTGAACCGCCTAACGACCTATCCGGGGCCTCGCATCGGGGGTTCCGCTGTCAAGTGAGAAAGACGCCTTCAAGTCTGTTCAAATATTTGAAGAAAGGCGTCATCAAAGGGCTCTTGGTTTTCCTATTTCATCAATATAATTTTTTATATTTATCGAGTCTAGGAATACGATGTACACTGCATCGTACTGGCAAATAGGCTACCCAAGAAACGTTTTCAAAATACCCTTTTATTTTGAAAACAAGCCCACTTACAAAAGCCCCATCTACTTCCTAACTGCCTGACTTTTCAAAAAGCCCAAAAACCAGTTTGCAAAAACCTAACAGAACCCTAGCAGAACTCGGCCCGAATTCGGCCAGAGTTCGGCCAGAGTTCGGTTAGTGAACGTTGCTTTTTGAACTTGGTCTTCCTGCAGTTACGGATCCCGACGAGATTTTCTCATCGAGTTCTGTCCGAATTCTGCCCGAATTCTGTCAGAATTCTGCCTTTGGAAAAACTATAAATAGAGAAGGATTTCGATCATTTCATTTCACTCATTCACTTTTATATCTCTTCTCTATAAGCCTACTACTTCTTCCAAAGTGTTCTGAGCTTTCATTTTAAATCCCAAGCCAGTTACAATTCTCTAGTCGATTTGCCAGTGCGGTACAGTCTAGAAGTTTCAGAGTGGTTGTAATCGAAGGCTTGATTGAAGTTACACACTTCACAATTGAAGTTGGTCGAGTACTTCGGATCAAAGCTCGCGTTGTAGAAGTTGCAAGAACTTCGGATGAAAACTTGTGGTGATTTTCTATAGTGGATTCAACTGGAAGCTAGAGTTCTTCCGACTGGACTAGTCCTCACAAGAGGAAAACCAGTATACATCTTTGTGTTTGCGTTTGCTCTCTACTCTCTACTTTTCATTTACATATCTGTGATATATTATCTATGATCTTGTTACTAACATTTTTAAATAGTTAATTTTTGCTGCCTACTCTATTCACCCCCCTCTAGAGTATTGCGCTTTACAACTCGTTCCTACAATCGGTCCTACACGTATTACGGATAGATGAATACCGTATAATACGATCAATGATGTCTACAAGACGAAGGAGTGCATACTACATGAAAGTCTCCCTATGGTCACTTCACATCTATTGTCTCAATCATTCGAACAAGAAACAGAAACAGAGAACATGTAAGATGAAGCAGTAAGGCATCCCAACGCTTAATCAAAATGTTCTTGATATCTGGCTTTACAAAATATAGCCAGATGACGTAGCAAAATATACATAATTGTTTATCAGCTGCAGCTTGACTTTAGTTACAATTATGTAAAAGTAAGTACAAGACAATCCGACTAACATGTCGGTGCCAAACGGTAAAGTTTTAAGTAAATAACAAAACGAGCGGGGAAGTAAGAAACCCACTCGAGTCCTCCTGCGATCATCCCTCTAGTATTGACCATCTTGGAGGTAGAAGTAACCTGGATCCTCGGAGACTGGCTCTAAATATGGCCATGCAAAACCAGAGAGGTTAGACCTCTAATAACAAGTACCGCAAGGGAGCACGATATGAGGAATGAAGCCAGTAATAAGAGAATATAATAATAGATCTCTGCTATCTACTAGGATTCACATAACATCATGACATTTCGAACCAACCTCCCAACCAAACAAGGACATAAATTGGTCCGTCATATCCTGACATTCTGATCATCTCAGTTAGGTAACAGAGTAGGTACAGTACACAAACAAATCCACATAAACGGCCATGCAAATACTACAGTTTGCTACTGTGAGTTCCAAGTTATCTTGTAATTATGCAATAAAGGATTCCTCAGTTCTTACTATATGCAAGCAAGGCTAGTCTATCCAGTCAATCAATTGCGCCAATCATGAATTAGACGAGTCCCAGCGGGACGCCCGTCGTCAATATACAATAAATAATATAAGCAGATACCGCTCCCTGCCCGTGTGGCAGATTTGTAGTATATGTGGGAACCAGCCGGCCTGTCGGGTACTTAATAGTCCCGAGAGAGCTGCCATGTAAGAACTCGGGAATCCATTCTCTCCATACAATCATTATTTTTTAACTTAATAGTCTCTACGTTGAGTGAAGTCCCATGCCGTGGATTATGGTCATTCAGAATGAGTACTTTCGTACGGGGTACGCTATGCACAACTCTTACAACGATATCCGTGCGGTTAGGTTATAGGTCTTACATAGCGTAATGCAATAATCAAACTAACCACGGAATAATCATGCCTTGACCATAAAGTACACATGCTGCTTTGATAAGATAAATAAATAAATAAATAAATTGAAGCTTGCATGTGCCTGTAGGCCAATATTCGGGATCAGCCAGTTGATTGCAACAGTTCATAGTTAATATGAACGTGTCTCATTCATTCATTTCAGTAAGACGACTAGCCAGTCTCTTAGTTCCAACTAGGAACGCATGATCAATTATTAAATTAAGATGACAATCCTCGTTTATTAATGTCAAGACAACAATTAATGTTAATAAATGCCAAGTCAATCAATCAATGGTAATAAATGTCAATCAATGTCAATCAATGTCAATTTGAAACAAGAAGTAGCCAAAAAGGCATTATGGCCAGCATTCATGCTGCTGGGAAACTATTAATTCATGCGGCCGGGAATGAATGGGTTACATACGGCTGGCAAGGGTGATTCCATGCGGCCGGAACAGAATAGTCTCATGCGGCCAAATTAGCAAAGCCCTATGCAGCTAGAAACTAAAGGGGTCTCATGCGGCTATGGGCAACATATGCCCACGCGGCCAGGGGAAATTCCATGCGGCTGAATAGGTGTAAGCCTATATGCGGCTGAGAAGTCATGTAACGCCATACGGCTGAGAATGATCAGCGTCATGCGACTGAAATGGGTGCAAGCCTATATACGGCAGATAAGTCTCATGCGGTCAGATAACTCTATGCGGCTCGGGCTGATCTTTATGTGGTAAGCGGCCGATCAAGCTTTATGCGACTGACTAAGCCCATGCGGCTAACTAAGCCCATGCGGCTGACTAAGCCCATGCGGCCAAGGGAGACTTGCCGCATGAAAACTCATACGGTCAAGCACTGTTCTTCTTCTCCTCTTTTCCGAGGAAAAGAACTATGGGAAGTTATTGCTTCTAAGCTCCATAAATCCTTCATTCCAAGCCCAAATCCGGACTTCCATAGGTTAAAATTGGGTAAAACTAAATTCTCTATAATATGGAACCATCAAAACTTGAAGATAACAAAGTTTACTAGATCAAAACCTAAGAAAACCGAAAATGCATTAAACTTAGATCTACAAGAAATGAACCATGGGAATTGAAAATGCTAAGTACTAAAGAGGCTTAAGATTTAGTAAGGAAGACGATGGAACAATAAAACTGGGATTCCATCATGAAGCAAGTTTGGCACTTGTCTTGGCGGCTGGTAGGTGGGAGAGGAGTTATGAGGAAGAAGAAGATTAATGGTGAAGTAATGAAGAGAGAGAAAGGGGATGGCTTTAAATGGAAGGGGTGGTGGTAGGTGGGGGTTTATTTCGGTTCATGGTGAACCAACTTAACTAAACCAATCCAAGCCGAACCCAAAAGTAGAGCTAAAGCAGAGCATGAAAGCAGAAAATAAAATGCAGAAATAAAATTGCAGGAAATTAATTAATATAAAATTAAAGGGGTTTAATTACAGAACAATATATGATAAATATTAAATATATTAAAGCAGTACATATATTAAGAATACGTATTCTGAGAACGAAAAGTGACATCTCTACCCTCCTTAGAGAAATTCCGTCCTCAGAATTTCATATCCAAGCAGGACAGGAATATCAAAACTAAACTAATCTAGGTACAAGAAACTTGAGCAAGCAATCATTCTTTAATGTTAACTAGCATATAACAAATCTATATTAACAATCTACGATATCACGTAGTTCTATCCATAGGGTGACAAGCATGGGGGGTCAAGACAATCATGGTACACGGGAAGAAATATACCTTGTGAGTCAAACTGATGTGGATACCGTGATCGGATATCATCCTCACGTTTCCACGTTGACTCTCGTAATGAGTGATGACCCCAAGCAACCCGGACAAGGCTAATTTTTCGGTTCTTGAGTATCTTCTCTCTTCGGTCCAAAATAGACACCGGCTGCTCCTCGTAAGACAAGTTGGTACCAACAACCAACTCAGAATGATC
The DNA here is from genome assembly GCA_029216955.1 of Iris pallida. Taxonomy (NCBI): domain Eukaryota; kingdom Viridiplantae; phylum Streptophyta; class Magnoliopsida; order Asparagales; family Iridaceae; genus Iris; species Iris pallida. The sequence goes on along the minus strand of JANAVB010014796.1, from coordinate 12,206,846 downwards.
AAGGATATGGCTTGGGTCCGATACATACCTTCGCAGCTGAGATACATAAAATACGTCATGCACCTCTCGTAACGAAGGTGGAAGGGACAAATGATAAGCAACATCGCCTACCCTATCAAGGATAACGAATGGTCCTACGTATCGCGGACTCAACTTCCTGCGAACGCCAAATCTAATGACCCCATGGGTAGGTGAGATCCGTAGGAACACGTGGTCCCCAACAGAAAACTCTAGCGGCCTACGATGCTGGACCGCCCAATGACGATGCCGATCCTGTGCAACTCGAAGTCGCTCTCTAATTTCTTTAACCAATTCGACTGTTTGGACAATCATTTCTGGGCCTAGCATCTTCCTCTGCCCAATATCATCCCATGCTAGTGGCGACCTACACTTCTTACCATATAGTGCTTCAAATGGTGCCATCTGGATGCTGGCTTGATAACTATTGTTATATAAAAACTCAATTAAGTACAGGTGGCTCTTCCAAGATCCTCCAAAGTCTAGGGTGCAAGCTCGCAACATATCGTCCAAAGTCTGAATTGTCCTTTCTGATTGCCCGTCTGTCTGTGAATGGTAAGCCGTGCTAAATCTCAACTTGGTGCCCAGACTATGATGTAAGCTCTTCCAGAAAAGTAATGTAAAACGGGTATCTCTATCGGACACAATACTGCCAGGGATTCCATGCTCCCTGACAATCTGTTGCATATATAATTTTTCCAACTTTTCTGTAGATTGCCCTACTCTGAAAGGAAGAAAGTGTGCTACCTTTGTAAGCCGGTCCACTATCACCCAAATAGCATCTTTACCACTTGGCGATCTCGGTAAACTGGTCACAAAGTCTATTGTGATGTGCTCCCACTTTGTCACGATCCGTACCAGTTTTTTTTTTAAACGGATACGAGACGTGTCCAAGCCAGCCTACGCCGCAGTGTCGACGGTAGAACGCTGTCACGGCCATGAAGATCAAAATCACAAATAATGCTTATTCACAAAATTAATTTAATTTACAAAGATCATAGGTTTTATATTTGTAGGAAATATAAACTTGTACAAATGTTGAATGACTATAACTCGACTTTCTAGCTAGTCTCTAGGCCTTTGTCTGCAAATATCCCCGTATCTCCCATGTTAAGTAAATCCACGGCTAACCTGAAAAATATGGTTTCCAGTCAGGAATGGAACGAGCACAATCCACTGAATGCAATTTCAAATAAAGAAAATGACTATAAACAAAGGTTAGACATCAATCATAAGTTTTGAAAATAAACAGTAAATACGAAAAACCAATAGCAGTAAAAAGACACAAAATACTTTCCCCCAACTGTTAGAAGTACCTTTGATATGTGATCGGTCTCGGGACAATTATGTGACACGGTCTACACGGTCTAAAGTTACACGGTCTACAGAAAATATTGCAGTAAAGAAACACTGTCTAAAAAATAATAATCACGATCTACACAGTTTAAATACAGTAATAATCACGATCTACACTGTCTACATTGCAATAAATAAAACACTGTCTACACTGTCTACGAGAAATAAATGGATCACTGTCTATACTGTCTACAAGAAATAAATGCAACACGGTCTACACGGTCTACACGGTCTAAGGTCAGATCACACATCCTTGGTACTTCTCATTCCCGACTCAACAACTTATAATAGAAAATAATCACATAACCAATGGCCAATCAATGAAATATAGTGAAAATTAATATCGAAATGCAGACAATAAATTGTACTCGCCTGTGGTCCTCTACTGGTAAAACCGACAGTCTGAACTACTCAATGTGCCACAATAGTCAAACCCCGTACAACAGTCCCCGGATGCTGAAATAGACAATACCAATGATCTCAGAATAGTAAATTAGCTAGGATTGCCTATCCTTAAGTCTAATTCTGGACACAGGGACAAAACGGTAATTTTGGGTCAAAATGGTGTCCACCGTTGGACCCGCTTTGCACCGAAAAGCGTGCCAGAGTCAACGGTCTCTAAAGTCGTCAAACTACATGTCTACGGATGCAGTTTTCCGATACGTACCCAACCGTATGTCCAAAGTTGGATTCCGGCGGTCCGTGCACAAAATCACCCGTTGAGTCGGACCGGAGGGCCCGCGATACGGCGATTTTGTTAACTGTCTCAGAATCGGACCAAACTTGGTGCACAGGACCAGAAAAATGATACGGTCTTGCTGGCGCAAGTTTCGTCTCGATCTGACGAGCGTGCACAAAGTAATTGGAGAATTTGTAAAGTGTACGATACGGTGAATTTCGACGGATACGCATCAAATTTGTCGCGCACACGCGACCAATTTGAATTTCGTCAAAGCCCACACGACCACGAAGCTGTTATGCAGCTTTCAACGTTTTCGGTTCGCGACCATGTTGCCCAGATTGGCGGGACGCACGTCGTATCGAAGCATTTTTCAATATTTTTAAATATTTTTAAACAAATTTTCGATCAATTTAGACGCCGATTTCTCGGCGCTCAGTTGATCGCATCGACTTCTGCAAAGTGCATTGCGAAGCCGTATATGTTGTCTCTACCTTTGTTCAAGTAGAATTTCTAAAGGGTTACTGGATCGATCAGAATCGATATTCCAAAGTGGGTTCATGGACTGGAAATACTGTCCTATTTCGACAAATTTTTGACCGACTTTGAGTCGATCCCGTGGCCTGATCGTGCATTCTATACCAAATCTAATTGTTGGGGATTCGAGGCGGTCATGTTGGCTTTCCATACAAATTTACGGTTTGCTAAATAATGGAGTACCGAGTTCGAAAACTTACCCTAAAGTTGGTTGCTGCGGCTGCCATTGCTGCTATCGCGTGTTCCCTGTCACGCGCGCGCGAAGCTCTCCGCGACGGTTCCCACCGCGTGTAGTGGCGGCGCCGGCGACGAACGACCGCCCAGGGTGCTGGGGATGCGCGCGACGGGGGTCGCGCTGATTCGGGGTTAGGGTTTTGAGCAAGTTCTCCCCTTGTTCGATCTTTTATACGAACATTCCGCTCGGTTTGTACAGGCTTGGGTTTTCATGCGCGGGTTTTGGGCTGTAGCTCCTCTCTGTTGTCGAACAGGATAGAATCGAGCGGGGGGGTTTCGTTTGGCTCACGATCCCCTCTCCCTCACTCGCGTTATAAACGCGCGAGAGCTGGAACCCGAGCGGAAAGCTGGGTGTTGGGCTCTGTTCTGGGTTTGGTCGGGTTTCGTTTTGAAGAGGAAACATGAAGTTCAGTATGGGCTGTGGGTGCTGGGTGTCTCACCATACTCGGCTGTGGCCGAGTATGCATTAGTTGTTTTTTCCTTTTATTACATAACAAATCATATATTTATATATATCTATATCTATATTTATATATGTATGTATGTATATCTATATACATCAAATAAATACTTATATAATAATATCCATTAAATTTAAATAAACCCCAATATATTCCATTCTTAGGGTAGGGCCTAATTATATACCCATATGACTATATATATATAATATTTAATTGACCAAAAATAATAGAACCAATAATAATAAAATAATATTATATATAATAACCCCAATAATAAAAATAAAAATAATAATAATGAACTTCAATAACTCAATAATGGCGTACATACCAGTTGTACGGTCTAATAATTCCCAACGTACAAGGACCTATTTATACCATTATCATCGAATATCAATTAATAATAATATTTATATTATTTAATTACGAATACTAGAAAATATTCTTTAAATCCTTAAAACGAAATACCACACCCTCATACCAAATTCCATCAACACGATTTTCATTGGACGCGCCGCATGACCTACATGGGCTTGGGCTCAATTTGGGTCCAGTCCGGACTAAAATGGTATAACCGGTTTCCTAACACTCAATAATATAATTAATAAATAACTAAAACTTCGGTAAGGGTTAAGTCGTAACTTGGCCTGGTTTTTCTAGTTAGGACATCACTATGGCTCGGTCTTCCCTTCCCGGGTTAATACACTAGTCGAAGCACGCCATTGCACTATCCGTGCCACGATTTCTAGTCACCAAGCACTCCAAAACTCCGCCAAGGCTAAAGTCATCTACCGTAATAATTAACTAAATAATTATTTATAAAACTCTAAAAATCACTATTCAAATAAAATAAATAATAATATATTTCTATATTTTCGGGAAGGGGAGCTACAAATCTACCCACCTTAAAAATAATTTCGTCCTCGAAATTTAAGGTAAGAGTACATCCGCTATGATAGAAGACGGTTTCCATTTGCTATCAATCTATTCTCATGGTCATTTAAAACTGTAATTTCTTGAGGACTTCTACCCACCTTTGGTCACATTACTCCCTCAAGCTATGTCACTAAACTTTGAAATTATGCAACTACTTGCTAAAATTTCTACCATTAGATATTTACTGCTTACGGTATCTATAATCCTCTCTTATCTATCCAGCAACCCAAAATTTAACAAGCAACAATTTATACAAGTGGCCAAGAAGTATTGGTGATTTTTAATAAGCGTGACCATTCGTCACTCTGAAACAGGAAGGATAGGAAGGTAGGGAAAAAATCGAGTGCATTTATGAATTTTCAAGAGCGGTAGAGAGTACCCGATGATACAGGTGGAAAGAAAAATCTATGAACTATTGACTTATTTGCTAGATTCGGCTACTCTAGTCTAGTCACTTGCTAAATCGAAGCACCTTCATTTCTTATAGGAGCTTACAATCCGTGCAATACAGAAGCTCCGTCCTCGAATTTCTAAACATGGTTCCATAATGGAGTTGAATTTGAGAAATCAAGATTGTGGTCTTAATGGGTTCTCTATTTGGCATCAGTCGTTGGTTGGATGAACATTGGTTTTCAATCTATATGGACTGGACAAGATCCCAAGATAAGCCTATTTCTACTAGGTTAGGATAACCTAGAATAGGTTTTCACCCAAGTGGTTGAGCTACTTATCAGGCAAGTTGTTTAGCTAGGTCCCTGAAGCCCAAAATACGTCTTCCGTGACTTTTATGTTTAAGTAGCAGGAGAAGACACAATTGAACGACACACTAGTGACATGTGCGTAGTGGGCTTCGAGTAGATCACCACCATATATTGGGTCGAAAGGTTCAAGTCGAGATTGAGTCTCTATTTGTAGTCGAGAAGTTTACCGGTACTATGGTAAGGTTTATAGTTAGTCCTTTTTACCTGAAAGTTGTACCATAAAAATAGAGTACAAGGGGATGGGTTTGAGTGGGACATGATATACTTAGATGAAGGTGGACTCGTCTAGACCTTGCATATGAAATTTGTTGGAAGGTAACAGCTGGTCTTGTGCTCTGAATATTAATGACACGGCCGGGGACACAAATTGATCTAAATGGAAAGTGGGAGTCCATAGGGCACTAACTATCATCTAATAAAAATTTATTTTAATCAATCGGTGATCTTCGTATATCCTAAAACTTTAGGAGGCTTACCGTCTACCCACCTTAGAAATAGGACATGGTCTTAGGAATATTGAGGTTAGAGGGTTCCTAAAGTCCGGATACTGTGCCTCGACTCTTTGTTAGCAGGGAATAAGGCACGGCGTATCGGGATACGGTAGATATAAGTCAAATCAAGGATCGTTTCTCAATAAATGGAGAATGAGTGTGTACAATGACACATGGTCAACAAAATAGGATGATCTACTCGTCTATAGTATACTAGAGTTATCGACGGGGTAACCAACTCTAAGGCACAAGATTTCTAACAATTGAGTCGTGAATTTCTATTTGTGTCAACCTGCCAGACTATCATCACAAGAGTTGTAGTGATCGTGTATTGCTGTTGACAACTGGTAGATCATACAGGGTATTTAAGCTATGGTATTGGCTAAGCTAGTGACTGCGGTATTCCAACATTAGTTAGGTCTTAATAATAAAATTTACATAACTAGAGTAATATTTGTTGGAAATCAATCACGGGATGAGTGTCACGGTAAATGATTACCCTATTGTCCACTCATCTCATGTCTAACTGTGGGCTTCGGTAGAGGAAGGGTTGGTTCAAGGCTTAAAGGTTGGTAGTCAAGGCAAGCTTCCAGCAAATACTTAGAGACTCACAACATTTGGTTTCTTAAGAATAGATAGTCTCCTAGGTTGGCGTTCTGACTAAGGGTAAAACCCTAATCATTCTCAATTTCAGATGGCTCGAAAGTCTCAATAGTAGTTTGAGGGTTGATGGAAGAACGAGTAACTCAATCACATGACTGGCCGATGGTAGCTACACTTGTGCCTACCATTATTATAGCCATGGGAATACTCTGTATCTCTCTACCATCACGAGCTTTCGTCTTTCCAAATCGATGAACGACAAAAACAATAAAGAATTTAAGGGAGATGTTACTGAATACAATTTCGTGATTCAAGGACGAACATATAATTCAAGAGGAATTGTCAATGCAGTCGCGGATGAGATCCTAGAGACATCTACATCTCAATCCACGTAGGATAATTAAATGAAGAGCGAACCAATTGCATCACGGTTGATCAGACCGTAATACAATAATTCTGATTAGATAATATGTTAGCAGGCGTCCCCAATAAACATATGTCTTGAATCAAGCTCGATAAAGAGTAAGCTTGCAAAAACTAGGCTGTAATAGCAGCGTTGGTCAAGATAGTCAAGATATAAGTATGCGAGATTTTTGAAAAGAGGCACAAGTAGTTCGAGTTTTGAGAGAATCAAAACTTACCTGGTGTTCTTGCTTATACAGTCTTCCTACTATCTTCTTATCCACAAGGACTTGGTCGCCTAATGGATTATGACCTCTAAACTTCTGTATTCTAGGTAAACTTATTAGTTTCAATCAACTCCTCGTCAATAAGTCACACAGATTACAGAATGCTAGGTCGAGAGAAATGCTACCCAACTTACAAAACTTCCACTAATATCGTCTTTGGATCTTATGGTTCATGCATGGCATTGTCCTATCCTCTATGGTATCTCAAACTTGTAATCATGTTTGAAGTCCTTTCACTGCAGATTACGCCTCGCCCGTATACTCTGGCTGTGGTAAACCCTTGGTTTCGTAACTCAACATGATACAAAATCGAACCGTTCTTAACTCTATCCAATATTGGCTCAAGGGTGTCTACGATCAAGAGGACCACTAGCTATAGTTTTAGCAATATTCTATGACCTATATTTCTTAAACAAAAACCAACTCAAGGGGTCGTGTCTCGCCAGTGCGCTGCTGGCAGCAGTGAGTCCATAGTCTCCATAATTTAAATAAATGGCGACAGTGCGCTGCTGTCCTACCATTATGAGTTAACTAACCTTCCTTTAACTATATATATAAAAACACATGAGCTTCTAGAGATTCAAGCAAGTCGACTATGTAATAAGGCATAAATATTTGTCCTATCAGTCCCAATCCTTAAAATAAAAGATTGAACAGGGAGGGAATAGCTAAAGACAAAGAAATACAACCATTCTAGTCCCTATTCTGTGTGTATTCGAACCTTTGAGGAAAACCTAACTTGAGGTTCATCTATGGATATCATAAAATAATAACTCTTAGGGCAAAAATAGAAATTAAATAGGCAATTTGACTAAGATATGAGGATGATATCTAAGAGGCAAAAAGAAGAAAGTAAATAATTTATCTAGGTTAGGTTATCAATTCTATGAAGCCCTGTCTCACCGAGTGAATAACATATCCACATTGGATCATATCGTCATATCAAGAGAAAATAGTGTGTCTATAGGGATCTAGCAAGCTATCTGAATTTAATAATTCTAAATTGCATGGCCTATTTAACAACCTTAACTACCCGACGGTCAATTTGAACAAGGGACTCCTAGTCCTAGTCATTCTCTTAAATAAAATTAATCCTTGTTCATGAATGAGCATGTTCTAGTCGCAGGCTCACAATAGTACAACTAACCTAAGTACTATCACGAGTTCGCATGATTTGTAAAGACAGACCTGCATGGGCCACCACAAAAACTTGTCACGACCCGCACCTGTTTTTTTTTTTTAAACGGATACGAGACGTGTCCAAGCCAGCCTACGCCGCAGTGTCGGCGGTAGAACGCTGTCACGGCCATGAAGATCAAAATCACAAATAATGCTCATTCACAAAATTAATTTAATTTACAAAGATCATAGGTTTTACATTTGCAGGAAATATAAACTTGTACAAATATTAAATGACTATAACTCGACTTTCTAGCTAGTCTCTAGGCCTTTGTCTGCAAATATCCCCGTATCTCCCATGCTAAGTAAATCCACGGCTAACCTGAAAAATATGGTTTCCAGTCAGGAATGGAACGAGCACAATCCACTGAATGCAATTTCAAATAAAGAAAATGACTATAAACAAAGGTTAGACATCAATCATGAGTTTTGAAAATAAACAGTAAATACGGAAAACCAATAGCAGTAAAAAGACACAAAATACTTTCCTCCAACTGTTAGAAGTACCTTTGATATGTGACCGGTCTCGGGACAATTATGCGACACAGTCTACACGGTCTAAAGTTACACGGTCTGCAGTTACACGGTCTACAGTTACACGGTCTACAGAAAATATTGCAGTAAAGAAACACTGTCTACAAAACAATAATCACAATCTACACAGTTTAAATGCAGTAATAATCACGATCTATACTGTCTACTTTGCAATAAATAAAACACTGTCTATACTGTCTACGAGAAATAAATGGATCACTGTCTACACTGTCTACAAGAAATAAATGCAACACGGTCTACACGGTCTAAGGTCAGATCACACATCCTTGGTACTTCTCATTCCCGACTCAACAATTTATAATAGAAAATAATCACATAACCAATGGCCAATTAATGAAATATAGTGAAAATCAATATCGAAATACAGACAATAAACTGTACTCGCCTGTGGTCCTCTGCTGGTGAAACCGACAGTCTAAACTACTCAATGTGCCACAATAGTCAAACCCCGTCCAACAGTCCCCGGATGCTGAAATAGACAATACCAATGATCTCAGAATAGTCAAATTAGCTAGGATTGCATGTCCTTAAGTCCAATTCTGGACACAGAGGCAAAACGGTAATTTTGGGTCAAAACGGTGTCCATCGTTGGATCCGCTTTGCACCGAAAAGCGTGCCAGAGTCAACGGTCTCTAAAGTTGTCAAACTACATGTCTACGGATCCAGTTTTCTGATACGTACCCAACCGTATGTCCAAAGTTGGATTCCGGTGGGCCGAGCACAAAATCACCCGTTGAGTCGGACCGGAGGGCCCGCGATACGGCAATTTTGTCAACTGTCTCAGAATCGGACCAAACTTGGCGTACAGGACCAGAAAAATAATACGGTCCTGCTGGCACAAGTTTCATCTCGATCTGACGAGCGTGCACAAATTAATTGGAGAATTTGCAAAGTGCAAGATACGGTGAATTTCGACGGATACGCATCAAATTCGTCGCGCACACACGACCAATTTGAATTCCGTCAAAGCCCACACGACCACGAAGCCGTTACGCAGCTTTCGATGTTTTCGGTTCGCGACCACGTCGCCCGGATTGGCGGGACGCACGTCGTATCGAAGCATTTTTAAATATTTTTAAACAGATTTTTGATCAATTTGAGACGCCGATTTCTCGGCGCTCAGTTGATCGCATCGACTTCTGCAAAGTGCGTTGCGGAGCCGTATATGTTGTCTCTAACTTTGTTCAAGTAGAATTTATAAAGGATTACTGGATCGATCAGAATCGATATTCCAAAGTGGGTTCATGGACTGAAAATACTGTCCTGTTTCGACAGATTTTTGACCGACTTTGAGTCGATCCCGTGGCCTGATCGTGCACTCTATACCAAATCTAATTGCTGGGGATTCGAGGCGGTCATGTTGGCTTTCCATACAAATTTACGGTTTGCAAAATAATGGAGTAACGAGTTCAGAAACTTACCCTAAAGTTGGTTGTTGCGGCTGCCATTGCTGCTGTCGCGTGTTCCCTGTCATGTGCGCGCGAAGCTCTCCGCGGTGGTTCCCACCGCGTGTGGTGGCGACGTCGACAGCGAACGACCGCCCAGGGTACTGGGGATGCGCACGGCGGGGGTCGCACTGATTCGGGGTTAGGGTTTTGAGCAAATTTTCCCCTTGTTCGATCTTTTATACGAACATTCCGCTCGGTTTGTACAGGCTTGGGTTTTTATGCGCGGGTTTTGGGCTGTGGCTCCTCTCTGTTGTCGAACAGGATAGAATCGAGGGGGGGGTTTAGATTGGCTCACGATCCCCTCTCCCTCACTCGCGTTATAAATGTGCGAGAGCTGGAACCCGAGCGGAAAGCTGGGTGTTGGCCTCTGTTCTGGGTTTGGTCGGGTTTCGTTTTGAAGAGGAAACATGAAGTTCAATATGGGCTGTGGGTGCTGGTGTCTCACCATATTCGGCTGTGGCCGAGTATACATTAGTTGTTTTTTCCTTTTATTACATAACAAATCATATATATATATATTTATATATATCTATATCTATATTTATATATATATGTATGTATATCTATATACATCAAATAAATACTTATATAATAATATCCATTAAATCTAAATAAACTCCAATATATTCCATTCTTAGGGTAGGGCCTAATTATATACCCATATGACTATATATATATATATATATATATATATATATATATATATATATATATATATATATATATATATATATATATGATATTTAATTGACCAAAAATAATAGAACCAATAATAATAAAATAATATTATATATAATAACCCCAATAATAAAAATAAAAATAATAATAATGAACTTCAATAACTCAATAATGGCGTACATACCAGTTGTACGGTCTAACAATTCCCAACGTACAAGGACCTATTTATACCATTATCATCGAATATCAATTAATAATAATATTTATATTATTTAATTACGAATACTAGAAAATATTCTTTAAATCCTTAAAACGAAATACCACACCCTCATACCAAATTCCATCAACACGATTTTCATTGGACGCGCCGCATGACCTACATAGGCTTGGGCTCAGTTTGGGTCCAGTTCGGACTAAAATGGTATAACCGATTTCCTAACACTCAATAATATAATTAATAAATAACTAAAACTTCGGTAAGGGTTAAGTCGTAACTTGGCCTAGTTTTTCTAGTTAGGACATCACTATGGCTCGGTCTTCCCTTCCCGGGTTAATACACTAGTCGAAGCACGCCATTGCACTATCCGTGCCACAATTTCTAGTCACCAAGCACTCCAAAACTCCGCCAAGGCTAAAGTCATCTACCGTAATAATTAACTAAATAATTATTTATAAAACTCTAAAAATCACTATTTAAATAAAATAAATAATAATAATATATTTCTACATTTTCGGGAAGGGGAGCTACACACTTCCATTCCGAGATAGGAAGCGGTTGCAATAATCCAGCTGGCCTCTGCTGCTCTGCTTTCACTTGCTGACATATCAAGCAACGGGAAACAAATCTAGCTATCTCCCTCTTCATTCCATTCCACCAGAAGTGCTGCTTGATATCTTGATACATCTTGGTCCCTCCAGGGTGTATAGAATACTGAGAACTGTGAGCTTCTGTCATAACCTTTTGTCGGATATCTCCACTAGGCACACATAGACGCAATCCAAACCTAAGTGTACCATCTTCATGAATTTGCATCTCCTTTCTGAGTCCTGACTCACATTCTGCTCTAAGCTTCTGAATCCTTAGGTCCTGTGCCTGAGCTGCCTTGATCCTATCTACCAAGTCGGATTGGACTTGTAGACTTGCCAGAATTCCTACATCACTAGGAAGTATAACTTCTATGCCCATCTCCTGAAGGTCTTCTAAAATGTGCTTCTGCGTTGTCAACATAAATGCACCGTCTCTCCTGCTAAGAGCGTCTGCTACCATATTAGCCTTGCCTGGATGATACTGAAGCTCAACGTCGTAATCCTTGATCAGTTCTAACCATCTTCTCTGTCTCATATTCAGCTCCTTCTGAGTAAAAATGTACTTCAGACTTTTATGGACTGTGTACATGTCCATTCGATCACCATATAAGTAATGCCTCCATAGCTTCAAAGCAAATACTACTGCCACCAACTCCAAATCATGAGTTGGGTAATTCTTCTCGTGGTCTCAAAGTTGCCTAGATGCATATGCTATTACCTTCCCGTGTTGTATGAGGACACATCCAAGTCCTTTACCTGATGCATCGCAATATACTGTAAAACCTCCGGGTCCAACTGGCAATATAAGAATAGACGCTAATATCAACTTCTGCTTCAGATTCTCAAATGATGCCTGGCATTCTGCCGACCAGACGAATGGCACATCCTTCCGTGTCAAGCGGGTCATGGGCGCTGAAAGTCTTACAAAATCTGATACAAACCTTCTGTAATATCCTGCCAATCCCAAGAAACTCCATACATCAGCTACGGTCTTAGGTACTGGCCAACTCTCTACTGCTTCTACCTTCTTGGGATCCACTGCTACTCCAGCTCCTGATATAATATGACCCAAAAATAAAATGTGGTCCATCCAGAACTCACACTTGCTGAGCTTGGCATACAACTGGTTCTCTCTCAGAACCTGCAACACTTTTCTGAGGTGGTCTTCATGCTCCTCTTCACTAGCAGAGTATACAAGAATGTCGTCGAGAAACACCACGACAAACTGATCTAAGTACGGCATAAAGATGCGGTTCATCAAATCCATGAATATTGCTGGAGCATTGGTCAAACCAAACGGCATTACCAAGAATTCATAATGTCCATACTTCGACCTGAATGTTGTCTTAGGAATGTCCTCCTTCCGAACCCTCACTTGATGATAGCCCGACCGAAGATCTATCTTAGAGAAAACTCTAGCCCTGCTCAATTGATCAAATAAATCGTCGATCCTTGGTAGTGGGTACTTTTCTTTACTGTTGCCGCGTTAAGCTTCCTGTAATCGATGCACAATCTGGATGATCCACCCTTCTTCCCCACAAGTACCACTGGTGCTGTCCATGGTGATATACTAGCTTGGATGAACTTCTTCTCCTTCAGTTCCTCTATGTGCTGATATACCTTGACTTGTTCTGAATCCGCCATTCTGTAAACTCGATCTGATATCGGTTTAGTTCCAGGTGCTATTTCTATACTGAACTCAATATCTCTAACCGGTGGTAGACCGGGAAGTTCTTCGAAAAATATGTCTAGAAATTTTTCAACTACCTTCGGAACTTGGACTCCTTCCATTGCTGTCACTACTCCCTGCTCTTGCTGAGTTGCCTCTGATCTGACTAAGGTGAATCTCTTCATGCTTGGAATATCAAAAGATATACTCCCACTACGACAATCTATTGTCGCATGACTGTCTTTCAGCCAGTCCATGCCTAAGATAAAGTCGAAATTTCTAACAGGAAATTCTATCAACTGGGCGGGTAAGGAATGCTCGCAAACTACAACGCTACATGCTAGAATAACTCTACTAACCCCTACAAGCCCATTGCCAGTGAGTATATTCAACCTCCCTGGAAATGCCTCGAACTCCATTCCTAGCCGTGTCACAAATTGTGCAGATATAAATGAGTGTGATGCTCCCGAATCAAACAATGCTACTGCAGGATATGAGGCAACAAGAATGTTACCTGCCACAGCATCTTCCGATGCTAATGCCTCTTCCAAGGACAGAGTGAATGCCTGCCCTCGACCTTCTTGTTAGTTCCTATGCTGCGGCCTAGCCTGGTGCTGCTGCTGGCCCCTTTCTTGATGATGCTGGGGTGGTCTATGCTGGTGTTGCTGCATCGGCGGTCCCTGCTGCCGAAACATCTGAGCCTGCGGTATTAACGGACGCTGTGCCAATGGTCTCACTGCTACCGTTGGTCCTCGATACTGTCCTGCCCCGGGTGCTGGCAGAGCAGGAAACTGCTGCACTGGTCCTCCTGACCTCGAATTCATGGGACATGTGGTAACCCGATGATCTGGATTTCCACATATCAAACACAGTCCGTTCAATGCCCGACACACATCTCTAGTATGCCCTATCTTTCCACAATAAGTGCAGCCCGCTGGGGGTTGCTGATTCTTCTTCTGTTGCTGCTGCTGCTGCTGCCTGGGTGGTGGTGCTGGCCCTCGTATTGCCACATCGTGAATGCGAATGCCAAGGGATGGTACTGTTGTTCGGGGCGCTGCTCACCCTCCTCTTTCAATCTGACTGTGAGATCTCTTCTGACCTCCAGTCCTTGCTGTGATCCTCTGAATGGTGATCTCATGCCTTCGGGTTGCCGTCAATACCTCATCAAAAGTCTGATAATTGTGCCCCTCTATCAATTACAAGAGCTCAAGGTGAAACCCTTACTGAAATCTCATAGCCCTCTGGCCCTCCGTTGCTACTATCTCTGGGACGAACCTACTCAATCTGCAGAACTCCGCTGCATAAGCATCTACCGTCTTGCCGGCCTGCTTGAGGTTGATAAACTTCTGTTGTAGCTCAAACTGCACCACAACCCCATAGTACTTCGTCTTGACCCTTGCTGTGAAATCGTCCCAAGCAATAGGACGTCTGATACCTACTTCCTCTGATTCCCACCAATCTCGTGCGAGATCCTGAAGTAACAACTTCACCTGATCCACACGTTCTTCTGCCGGCACCTTAGCTGCTGTCAAAATAGCCTCAATATCCTTAAGCCATGCATCTGCTGAGGTGGCATCCTCTGTGCCTTCGAAACGGCGGGGGTTGTACTTGCAATAGTTAGGACATGCATGTGAACAAATCCTTATTGCAAAACCTAACAATGAACGATGATGGTAAAGTATGCTTCCTATATTCATATGCAAATTGTACTAACCTATTTTGTGCAGGGATGACTGTCTGCGTTGGTAAGTTGTTTATGCATAATTCTACTGTCAAGTTTCTTATAAATTGTTAAAAAGAACCTAGACAAGTAGAAAGATCACTAGTAAATGTGTAGCTTCACATATTGAATTAGTGCAGATATTTGTGAGTTTCGGCGAAGAGCCGCTCGCCAGTACATGATGTGTGCTGACCCACGTTGTGGGCATCCTTTTCAGAAAGCAAAAGGAGACGGAGATTTCAAGTGAGGCACCGAAGCTCGTCTAGCCCAGTAGAGCTATGGATCGCCTTGAAGCTACTTTTCATTTCAAGTCAAGTTCAAGTTTCTTTTCCTTCTGAAGGTGTCTTTTATTTCCAGCATGTAATAGAGGGATATGATGTATGGGCATTGCGATTATTTTCAAAAGAGAGTTTTCAAAGAGAATCATGTAGCCAACATAAGGCACTCTGAGTTTGCAAAGCTTTGTACTCGTATTCCTATCAAGTTTATCAATAAAAGAAGTATTTCCATTTCAAATCTCTGTGTCCAAATATTTGGTTTTCTGCAATGAATGGGTGCGTGCGTGTGTTTTGCTTGACTAGTTGTGTTGTGCAGGTACATGGCCATGTGTAAGCGCAACTTAGGCTTGCACGGCATCAAGCCTTAGCGAGGACGATCGATCCCGCAGTGATCCAGGAAAGACGGACGACCCTAGCGGGATCGGGGCGTGACACCAGGTATCGTTCGAGGAAACTTACTCAGACTTGTACAAGTACGTCCATGACCATATGAATGCGTGTCGACTCGATAACACAAATACATGGTAAAGCAACTGAAAGTAAGCAGAGCCAACAGTTCAACATCTTATCTCAATCCCGAGCCATGTTTAACGACTAATCATTACCATCATTCTACTTGGTGATCTCCATGATCCCAAGCCTCATCATTCCCCATTCCTTGATTCATTGCACATTTCTCATAGCATTCCTCTCAATGAGGAACCAATAACATTTTATTCATTTCAAAGGGACAAGCAGCTTTTCATTCATTTCATTGGGACAATTATTATTCATTTCATTTCTTATACAAAAATAGGCAGCATCTCATTTCTTTACAACAGTTATACAGAGAGTACATGATTCAAGAGTCTCATTCAATTCATTGTGTTAATAGCATAGCCAGTTCTTTTCTCATGTCTCATTCACACAGCATCTCATTATTCAAGTGATTCATTCATTTCATCAAGATTAAGCATAAGGGACATTATCAATTTATTCTCAGGCATCAAGTTACATTAGCAGTTCGAGTATGATTCAATCAGCATTTCAATATTCATGTCTTATTCATTTCAATAATTCTCAGCATAGCATCTCTATTATTCAGCAACTAAAACATGGGACATTTAGGGACAATTCATAGCATCACGTTATTCTATTTATTAAGCATGCAGGAATAAGGAGGAAGGAGGACAGTTCTACTTGCCTGCACAAAAGGGACTTCTTATTCTGGTTGCACACATTCCCCTTAAGCGTAGCTCCACCAGCGAGCCACGTTCCAACACTTAATCCGTCTAGCCAACTAAGAGAGACTGCATCAGTCACAACTCTCTTGATCTCCAATACAAGTCACGGTCCAACATTCTGATCCCATCCAACAAGCCAACCAAATGCCTCGCACACAGTGGGGCATTACAGCCGTAGTCCCCTGAACATATGCAACAACTCGGTGTTCCAAGAGGATACGTAGGGGGTAGTGATCTACTGAAATTATGCAACAGATTTGGACGTCCCCGAGGATGATCGCCTTCACCAAGATGATGCAGCTTCCTGCGCAGGGGGTAGCACTCCTTCCGAGTTCGAGGATGAGGACATTCCGACGTTCCCCGACAATTTCTATGTACGAGGGTACGACACGGAAATCATATCCTCTACGGTCCCCTCCGTCTCTCCCCACGTGCGGACAGTATTTATGGCAGGAGATGATCATAAAGGGCCTAGTGATCGACAACGTCTAGAAGTGCTAGAAGCCATAATCCTAACCTTGGTCAAGTCAGTAGACGAGATCAAGGCTGCCTTGCCGACTCAACCAGTAAGGACACCTGGACAAGCAAGTTTGGGCCCCGCAGTCAATGCGGACTCAAACACGATCGCTCCTCCTCTGGGCGACAATCCTTCTGGAATATCCGCTCCCTCAGCTGTAGACGAGGCCAGAAAGGCAAGGAGAGAAGTCCAGGAGCTTCGAGCAATGTTCCATGCCCGAGACTCCTCCATGACCTCAGAATACGGCAGCCGTATCCCGTTGCATGGAGAGACGTTCCTTTCCCTCTGCGGTACAAATTGTTTCATATCGATTCGTATGACGGAAAGACCTCTGCTAGCCGATACATGACTTATTTTGAGGTTACAACAGACCATTTATCGCATAATAATGCCATCCTCACACGACTATTTTTCGGAGCATTGGAGGGAATCGCGTTCGACTGGTACCGCAACCTCCCGGACAACTGCATCCATTACTTTGATGGCTTCAAACACATGTTCCTGGAAAGGTTCTACGAAGTAGGGCATAATATGACAATGTTGTCTCTCATGGACGTCGTTCAGGAAGAAATGGAGCTAACTAGAAACTACATCGAGCGGTTTTGCCAAACCGCGATGAGATTGCCCCAAGGCAATCCGGAAAGCTCCTTGATTGAAATTTTTTAAAAAAAAGTTGCTCCCTGCAATCAGCCCTGGATGAGCGAAGATTAATTCAGAAATTGGACGACTTTCATCATAAGTGCTACCAATGCGCAGGCAAAGTTAAAGAAGGCTCGCCAGCTGGGATTACACATCCCAGATGGAGAGGACAAGGGCAAATGTCCGGGTACCACCTCCAATAACAACAACAGTAGCGGCACCAACAATAACCGGAACACCAAAGGCAAATAGGCCATGGTCGCTGGTACAACCAAAAAGCCTGAACAAAAGCAAGCAGAAGTTCCAAAGTCCAAGGAGATGACATACTCTTTTGAAGATAGCCATGTCAAGCCAATCTTCGACATGCTCCTGAAGGCGGGTAGCATCCGACTCCGCGATGTAGAGCGCGAGCCCTGAGCAGCAAAGATCGAGGATCCGAAGTATTGTCACTTCCACCGCTATGTCCACCACCCCACACAGGAGTGCTTCACATTAAAGTAGTACATCCAGAACCTCATCAACTCTAATGCTTTGTCGCTGGATTTCAAAGAGGTTACCGTGGCTGCAAACATAGTATCCGTTCAGTTCGGTGACTTTACCCCAACGAAAAATCAGGACGGGGTAGTACCCGTTCCCTGGGCAACGATGGAGGTTACTAACCTTCCACCTGTCCAGGATCAAATAACCGGATTGGTGCCTCTCACCATGTCATGAGGAGAGGTAATGTGGGTCCACCCGGACTTAGTACCCGAAGTTACCCAAGTGGTGCCATCCTCCACTAGCAAAAGGAAGGGCGGGAAATCTAGATCCTGCCACACAATCTCGGCCGAAACTGAGGAGGCGACGGCCATTGTTACCCGGTCTGGCGCACAATTCTAGACCACTCTGGGTAATTCAGTCGAGGACCCTCAGCCGACAACGCTGCTTGCTACTGATGTTCTGGGACCATCTCAGCCTCCACCGGCAGACAAATCCAAACCGAAGAAAATACGCTTCGACAGGCCACTCCATAAGGACACACCTCAGGGGCTGGAGAGACCTTACAACTTTGACATACTAGCACAACTGGCTAATACACCATCAAAGTTGTCGTTATACGAGCTCCTAAGGCTCACTGAGGATATTCGTGCCGCATTGTGCGAAGCACTCCAGAATGCTAACACCTACTAACCTCAGATCAAGCTTACATGGAAGACTCGTCAGCAGATCTCCAGGGCAGCAATTACGCAGATGCAATGCTCATTATATTTACCCCACGGGACATGTTAATCAAAACCAACTTGTATGATCGCCCTTTGTACTACACTGGATACATAGGCGACATCAAGGTGGATCGAATGCACATTGATCCTGGCTCGTCAATAAGCATCATCCCGAAAAGCTTGCTTCAACTCCTGGGCATCCCTATGCACCGCCTAGCATTGACCAACAGTGCCATTAGCAGTTTTAACTCGAAAAGAAGCTATCCCCTGGAAAATATTCGATTGAATGTCAGATCGGCGACCTGAAGATGTTACCTGCTACGTCATAGATGCAGATACGTCCTATAATATCCTCTTAGGGCGTCCATGGATACATGACTATATGATCGTGTCGTCCACGCTCTACTATTGCTTCAAGTATGTCAGTAAGCACGGCTTCATAAAGACAGAATTCGCCGACATCGATCCCTTCAAAGGGGTTGAGTCTTACTATTCGTCTGAGGCTTGTCTATATGATAAATCTAAACAGAACACAGTTGATGTGGGGGCACAAAATGAACCGAAGGCCATAATAGGGTCAGAGGAGCCACTGAAAATCTGTCTCCAAGCCCGCAAACCAGGCAAAGCTGCACCCCTTGTCGCAACTTTGCATAAATAAGTGCTCGATTCCCCTACCCCAATCGCGCAGTTGGAACCGATGGTCATCCGACTCCCGAGGTCTAGCCAGGAGCCAAAACCCGTCATAGAGTCGATGGTGATCCGATTGCCGAAATCCAATCAAAGGCGAACGAAAGATGCAAAGTCCTCTGTTGAGCCGATGGTTATCCGCCTCCCCAAGACGAGCCGATAGCCAAGTATTGATCGAAGACCCTGAGACAAGTCGATGCCACGAGCAGAACCCTTGTTGGTCAAGCTGCCCAGGACATCGCCCCAGCCTCTGGTCACGTAGGGGGTAGCTGAAGACGAGACTGAACTGGCAAAATATCTGGTTGCATATGTTGATAGTCCCTCTGTCAATGATGTAATTCCTCTAGACAAGATTACTTATTTCATCAATAAAAGGTTATTGTTGAACTATCATGAGTGCAATAAGCTTAATCAGATGTATGCTATGGAGCATGGTTTGGACATTAACCTACACACACAGGTGACAACCGTCTATACCGCGAACCGACTTACTCCCATTAGAGGTGCCTACTTTCTAGTTCTAGACAGAAGAAAAGGCGATCACATAATTATCTTCGGCTGAAAAGAAGGTCCTCAACCTTTTATGCAAGTAGAGTTCGATCTCGAACCCGATACTGGAAGATTGCCGCTCTACCTATATAGTTTCCAAGCCAAGTACTTCATAAAAAAGTAAGGGTACGACATGGAGACTAACCCAGGCCTGAACTACGGCAATGGCCGACGATCGCCTCTGCAGCTGCCAGTCCCGACTGGGAAATCTCGGGATTATTACAGCAAGTCCAGACACGGTCTAGGTTATGTTACACTAGCAACAATGCCCGAGAGCTCGAATGAGGAATGCGAGTGGCATTCTCACTCATCTGAATCACCCGCTTACGATTTCGATGATAGCATTGGGGACATATTCAGACAAACACTATCTGTCAACATAGCATCCGTCGATATTCAGGAAGAAGATAAAGATCTACCCGAATTCCTTGAATTGGAGCCATGGGTCCAACAACTGGATGCACAATGGGAGAAGTGCTTTGTACAAAGAGATCCTTCCACTGAAGATAAGGTCATACAAGTTGACCTCAGCGACGAATCATCCTCAAAGCCAATCTTCATCAGTAAAATCCTGACGGACGATGAGCAGAAGTCGCTATTGCAAGTTGTCAGAGAATACATCGACGTCTTCGCTTGGAGCAATAAAGATATGCCAGGGCTAAACCCCGAGATCGTACTTCATAAGCTCAATATTCATCCAGACGCAAAACCAGTCAAACAACAGCAACGACGGTTCCGTCCAAACATCATAAATTCCATCGAAGTAGAAGTAAACAAGCTTATAGCTAGCGGCTTCATGTGCAAGGAGCAGCACCGAGACTGGGTAGCTAATATAGTACATGTCATCAAGAAGAACGAAAAGATCCAAATTTGCATCGACCTTCGCAATCTGAATACGGCATATCCTAAGGATGAATTTTCTCTTCCGATCACAGACATAATGATCGATAATATGTGTGGCTTCGAGCGGATGTCCTTTATGGATGGCTATTCGGGATACAATCAAATCAAAATATCTCCTGACGATGAGAAACATACGTCATTTCGAACACCGATCGGGGTGTATTGCTACACAGTCATGCCCTTCGGCCAAAAGAACGTCGGTGCCACATATCAACGAGCTATGAGTGTCATCTTCAGGAACCACTTGTGCAAGACGGTGGAGTATTACGTTGATGACATCGTCGTCAAAAGCTGCTCTAAGGATGACCACTTACACGATTTGAGGGTAGTGTTCGACCTCATGCGAGCGAACAATCTGAAGATGAATCCTACCAAATCCTTCCTAGGCGTGTCCAGTAGAAATTTTTTGGGCTTTTTCATTACCTCCCGGGGTATTCACATAGACCCTGATAAGACAAAAGCAATCCTGGAGATGAGTCCACCGAAGAACCTCTGCGAACTCCGAGGCCTTCAGGGAAGACTAGCCTACATCAGGAGGTTCATATCTAATCTCTTAGGACGATGTCAACCATTCACACAACTTATGAAGACGTCTCTTTTCTATGGAATGAAGAATATCAATGTGCCTTTGATGACATTAAGGAATACCTGTCGATTCCGCCAGTTCTGGTAGCCCCGGTCGCCGAAAAGCCCTTTCTGCTCTATCTACGGGCAATGGAACACTCCCTTGGCACCTTACTGGCGTAGAACAATAACGTGGGGCATGAACAAGCCATCTATTACCTCAGCCGAATGATGGTAGGGCCGGAGCATAGGTACACCGCCGTGGAGAAGGAATGCCTTGCCTTGGTGTTCGCCATTCAGAAAATATGACACTATGTAACAGGACAGACCATCCATGTTGTCTCACGAGTCAACCCCCTCAGGGTTCTCATGACTAATCCAGGTGCACTTAGTTCTCGTCTAGCCACCTGGGCGATATTGCTGTCCCCCTACGATATGGTTTTTATTCCGCAGAAGGCTGTAAAAGGTCAAGCCTTGGCCGACTTCTTAGCAGCCCATCCGGGCTCAGAAACAGCCAGAATCTATGAAAAATCCCAGACGAAGTCATCAACTCAAACATGACTTCACATGATGTCATTTGGCAAATATTCTTCGATGGTGCCTCAAGAATGGGGTCCCAAGGTGATATCGTCACTGGAGTCGGAATAGTATTAATTTTTTCCTCTAGATTGGTAGTCAATCGGGCGTACTCGCTCACAGAGCCCTGTTCAAATAATGTGGCGAATATAATGCTCTAGTCATCGGTCTCCGACTCGCAAAAGAAGTGGGGGTCAAACACCTAGAAGCGTATGGTGACTCACAGTTGATTGTTAACCAAATCCGAGGCTCATATGAGGTCCGCAACGATGACCTGATTCCTTATTATCAGACAGCAATTACCATCATTGCAACCTTGGAGGGGTTCTTTATAGAGCATGTTCCTAGGCTCCAAAATATTGAAGCTGACGCCCTAGCATGCCTCGCCGCTTCCTTGGCAATTCCAAATCATGCTCATCATCTAGTCGACGTGATAGGCCATGAGCTGGTCTGTCCCAAAAACAACATTCAACTAGGTACGAGTTACTCCACCCAGATAACCAATGACACACAGGACTGAAGACCCTCGTTCATCGACTTTACAGTCTACGGAATCCTGCCAGAGAATGTGAAAGAAGAAACTTCAATCAGAAGACGTTCTCTCGGATTCCTTTATGATACAGAAACAAAAATGCTATATCGACGATCCTACGACGGACTAATGCTACGCTGCCTATCAGATGCAGAAGCTAAAGAAGCCCTATGCGAGGCTCACGATGGCGTTTACGGGGCTCACCAACCTAGCCCAAAGTTGCAGAACCGTCTCCGCCGGATGGGCTATTACTGGCCTACGATGGTAGCAGATGCGGTCGATTATGCAAAGAATTATAGGGCTTGTCCGATCCACGCAAACTTCATACATAAACCATCCGAGTTCTTGCACCCAACAGTAGCCTCTTGGCCATTTGAAGCATAGGGAATGGACATTATCGGCCCGGTCACCGGCACTAGCGGTGCTGTAGACTCATGGTACTCGCCGTAGCCAACGAGGAGGTCAGATCGAGGAGGTAAGTTTTGGTTACGAAGCTGGTAGATGGTAGCGAAGATGGCGTGGCCGAGAACTCGGTCAGAGTGGGGGTTTGGGCTCACCGACTGGATGGTGGTGGAATTGGTATCGGTGGTGTAGGGAGGAGATGGCGGTGGTTTTTGGGATCGATGGTATGATGGTGGATGGTGGCAGCGACAGTGTTGGCCGAGGTCGGAGGGTGGTTAGGTCTGTGGTGGTGTTGGCGAGGCTGCGATGGCATATTTTGGTCGGCACGAGGTCGGGACGGCCGGAGCGCCGCTGCTCCGGTGGTGATGACCGGTGGCGATTGGAGATCTGTTGTCAGCGGCACGACTCCAAGTCGGCGAGAAGCTCAAGAAGGAGGAGATTGTCGACGGCTTCGACTAGATTAAGGTTAGGGTTCGAGGGTGTCGGGTTGTGTCGAATTTCGAATTGTGTCCTACGCGACATAGGGGCGTGTCAGTGTCCGATGTTGTCGGACACAAAAGCAAAATATACATGTAATGAATATAATCTAGTGGAAAGATACCCGGGGTCGGACCCGAGACTGTAACGCCTGACACGATGAAGGTTGACACCGACACGATGCACGACACGACGGTGATGGAGATGTGGCTATGGTAATTAATTGAGTTTCTACGAAAAAAGAGCAAGAGCGCTTCTCCTTAAATAGGAGGTGGTCTTCTATTTAGATAAGGATTAATAGTCATTTAAATCCTTACTAGATAAATCTCACATTAAATTTAAACATATTTAAAACTAATTAAATAAAATCAAAACTCTAATTTAAATTTCCATAAATATTTAAACATTAATAAATAAATAAATAAATATAATTTAAATACCTTTTTATAATTTAAAATATTCCAAAGAATTTTCAAAAGCAATTTTTTTACAAATATACATGAATTTATTTTCATGTACATCACATGCAAAATAATACATATTATTTATCAAAGAAAAAAAATATTTTCTAAATTATTACCTCTTCTTTATAACAAATAAAATAACAATTATATAATAATAAATAAAAATAAAGTTTGTGTAGAATCTGGTGTGACACATTTTATATATGCAAACAAATCAAAAATATTTACCTTATATGTAGTTTGAAAACAAAAATATTTACATATTTATATAAAAAAATTATAATAAAACTTTTCTATAAAAATAATCAAATAATTTGTATATACGTATTCGTCCTCGATGTATAAATACCCAAAAAGTTTATATATATATATATATATATATATATATATATATATATATATATATATATATATATATATATATATATATATATATATATCATGTCGTAACTTGAATGCGCGATTACTAGTTAGGCGGGAAAAATGCCTTAGTATATATGTGATCAAACCCATAGACCATGTTTTCGTGTTTTATGTAGACCGTGATAGATCATGGATAATAGACCGTGCATAGCTGGTTGCATATAGAACGTGGTATTTTCAAACACCTAGATTGTTGTTAGTTTTGTTTATGCCCACATATTTTCCTATCACATGTCATGTTTACTTATAGTCCATATTTCTCTTTGTCTATCTCATTTATGATCACTGTTTTACATGTTTATATTACACTTGTTGTACAGTGATTCATGTCTTTCATGTTTATCGTGTTTCACATGTTCTATTTCATTGTTATATAGTTTTTATCATGTCATAAATAGTGTATCATGCTTGTACTTGCTCCAATCTTGACTGGATAACCACATTTTTAGGAGATGCTACGTCCGACATTCTTGGACTTCATGATGATGCTAGTTGAGACATATCTCGATGTATCATTGACCGTGAGTTGACCTTTGGACTGCTCTAGGTCATTATTCTCTATTTTAGGTTTATGTTTTGTTGCTTGCATTTGTCCCTCATACATTCTTGGTATGAATAATCATTTATAGTTTGTGGATGGTTTAGTGTTATGGTTATCTTTTCTTATTCATATCTTTCATAGCATTATATGATTGAGCATATGTTAATATTGTGGGTTTTGGAATGTTGAGATATTCTCTACTGTGGACTAGACGGCTTACTATGTCTATGTTGCGGTATAAGCTGGCATGTATCACGTACTCGTGCCCCTAACATGCGGGTGCGAGTCGTGACACTTATTTCTACCCATTGAACCAGCTTCTTGGAATCTCTATTCAGACTCGGTTGGGTTGTCACTGCTGGTGACTTACTTACGGGCTTAACCTATCCCTTTCGATGATTCTACGATTAAATTCATAGGTAAACTCTTCGTCAAGAGTAAACAGACTCTTCATCAAGAGATCTATAAGTTCTTTTATGACTTTTATAGTGACGAACCACATTTTTGCCTTTTAGCTCATTTTAATGTCTTGAAACGCGGCTGCCAGTACCTATTCATCTTAAAATTTACAAAATCATGTTTTAGCTGTTCTACAGTAGATTTATTATCACGAAATGACAGGTACAGAGAGATGTAGATCATGTATATTGTAACGCCTCAGTCACAAAATATTTAGAACTAAGTACGTATACATGACAGCAGCATACATACGAAGTACACTCGAATATATGGACACCCCGTATGTATACATAAGCTGTAAAATGCAGTAAACCAAGAGTAATCTAATCACATACAAAAAATAAAAGAATAAAAGATATCATATAATCAACTATGAAATATTTTTGTACAATATGTTGGACGGAGACAAATCCACTAACAACAAATAAGGGAAGAAATACATAAAAAATAAAATAAGTTTGGCGAGCGAAGCGAAGACAATCCAAGTGCAATCATCCTCGAAAAAATAGAGATGATCACGGCCACGACTAGAACACCTGCAAAAGACAAGAGCACACACCTGGAGAGGTAACCAGGTCCTCAGAGGGACGTAACAAGATACACAATAGCATGCCATATAAACTGAATATAACTGCTCAATAATAATAAGTAAGATCGGATCATCACATGGTCCAATACCTCACCATTTGGATTAGCGTACCATCCCCCCAACCATACAAGGACAGGAGATGGCACACTAACCCACGATGAAGTATCTTTCCAAGTTATGAATCCAATATGGTATTCGAACCCCAACAAGGTTCAATACCTTCTCATCGGAGTAGTAAGCCACACCTACAACCAAACAACGACAAGATGTGGCAAACTAATCCGCGACAAGTTATTGTTCCAAGTCACGGTCAGATACAAGTACCCAAACCGAGAGTACTCGTACCTAATGGATAAGGGAGCCTAACCAATCTAAGTGAATGCAGTTTTAAGAACAACCTCCAATGCATATGCCCTGGCTAAAATGGGATCGGCATGGTCCCCCCTCTGGGCACCAGAGGCCCAATCAATAAGAGCATAACGTTCCGCCGAACGTCAGTGGCCGTCAGTAATCATGGGTAATCTCACCCGCGTCTCCGACGGAGCTCACGGGTTACAAAAGGTAAAGTGTAAAGTAGCCCATACGCTGAGGAAATGTCCTCTCCGCTAAATGCCTACTATGTTGTATCCACAACATAGAACCTCTATTAACCGCTAAGTCAAACTAATCATGCAAATTTCTATTAGTGGGTATTCCTATCGCACGGCTTATACGTACCGGTGGCCAGCCAGTCACGCATGTCTGAGTTCTACATGCGACTCACAACTCCATGGTAAAAATTTGTCCAGGCCTATGAATGCAGCACACAAAGGGTGGTCCCTTATATCTAAGTTCAATGTGTAAGAAAATAGTACATAGCAGAAAATAGAACTGAATAGTAAAATTCTATCCAATCATGCCATGTAACACAGTTTATTTTGCAGAAAGTATATGATAACTAATGCATGAGATATGATCTAAAATAAATAAACAGCTAATGGTAAGGTATCTTACTTGGGGGTAGTGCGCAGAATGGCGGCTCCTAATGACTCAAATCGTCAGAATAGGAAAACAATGAAAGCCAACTTTTATGAACGACCTCGGATGCTGAAATAAACATCACGAACAGTTTTGGCATAAAATAAATATATAGGAAACGCCCATCCAAAAGTCTAATTCTGTAATAGGGACAAAATTATAATTTTGGGTCAAAACGATTTCCGCCGTTGGACCCGTTTTGTACCAAAACGCGTGCCAGGACCTACGGTCTCTAAATTCGTCAAACTATATATCTATGGGTCCGTTTTGAGAAGACAAACCCAACCGTATATCCAAAGTTGGATTCCGACGGACCGTGCACAAATTTGCCCGTTGGATCAGGTCGTAGGCCCGCCAAATAGGCGTTCCGATCGACCTTCTCAGAATCGGACCAAACTTAGCATATAGGACCAAAAAATGATTCAGTCCTGATGGTGCAAGTTTCGTGTCGATCTGACGAACGTGCACGAAGTTATGGACTAGTTTGCAAAAGGTCGATACGGGGATATCTTGACGGATACGCACTGATTTCGTCGTGCACACGCAACAAAATCGATTTCCGTCAGTGTCACGACCAGCACCCGAATATACGGATACGAATACGTGGGCCACGCCCAATCTACGCCGCAGTATCGGCGGTAGAACGATGTCTAGTACCCAATAAATATACACTACATCTAGAAGGCCTACAACTATAAATATACTCTAGTCACATCACAACAGCTAGGGATGATAAGACAAGAAAGATAACTAAAGCACAAGAACAACTAGAAACTACTAGAAGGAAACATAAGACAGGAAAATAAGGAAGAAAAATAAGACAAACTAAGGATAACTACCAGGCAACTCACATAGAAGAATAGTGAGATTCACCTCATCTAGCAACATCCTGAAGTCCAATAATGGCATAACAACCCCTAAAATATTATCAACGGTATCCTGTCAGAAAAATGAGCAAGTACAAGCACTAACAGTAATTCCATGTGAATTGATAAATTCTATAAGAGACAGTATAATGAACTACAAGACAAAGATATAGAAAAACTTGGGAACCGTTCGGAAGCTGAGTTACAACCCTTAAACCAAACAAGGACCGGGGTTGTAACCCTTCTCCCGAGTAGAACTTAGTCTCCAATCAAGGTACAATATAAAGGAATATAGAACATGTGAGTAACTGTATATCATAGCATGGTGAGAAAGTACTGAATGTCGAACAGAGCAGGATATATGATAAGATAAAGTAAATATAAAATATGCCTCGAATATTATAGCATAATGTGATCGGTATGGGTCAAGATCAGGCTTCCAGCCGACCGGCTACAAGTACGTGGACTCGGCCCGGCCGGGATGGAAAGCTATGGAGCAAGTAGTAGCACAGGTCAGGCGATACCCATCGTGAATGTGAGGGTATAGCTATGATACAAGTAGTAACTCAAGGTGGACATTGATCACACTATCTATAAAATTCCCCATTCTCCGAATAGTATACGAATCCGGACATAGCAAGTCATGACGCGGGATTCCCTAAGAGGGGAGCAAGTCCTCTTCAAGAATCAGCGTCAATACAAGTACAAAATCAAGGCCAAGCAAGTACCAGTATCCCAAGAAATCCAGGAATGACATCTCATGACAGGAATCCGACAATACTAGTCCGTGAACTATCGTGACTGAGAATCAAGTAAGACACTACGACTGAGTCGGATATAGCAGATATCAAGACAATAAAAACTATCAGTGAATGTACTCGCCTGCGGTCCTGAGCTGTCAAATGGGGTCGATGTTCAGAGTGATGCCACGGACCTAAAGATAAGATATACATAAGCTAATTAGGGTTCAACAGTGTTAGGCTTGATTCTATAGTATAAACTATGTAATCTAGGTCAATCTCAGTCCAACTAAGTCAAACTAGGTCACACTGAGTCACACTAGGTCAAACTAGGTCAAATGTTGACTCTACTTCGACGTTCAGTCAAAGTAGTCAACCATGGTCAAACAGGGTCAAAGCTAGTCCCTATAAACATCTACAGGGTCAACACATTCAATTTCAGTGGTTGTAAAATCACTGGAATCGATGGATCTCAAATCCGATACAAGGATCTAAAAATACGAATAAAAAGAGAAGGATTATAATAATAGGGTAAAAACCTACATATGTTGTCGGATAGAGAAACAACCATCACTAACGTGTCCAGAATGGTCAAATCAGCTAGGATAGCCTATCCATAAGTCCAATTTTGACACAGGGGCAAAAAGGTAATTTCGGGCCAAAATGGTGTCTGTGTCGGACACACTTTGTACCGAAAAACATGCCAAAATAAAAGTGCACTAAACCTAACAAATTATATGTTCACGAATCCAGAATGACGATACGAACTCAACGGTATATCCGAAATTGGATTCCGATGACCCGATCTCAGATTGGTCCGTTGACCCGGATATTGGAAACCGATTTACACGGAAAAGCGTGTCGGAGCCAATGTCCTCAAAACTCAGAAAATTATATGTCAACGAGTCTAGAATGACGATACGAACTCAACGGTATATCCGGAATTTGATTCCGATGAGCCAATCTTAAAATGACCCGTTGATCCGGATATTGGTATCCGACTTGTACCGAAATACGTGCCGGAACCAATGTCCACTAAAATTTAGCAATTATATATCAACGAGTCCAGAATGACGATACGAACTCAACGGTATATCCGAAATTAGATTCCGATGGGCCGGCGTCAAAAAGTTCCGTTGACCCGGACTGTGGGTCTCGCTTTGTACCGAAATGCGTGTCGGAGCCCACGTCCTCCAAATCAAGCAAACTTTATATGAAAATGTGCCAGAACAATGCCACGAGTCTACTGGTGGTGTCAGAAATTGAATCCGGAGTCCCAGGTTCAAAAATAAAATTTAACAAGTTGGAAATTACGAATTTGGACGACCAACTTTGGCGTCAAATTCAACCAATCAAACGTGCTCACAATAAAATAAAACTTGAGGGACAGAAAGAGGGTTATACCAGCTGCGCACAGGAACTGGTAGCGCACCAGACGGAGCTGCGATGGCGGAGATACGAATCGACGAAGTTGGCGCCACAAAACTGTCCAAAATTTATACAATTTAAACGGTCAACTTAGTGGCCAATTTCGATCTATCAAACGACGAAATTAACGGGTGAAATTTCAGGGGAGTGAAGAGTTATATACCAAGATTGTAACGAAGCAAAGAGTTCACCGATCCAACGGTCGGATCTCTCGAAAAATACACGCGAAGTTGCTGTCCCGAAATAAGATTTCTGGATTCAACCCGCGCGCATCACGCCTGGATTTCGTGCAAAATGCACGAATAGCCCATGTCGTGCGTCGGGGAAAGAGGCACTGGACCGGGGGTGGTCGCCTAGGGTGAGCCCGGCCGAGGGGGTGGCCGGTGGCCGTGCGCGATGGCGGCGGCGGCGGCGGTGGTCGCCGGCGACGGCGACGTGCGGCTGCCTTTGCGCGCACGCTGCTGCGGCTTTGCACCACTGCTGCTGCTGCAATTGCGGCCACTGCAGCTGCTGCTGCTCCGCCGTACAGAGGTGGCGGTCGCCGGCGGGGCACGGCGAGCGGCGGCGTGCAGCGCGCTCACGACGGTGGTGGCGGTTTGATGATGGTGTTGTGGTGGTGATGGTGTGGGGGTGGTGGAGATGGTGTTGAATGAAGAAGAAGATGATGATGAAGTGAGGAGGAGGAAAGGGGAAGTCGGCCGTGGGAGGTGATGGTCGGCCGTGGAGTATGGTGGGGGGCTGTGAGTGGTGTTGGTGCTGTAAAGAGAAAGAGAGAGTGTGTGTATATGAGTGTGTATGTGTGTGTGTGTGTGTATATTAATATACGTAGAAAGAGAGAGAGAGAGAGAGAGAGAGTGTGTGTGTGAAAATAGAGATAGTGTGTGAGAATAGAGAAAGAGGTCGGCTGATGAGGGGGTGGGTTGTGTGCTGGTATGGGAGAGGGGGTGAGGGTGTTGGAGTGATTTAAGGAGGAGAGAGAAAGAGATATTTATGTAGATATATATGTATATATATATTTAGAAAGAGATAAATGAGATATTTATGTAAAGTAGGGAGAAGAAAAGAGATATTTAAAATAGGGAAAAGAAAGAAATTATATGGGGGTGGTTGGGTAGTCATGACAGGGGTCACACCAATTTGGGTTGGGTGTTGGGTCATGTTTGGACAGGCTCGGGGCCAAGATTTAATTAAAATAATAAATTAAAACGAAACTAAATCATGGATGAGATAGGAGCACAAGGGTGATCCAATCGGTGGCACGCAAGTGGCACGTGCACAGTAGACTCAAAACAGGCCAGGGCCATATATTGGGTCGACTGGATTGGACCGATGTCGGGCCCGGAAATTTAAGTTGGAAGTTAAGTCACGAATTACGGCAGACGATAAATCGGTCTAATTGACCCAAAAGTTGTGCGAAGCAAATGGAGCACAATGGAACAAGTTCGAGTGGGACACGAAATATCAACATGAAGATAATCTCGTCTACTACAACCTCAAGAAAGAAGTTCCCAGAGACTGGCATCCCTGATGCTCTAGAATTCCAAGTCACGGTAAAGAGCATTTAATGATCAAAATTAATTAAATCAAAATGAATTATCGAAAATAATTCATTTAGAAAAATTCGAAAATAATCCCAAAAATTCAGGGGGCTTACAGTCAATTCTCACACGTCGACAATATTCATACGCGTCTTTCGATGTATATAGTGCACGACCATGTCGTTCGGTTTGTCGGGGCATACGCCGTATCGGGGAGATTTCTAAAATTTTTATTGTTTTGAAACATTATTTTTGACAATTTTGAAAAACGAATTACTTAACCTATATAAGATGAAGATAGATACTACAAAAAGTGATTTGAAGAGGTATATGTTGTCTACCGGTCCCTTCAAATAAATTTCAAAAGTTTGCAATGCGCTGGTTGCAATTCAGCGATGAACAGAGGCTTCGACACATCAAAAATCTGTCAGTACGACAGAAATTTTCCCAAACTTTCATGATTTTTCACGAAGCTTATAAGCCAAACTAAATTATTCTATTTACTGGGATTTGTAGAGGGTCATCTAGGCTCTCTGTAGAAATTTATGGTTCATAAAACGATCGAGTATTCAGGAAAAAAACTTGGAACGAACAAGCGTACCTCACAGTTTTCTCCAAACGGCCATGCCCTGTGCAGCGATGGCTGCGGCGGCTGCTGCTGTCGGCTCCGGCGTGCCACGGCCACCCGGCCACCGCGGCGGCACGCGCGTACACAGTGGAGGGGGTCGCGGCCAGGGGTCGACGGTCTAAGGTTTAGGATTCATTTTAGAGGGGTTTCTCCCTCTCGTTCGTATATATAGCAGTTACCATATATGAACCAGGGGGGTCGAGCTCGGCCTTTAGGTGTTACTGTTCACTTCGTTAACTGTAACCAAAAAAAAAATTGTTTTTTTAAAGATACACCCAAAATTAATAAATGAAAATATCTATAAAAATGCAAAAAAAAATATTTATAAAAAAATAGTATATTTTAAACAATCTGTACAAATTCTCGTAAATAATAATAATAAATTTATTACCTAATATTTATTGATTGCATAAATCCAATAATATTTCAATATATTTGTATATAATAACATTTCTAAAAGCATTTATTAATCCCAAAACGAATAAAAATTTATCTTGTTCCTATTTCTCACATTTATAAATCATATATGAAATATATATACATATATTGTTCAACATCAATTAATAACCTAATTAACCATATATATGCTTCTAAATAGTTAAAATAATAAATAAACAACAAAAATAACAATCACAATAATAATTATAATAACAACAACAAAATAGTAGGATTATAATAATTTGGGGAGAGTACATCTTACTACTAGTAATATTTCTTACAAACAAATATTAATTTTCAAATCCTAAAAATATATAAATATATAAAAAATGGTAACATATAGCCATGATGCGATTTAATAAATTTAAATAACTAAATATTTAAATAAAATAAATCTAGTGGCGTCTACAGCAAATATGCTAGTCAAGGCACTTAACTGCACTAGTTGTGCCATATTGTGTAGTCCGTATGCAAAACAAAATTTAAGCATGACTAAGACTATATTTATATATAAATAACAAAATAATTCAAAATAAATTATTTAGCAAAAAAAATAATGAAAATTCTGGAGGTTTACATCCTACCCAACTTAAAAATTTTATCCTCGAAATTAAAATAAAACTTAATAAATAAATAATAATAATAATAATGAGGCTGAATACGAAGGAAGGGTAAGTGTATCAAATCATAACCCAATTTCGTAAAGATGAGGGAGGTAGTTATAGAAGGAATCCAAACTAACACCATAAATAGGGTATTCTTAGTCCTGCAAGGATCATGGTATTCAGTTCGTTTGAGGAAATGGATCGATATTGCATGGTTAAAAATCAAATAGGACAAAAATGGACATCCGTGGTTTGTTCTAGGGAAAAAAATGTTTCATACATGTAGCGTAATCAAAATAGTGCACAGAATATTATTTTTTTTGTGTGGGACACGCATGTCATGTGTGTAGAGTGGCTTGTCTAGTTCATGAGTGTGAAATTAGTTTACAGGAAATGACTATTGTTATGCTCCAAATGTCAAAGTCACGATAGGGTATCAAATGATACGGATAGGAATACGTTATCAACCAATGATTTATTAGTTCCGTTGGATCCAATCTTTGATTGTTTAAATCTTGGATCGGCCGGACGAGATCCCAAAATCTATCTGAACCATTCATATTAGGTTAAGTGGACCTAGAATAGGTTTTAACTCAAATGGTTGGCCTATTTGTCAGTCGAGTTGGTTAAGAAGGTTTTGTAAGTCTTGATGTGCGCCTTCCGTGACTTTTGTGTTTAAGTAGCACAAGGGACCTCTATTGGGTGGCACACTAGTGGCATGTGTGTAATGGACTTCGAGTAGATCACAACCATATATTGGGTCAAAAGATTTGAGTCTAGGTTGGATATCTAACTGAGGTCAGAAAGGACAATGGTATTATGGTAGGGGTTATAGCTAGCCTTTTGGACTCGAAAGTCGCATCATGAAAGTAGAGTATAAGGGAACGTGTTTTAGTGGGACTTGATATGTCTACATGAAGGTGGACTCGTCTAGGTCTTGTATATGAAGTTTGTTGGAAGGTAAATGCTGGTCTCGTGCTCCGAATATTAATGTCATGGTCGGGGACACTGTCACGCCCCGATCCCGCTAGGGTCGTCCGTCTTGCCTGGATCCCTGCGGGATCGTTCGTCCTCGCTAAGGTGTGATGTCGTGCAAGCCTAAGTTGCGCTTGCACAAGGCCATGTACCTGCACAAAATAACTAGTCAAGCAAAAATACACGCACGCACCCATTCATTGCAGAAAACCAAATATTGGACACAGAGATTTGAAATGGAAATACTTCTTTTATTGATAAACTTGATAGGAATACAAGTACAAAGCTTTGCAAACTCAGATTGCCTTATCTTGGCAACATGATTCTTTTTTAAAATTCTTTTTTGAAAATAGTCGCAATGCCCATACATCATATCCCATTATTACAAGCTGGAAATGAAAAGACACCTTCAAAGGAAAGGAAACTTACAACTTGACTGAAAAAGAAAATAAAGCTTCGAGGCAGTCCACAGCTCTACTGGGCTAGACGAGCTTTAGTGCCTCACTTGAAATCCTCATGTCTCCTTTTGCTTTCTGAAAAGGATGCCCACAACGTGGGTCATCACACATCATGTACTGGCGAGCGGCTTTTGGCTGAACTCGCAAATCTCTGCACTAAATCAACATGTGGAGCTAACATTTACTAGTGATCTTTCTACTTGTCTAGGTTCTTTTAACAATTCATAAGAACATGATAGTAGAATATTTCATAAGCACTTACCATCGCCGACAGTCATCCCTGCACAAAAATATGTTAGCACAATTTTGCATAACGAGTAATTCATATTTCATTCATGTAGATATTGAAGTTCATACTTAGGGTCATGCAGGTGGACTATTCTACATGTTGGTCCATGGGGTATCCCCATGATTAGCCGTTGTGACTCTCCGGTTCAGCTCGTCGCTAAGGACACAGATATCGACTCCCATTTTCACATGGAGGCCCTAATCTCTCCTAGGCCGAGCGGTTCCAGGTGCCCCCAGATACCACCCAAGAGACAAATATTTTCTTGTATACAAGTTGTCCGAGACCAAATGCATGCTCTAGCCATTCTATCAGATGAGACATATTTGGACTTATGTACAGATATACGACACGTTCATTTCGTGCCTTCTTGTTCATCTCAACACGTACAAGTTCGTTTGTACATGTCTACATTTTCAAGCAAACTTAGTAACCGAATAGATGATCATTCTTATGGAGCAGATAGAGTAGCAATACATAATCTTGCATTTGATTCAATTCAATTATCTTCTCTTATCTTTTGTTGATGTGGTATCGTTGATCACAGGGACAAGGCAACAGAGTGGACTAGAGATCATTTTTATTAGGCGTACAGATTAATGTTTGTTCAGTTGAAACAACTCACCGAGATAAATCTTAGTTGAGAGAAGAAGGGACTTCACGCACCGTTCACGAACAATTCACACATCCTACATTGGCACCAATAGTTGATTAGCATACTTCGGTCTCTTTCTCTCAAGATTCGAAATGAATGCGAAATGCGATGAAAGCGAACAATGAAAATCAATCATCGAAAACCAACATGAAAACGCATTCATCAAAACCAAGCAGCGAAAGCAAACATCCAACAAAACTCTTGGATTCATTTCAATAGAAGCCAATCCATCAATTGGAAAGGTTCATTGCATTTCATCCGTGATCAATCGATACCAGCAAAGGTTTTCCCAAATACTCAGTTCAACACTGAGTCAGCAAGCCGTAGGTATTACATAGTGGACCGCGAGGAGCGGGGCACTAAATAATAACCCACCGAGAAAAAATTTTGTCCTCAAAACTTAAGAAACAAGCTCACCTCCGCTAGTATTGCATTCAGGATCAAGTAAGGTAGAGAGATTATAGACGCGCGCTGTCGCAGTGTTGGCATTCCGCAACTGCTGGTTGTGAGGATTGTCTCGAAGCGGCGGTGGGCCTGGCAGCTGCCCACGCTCTTCAGTGTCATTGCGATTTTGAGCCGTTCTATTCTTTTTTGGGTAATTCCTGACAGAGTGACCCTGTTGGCCACAACCAAAGCAAGCGTTATTAGCGACACGACAGTCCTCCTTGATGTGCCCACTTTTGCCACAGTAACTGCAACTCAGACCATTCGCATAGCGACAGTCTTCCTTCACATGCCCTCGTCGACTGCAAAAGGTGCATACTGGCTTATTGTTCTGTTCCCCGTCAGTCTTTTTCTCTCCATCATGATATCTTTTGGCGGGCTGATTCCGACCGTACTGTACTTTAGTTGATGCCTTCTTCATGCAAAATTGTTCCACCTGTTGCGCCGCCTCAAAGGCCTGAGAATACGACCCACATTCTCGGTTCAGCACACTCAACTAAATGTCGTCATTCAGACCTCCAACGAATCGATCTATGCGAGTCTGCTCTGTGGGTAACATAACAGCAGAAAAATTTGCCACCTTGGTAAATTCAAATTCATAGTCCTCCACGGACATATCCTCTTGTTTCAGAGTGATGAAGTCATTCTCCATTTTCTTGCTCATGGCTGGAGGCAGATATTGGTCTAGAAATGCCTTCTTGAACGAGGCCCATGAAATCTTTCCATTCCTAGCCATTGCGAGCAACGTCGACTTCTTCGCCTTCCACCATTCCTTTGCCCGCAGCCGTAGTAGCAAAACGGCACAACATACCTTCTTGCTACTCGGAACTGCTACGAATGTGAACAGACTTTCCAGTTTATCGATCCAATCTACCACCTTATCTGGTGATGTCTTGTCCTCAAATTCCGGAGGTTTCACATCCAAGAAGTCCTTTGGCTTAAAGGAAGAGTGCCTTTGCGCCGGCTGGGGTTCGTCGTCATTCACGGGCTCAATCTCGGGTGTTTCCGTTGGTTTGGTCGCTGCGGTGGTATCTCGATTTGCCGCAAGCGTTCAGTTACAAGTTGGGTCAAGGAATCCAACTACTTCTGATGGGCCTCCAGTCGGGCATGTTGCATCTGGCCACGCTTCTCATTATCTTGCCTCTGTAGTTCCAACAA
This sequence comes from Iris pallida, assembly GCA_029216955.1. NCBI lineage: Eukaryota > Viridiplantae > Streptophyta > Magnoliopsida > Asparagales > Iridaceae > Iris > Iris pallida. The sequence continues at coordinate 12,169,767 of JANAVB010014796.1, read as the reverse complement.
GGTCATGATCCATTCTATCGGATCGGTCGAGGCAGCTGGTCAAAGAGGGGTCGTTTATCTACAAAAGAGTATAACTTCTGTCAGTCTCATAAAATATTATGGACTTATTGTATGGGGCATTGGTTTTCATAACTCAAAATTGGGACTTTTGAAAGCCAACAAAATACTTTATATTCTTTTTTGAAAACGATATTTGCAAGAGGCCAAGGACGTAAAACCATACTTTGATACCACTTTGTCACGTCCCGATCCCGCTAGGGTCGTCCGTCTTGCCTGGATCCCTGCGGGATCGTTCGTCCTCGCTAAGGCATGATGTCGTGCAAGCCTAAGTTGCGCTTGCACAAGGCCATGTACCTGCACAAAATAACTAGTCAAGCAAAAACACACGAACGCACCCATTCATTGTAGAAAACCAAATATTGGACACAGAGATTTGAAATGAAATACTTCTTTTATTGATAAACTTGATAGGAATACAAGTACAAAGCTTTGCAAACTCAGATTGCCTTATCTTGGCTACATGATTCTCTTTTAAAACTCTCTTTTGAAAATAGTTGCAATGCCCATACATCATATCCTATTATTACAAGCTGGAAATGAAAAGACACATTCAAAGGAAAAAAAAACTTGTAACTTGACTGGAAAAGAAAATGAAGCTTCGAGGCAGTCCACAGCTCTACTGGGCTAGACGAGCTTTAGTGCCTCACTTGAAATCCTACTGTCTCCTATTGCTTTCTGAAAAGGATGTCCACAACGTGGGTCAGCACACATCATGTACTGGCGAGCTGCTTTTGGCTGAACTCGCAAATCTCTGCACTAAATCAACATGTGGAGCTAACATTAACTAGTGATCTTTCTACTTGTCTTGGTTCTTTTTAACAATTCATAAGAACGTGATAGTAGAATATTTCATAAGCACTTACCATCGCCGACAGTCATTTCTGCACAAAAACATGTTAGCACAATTTTGCATAACGAGTAATTCATGTTTCATTCATACAGATATTGAAGTTCATACTTAGGGTCATGCAGGTGGACTATTCAACATGTTGGTCCATGGGGTATCCCCATGATTAGCCGCTGTGACTCTCCGGTTCGGCTCGTCGCTAAGGACTCGGATATCGACTCCCATTTTTACATGGAGGCCCTAATCTCTCCTAGGCCGAGCGGTTCCAGGTGCCCCCAGATACCACCCGAGAGACAAATATTTTCTTGTATGCAAGTTGTCCGAGACCAAATACATGCTCCAGATGTTCTATCAGATGAGACATATTTAGACTTATGCACAGATATACGACACGTTCATTTCGTGCCTTCTTGTTCATCTCAACACGTACAAGTTCGTCTATACATGTCTACATTTTCAAGCAAACTTAGTAACCGAACAGATGATCATTCTTATGGAGCAAATAAAGTAGCAATACAAAATCTTGCATTTGATTCAATTCAATTATCTTCTCTTATCTTTTGTTGATGTGGTATCGTTGATCATAGGGACAATGCAACATAATGGACTAGAGATCATTTTTATTAGGCGTACATATCAATATTTGTTCGGTTGAAGCAACTTACCGAGATGAATCTTAGTTGAGAGAAGGAGGGACTTCACGCGCCGTTCATGAACAATTTACGCGTCCTACATTGGCACCAACAGTTGATTAGCATACTTCGGTCTCTTTCTCTCAAGATTCGGAATGAATACGAAATGCGATGAAAGCGAACAATGAAAACCAATCATTGAAAACTAACACGAAAACGCATTCATCAAAACCAAGCAGCGAAAGAAAACATCCAACAAAACTCTTGGATTCATTTCAATAGAAGCCAATCCATCAATTGGAAAGGTTCATTGCATTTCATCCGTGATCAATCGATACCGGCAAAGGTTTCCCCAAATACTCAGTTCAAGACTGAGTCAGCAAGCCGTAGGTATTACATAGTGAACCGCGAGGAGCGGGCACTACAGACACCAAGTGATCTAAATAAAAAATGGGAGTTCATGGTGCACTACTTTATTGTCCTAATGGAACCAATTTATCCTAACCGATCGATAATACTGGTACATCCTAAGATTTAGAAGGCTTATAATCTATTCACTCTATAAGCTAAAGCACGGTTTTAGGATTAACGAGGTTAGGAGGAATCTCAAAGTCGTAATATAGTACCCCGACTCCTGAATATAAAAGAATATTAGACATCATAATAGATAATGAGATATGGTACATATGTACCAAGTTTGGAGTTAGTTCTCCGATTTTAAGTAGATGGAAACGATCGTGTATATAGAATTCAGATCCATAGAAGAATACTTCAGGTCTACGAGCTTTTGTTTTTCGAAATAGGCGACGAAAAACAATAAGAGTTCGAGAAAGATAGGAACGATTTGTAAATATGGTTTTCAAAGGCGATTGAATAGTTCAAGAGGGAGTTGCCAAGGCAGTCGTGGATGAGACTCTAGAGGGCAAGTTTAACTATGTCTCCATCCACGTAGAATAATATACGAAAAGCGAACCAAAGTGTACTAGGTTGATCAGACCATCATGTACCGGTTCTGATTAGACAATATGGTAGTGGACATGCCCAGATAACATATATCTTGAACAAACTCAATAAAAGGATGATCTTGCAAAGCTAGGCTATAATAGCAGCATTAGTCAAGGTATTCCAAAATAGTTCAAGTTCATTATTAATCTAAATTCATCCAGTGTTTGTGATTATACAGTCATTCCTACTGTCTTCTTGTCTAAGGCTTTGGCCAATCAAATGAGGAATGGTCCTCTAAGGATTTATAGTCTAAGTAATCCAAGTGGTACCCTATACAATGGGTTATAAGGACGAAGGAAATACTAGGTCGTAAGGCACTCTACCCAACTTATAAGAATTAAACTAAGGGTGTAATTGAACCCATGAGGCCTAATAGTCATTTAAGCATGTCACGCCCCAGAACCAGAATACTGGAGAGCAGGGGGATGACTCAGCCAGCTACGTATTACGGGTAGATGAATACCGTATAATACGATCAATGCTGTCTAAAAGATGAGGGGTGCATACTACATGAAAGTCTCACTATGGTCACTTCACATCTATTGTCTCAATCATTCAAATAAGAAACAGAAATAGAGAACATGTAAGATAAAGCAGTAAGGCATCCCAAACGCTCAGTCAAAATGTTCTCGATATCTGGCTTTACAAAACATAGCCAGATGATGTAGCAAAGTATACACAATTGTTATCAGCTGCAGTCTGACTTAATTATAATTATGTAAAAGTAAGTACAAGACAATCCGACTAACATGTCGGTGCCAAACGGCAAGGTATTAAGGAAATAACAAAACGAGTGGGGAAGTAAGGAACCCACTCGAGTCCTCCTGCGATCATCCCTCTAGTATTGACCATCTTGGAGGTAGAAGTAAGCTGAGTCCTCGGGAATCGGCTCTAGATCTGGCCATGCAAAACCAGAGAGGTTAGACCTCTAATAGCAAGTACCGCAAGGAAGCACGATATGAGGAATTTAAACCAGTAAATAAGAGAATATAATAATAGATCTCTGCTTGCTACTGGGATTCACATAACATCACGACACTTCGAACCAACCTCCCAACCAAACAAGGACAGAAGTTGGCCCGCCATGTCCTGACATTCTGATTATCTCAGTTAGGTAACAGAGTAGATACAGTACACAAACAAGTCAATTTAAAACGACCATTCACTACTACGGCTTGCTGTGGTGAGGTCCAAGTTATCCTGGAATTATGCGATAAAGGATTCCTCAGTTCTTACTATGTGCAAGCAAGGCTAGTCTACCCAGTCAATCAATTGCGCCAATCATGAATTAGACGAGTCCCAGCGGGACGCCCGTCATCAATATACAATAAATAATATAAGCAGATACCGCTCCCTGCCCGTGTGACAGATTTACAGTATCTGTGGGAACCAGCCGGTCTGTCGGGCACTAATAGTCCCAAAGAGGGCTGCCATGTAAGAACTCGGGAATCCATTCTCTCCATGCAATCATTATTTTATTTAACTTAGTAGCCTCTATGTTAAGTGAAATCCCATACCGTGGATCATGGTCATTCAGAATGAGTACTTCCGTACAAAGTACGATATGCCCAACTCTACAACGATACTTGTGCGGTTAGGTTGTAGGTCTTACATAGCATAATGTAGCAATTAAAACTAACCACGGAATAAATCATGCCTTGACCATAAAGTACACATGTTGCTTTTGTAGAAAAATAAATAAATTGAAGCCTTCATATGCCTGTATACCAATATTCGGGATCGGCCAATCGATTACAATAGTTCATAATTAATATGAACGTGTCTCATTCATTCAATTTAAATAAGACGACTAGCCAGTCTCTTAGTTTCAACTAGGAACGCATGATCAATTATTAGTCAAGGTCACAATCAATATCAATCAATGTTAATTCGGGACAAGAATCAGTCAAAAGGCATCATGGGCTAGAGTTCATGCGGCCGGAAAATTATAGAAGTTCATGCGACTGAGAATTCATATGTGGTCAGGATCTCATGCGGCCAGGAAGTGCCATGCGGCCACGAAAAACAGCATGCGCCAGAAAATAGTATGCGCCAGGAAACAGCATGCGCCAAGAAACAGCATGTGCCAGGAAACAGCATGCGCCAAGAAAAAGCATGTGCCAGGAAACAGCATGCGCCAAGAAACAGCATGCGCCAGGACAGCATGCGCCAGAAAACAGCATGTGCCAGGAAACAGCATGCGCCAAAAAACAGCATGTGTCAGGACAACATGCGCCAAGAAACAGCATTCGCCAGGACAGCATGCGCCAGAAAACAGCATGCGCCAGCAAACAGCATGGCAACAGTGTTTTGCCAGCAAACAGTATGCGCCAGGAAACAGCATGCGCCAGAAAATAGCATACGCCAGCAAACAGCATGACAATAGTATTTTGTCAGCAAACAGCATGCGCCAAAAAACAGCATGCACCAGCAAACAGCATGGCAACAGTATTTTGCCAGCAAACAGCATGCGCCAGGAAACAGCATGCGCCAGGACAGCATGCGCCAGAAAACAGCATGCGCCAGAAAACGGCATGGCAACAGTGTTTTGCCAGCAAACAGCATGCGCCAGAAAATAGCATACGCCAGAAAACAGCATGCGGCAGCAAACAGCATGGCAACAGTATTTTGCCAGCAAACAGCATGCGCCAGGAAACAGCAAGCGCCAGGACAGCACTGATCATCTTTCCCAACCAGCCTCCAATGGCCATAAAAACCTATGAACCAAAAGACCATAAATCACTCAAAATAAGTCAAAATTAGGACTTCCAATAGTCTAAATTGGGTAGAATCAAATTCCCTACAACATGGAACCATCAAAACTTGAAAAATAACAAAGTTACTAGATCAAAACCTAAAAATTCTGAAAATGTATTAAACTGAGATCTACATGGAATGAGCCATGGGAATTGAAAATGCTAAGTACTAAAGTATCTAAGAATCTTGAGAGAAAGACAATGGAACAACAAAAATGAAAATCCATCAAGAAGTAAGTTGGCACTTGCCTATGCGGCTGGGTAGGTGGAGGAGAGTTATGGAGGATGAAGAAGAAGAGTAATGGAGAAAGAGTAAAATAAAGAGAGAGAAAGGGTTTTGGGGTTTTAAATGGGGTGGTGGTAGGTGGGGGTTTGTTTCGGTTCATAATGAACCAACATAATTGAACCAATCCAAGTTGAACCCAAAGCAAAGCTAAAGGAGAGTATAAAAGCAGAAAGTAAAATGCAGAAAATAAAATTGCAGGAAATTAATTAACATGAAATTAAAAGAATTTAAATACAGAACAATACATGATAAATATTAAATAAATATATTATAGCAGTACATGTATAAAAATACGTATTCTGGCAACGGGAAGTGACAAAGCATGACGTAAAGATAAGACTTACGATAGAAGGGATCAAGCAAGATGCAATCAACGAGTCAAGTGAGATTTCAAGAATGGAATCGAGAGAGGCGGTCAAGTATATGGATGAGATCCTAAACTCTAATCTTATACGCAGGCCTACTTGGTACGTTAAAGTAACCAAATAATTTATCTTGACCTGTATGGGCCACCACAAAAACATGTAACGTCCCAGTCCCAAAATATTTAGGACTAAGTACGTAGACATGCCAGCTGCATACATACGAAGTATGCTTCAATATATAAACACCCCGTATGTATACATAAGCTGTAAAATACAGTAAACCAAGAGTAATATAATCTCATCCACAAAATAAAAAAATAAAAGATATTATATAATCAACTATGAAATATTTTTGTACAATATGTTGGGCGAAGACAAATCCACTAACAACAAGTAAGGGAAAAAATACATGGAAAATGAAATGAGTTTGGCGAGCGAAGCGAAGACGATCCCAGTGCAATCATCCTCGAAGAAATAGAGATGATCACGACCACTGCTAGAACACCTGCAAAAGACAAGAGCACACACCTGGAGAGGTAACCAGGTCCTCAGAGGGACGTAACAAAATACACAATATCATGCCATATAAACTGAATATAACTGCTCAATAATAATAAGTAAGATCGGATCATAACATGGTCAAATACCTCACTATTTAGATTAGCGTACCATTCCTCCAACCAAACAAGGACATGAGATGGCACACTAACCCATGATGAAGTATCTTTCCAAGTCATGAATCCAATATGGTATCCGGACCCCAACAAGGTTTAATACCTTCTCATCGGAGTAGTAAGCCACGCCTACAACCAAACAAGGACAAGATGTGGCGAATTAATCCGCGACAAGTTATTGTTCCAAGTCACGGTCAGATACAAGTACCCAAACCGAGAGTACTCATACCTAACGGATAAGAAAGCCTAACCAATCTAAGTGAATGCAGTTTTAAGAACAACCTCCAACGCATGGGCCCTGGCTAAAATGGGATCGGCATGGTCCCCCCTTGGGGGACCAGAGACCCAATCAATAAGAGCATAATGTTTCGCAGAACGTCAGTGACCGTCAGTAATCATGGGTAATCTCAACCGCGTCTCTGACGGAGCTCACGGGTTACAAAAGGTAAAGTGTATAGTAGCCCATACGCTGAGGAAATGTCCTCCCCGTCCAATGGCTACTATGTTGTATCCACGACATAGAACCTCTATTAACCGCTAAGTCAAACTAATCATGCAAATTTCTATTAGCGGTTATTCCTATCGCACAGCTTATACGTACCGGTGGCCAGCCAGTCACGCATGTCCGAGTTCTATATGCAACTCGCAACTCTGTGGTAAAAATATGTCCAGGCCTATGAATGCAGCACACAAAGGGTGGTACCTTATATCTAAGTTCAATATGTAAAAAAATAGTACATAGCAGAAAATAGAACTGAACATTAAAATTATATCTAATCATGCCATGTAACACAATTTATTTTGTAGAAAGTAAATGATAAGTAATGCAAAAAATATGCGCTAAAATAAATAAATAGCTAATGGCAAGGTATCTTGCTTGGGGGTAGTGTGCAGAATGGCGACGCCTGATAACTCAAATCGTTAGAATAGGGAAACAATGAAAGCCAACTTTTACGAACGACCTCGGATGCTGAAATAAACATCACGAATAGTTTTGGCAGAAAAGAAATATATAGAAAATACCTATCCAAAAGTCTAATTCTGTAACAGGGACAATATCGTAATTTTGGGTCAAAACGATGTCTGTCGTTAGACCCGTTTTGCACCGAAATGGGTGCCAGGACCTACGGTCTCTAAAGTCGTCAAACTATATATCTACGGGTCCGGTTTGAGGAGGCAAACCCAACCGTATGTCTAAAGTTGGATTCCGGCGAACCGTGCACAAATTTGCCCGATGGATCGGATCGTGGGCCTGCCAAATAGGCATTCCGATCGACCTTCTCAGAATCGGACCAAACTTGGTATATAGGACCAGAAAAATAATTTGGTCCTGATGGTGCAAATTTTATGTCGATCCGATGAACGTGCACGAAGTTCTGGGCTAGTTTGCAAAAGGTCGATACGGGAGTATCTTGACGGATACGCACTGATTTCGTCCCGCATATGCAACGAAATCGAGTTCCGTCAGTTCCTACACGTCGGCAATATCCATACGCGTCTTTCGATGCATATAGTGCGCGACGACGTCGCCCGGTTTGTCGGGACATACGTCGTATCGGGGAGATTTCTATTGTTTTGAAACACTATTTTTGACAATTTTGAAAACGAATTACTTAACCTATATAAGATGAAGATAGAAACTACAAGAAGGGATTTGAAGAGGTATATGTTGTCTACCAGTCCCTTCAAATAAATTTCAAAAGTTTGCAATGTGCTGGTTGCAATTCAGCGATGAATAGAGGCTTCGACACACAAAAATCTGTCAATACGACAGAAATTTTCCCAAACTTTCATGATTTTTCATGAAGCTTACAGGCCAAACTAAATTATTCCATTTACTGGGATTTGTAGAGGGTCATCTAGGCTCTCTGTAGAAATTTATGGTTTATAAAACGATCGAGTATTCAGAAAGAAAACTTGGAACGAACAGGTGTACCTCGCAATTTTCTCCAGAAGGCCATGCCCTGCGCAGCGATGGCTGCGGCGGCTGCTGCTTTCGGCTCCGACATGCCACGGCCGCCCGGCCACAGCGGCGGCGCGTGCGTACACAGGGGAGGGGGTCGCGGCCAGGGGTCGACGGTCTAGGATTTAGGATTCGTTTTAGAGGGGTTTCTTCCTCTCGTTCGTACATATAGCAGTTACCATATATAAAAACCAGGGGGGTCGGGCTCAGCCTTTAGGTGTTACTGTTCACTTCGTGAACAGTAACCAAAGTTTTGGTTTTTGTTTTTTGTTTTTTTGTTTTTTTAAAGATACAACCAAAATTAATAAATAAAAATATCTATAAAAATGCAAAAAAAAATTATAAAAAGATCTACTATATTTTAAACAATCTGTACTAATTCTCGTAAATAATAATAATAAAAAAATTATTACCTAATATTTATTGATTGCATATATCCAGTAATATTTCAATATATTTGTATATAATAACATTTCTAAAAGCAATTATTAATCCCAAATCGAATAAAAATTTATCTTGTTCATATTTCTCACATTTATAAATCATATATGAAATATAAATACATATATTATTCAACATCAACTAATAATCTAATTAACCATATATATGCTTCCAAATAGTTAAAATAATAAATAAACAACAAAAATAACAATCACAATAATAATTATAATAACAACAACGAAATAGTAGGATTATAATAATTTGGGGAGAGTACATATTACTACTAGTAATATTTCTTACAAACAAATATTAATTTTCAAATCCCAAAAATAATAAATAAATATATAAAAAATGGTAACATATAGCCATGATGCAATTTAATAAATTTAAATAACTAAATATTTAAATAAAATAAATCTAGTGGCGTCTACAGCTAATATGCTAGTCAAAGCACTTGACTGCACTAGCTGTGCCATATTGTGTAGTCCGTATGCAAAACAAAATTTAAGCATGACTAAGACTTTATTTATATATAAATAACAGAATAATTCAAAATAAATTATTTAGCACAAAAAAAACAATGAAAATTCTGGGGGTTTACATATATGCATAATAAGATGCTTGATCTATTCAGTTTCAATAAAATTCGTTTTTGTATATATTATTTCATAGTCTATGGTACTCATAGTTATATAGTTTGTTACATCTGGGTTAGCTGTAGGGACCGTTTTCCAGCTAGAGGTGGTCGAAGACACTTAAGTACCGTGTCGCTTAGGTTATTTACATCTTTTTGCAGAATGACCCTTTCGACTTGTACCCAAACAAATATCTACCTAAAGACTTAGATTGAAAGAGATTTGCAATATCACTAAACTATTTTCTTTTGACTAAATACTTTTAATGAATCAAAATAATTATAACGACACATATTATAAGAAGAAATAAAATGTCTAAATATTGTGAGAAAACCAATAAAGTAGGCTCACAGAATTCAACAATATATTTGCTCAAATAATTCTAGGAATCGCAAAATGACTATGAAAATCACCTTCATCCTTAGCATGTTTGAGCCTTTTCGAACGAGTCACAATCTCTAATGCTTCTGGCCTAGAGATATAACACTACAAAGATCATTTTAAGAATGAGAGAGTACAAAAAGTAATTACATACTACTGTCACCATTAACATGTTCTTTTTCTAAAAAAAAATAAGAAACTGTTTTCAAGAAATTAGAAGTTAATTTGCATATTAACAAGAAAGGTAACCGAAACAATACCGTCCCAAATATGTTCATTCTGGCATAAATACATTCGATATAGTAATTTAACAAAATAATAGATCAACACAAAAGATCCAAAATTCAACAAGACAACATTCATGTCTCTATGCAATTTCATGAACTTAGAGATATCCAACACTACATTTGAGTGTTTGTATAAATATATAATATTGGGTTGATGATTGAAACCACTAAGTTCTTATAAAGAATAACATGAGCAGGCACAAAACTTTAGAAATCCTAGGTAGTTATATGGACAACTTCAAAACACAAATTGGTATAGTGTGTCAACAATATATGTACTGTCTAGTAGATTTAACTCCACGATGGATTGATGAGCTAATGGTGGGTATGAGTCAAGAACCGTGAATGAGAAATTCAAATGGAAAAAAAAAAAACTTTAGAATATCTTTCACTGCAATTATGGTGTTTGTGCTTCTTAGGAGGCATGATGAGCAAATATTTCAGTCAACATTACCATAAGAGGGCATGATAAACATCTATACATCCAACAATTTAGAGCACACAAGACATTAACAATTGCTAAACAATGGCTTATTATGATCTACTGTTTGTATGTGCCCACAAGATTAAAGAAACTGTATACACACAAAATAGATTTTATATGCATACAAGACTTATACAATTTTGTCTTAAAAGAATTGGAACTATTCATGGCACTTTAAACTATGTGAAACTAAATTCCAAACATGTGAACAAAGATTTCAAATACAATCTAACTTATACAAGAACATGAATAGAAAGCAAAATAACTTTTAGGACTAATGAAAAGTATGACTGCACATAGAATTGTCCTCTAACTGATCTTTATCATAAAGAGAACAAATAAAATTATTAGGAAGCATTTCAATGACTTTCAAGCTGTGTTGACCAACTAAAGCAATATAAGTAACTTTCTCCTAAAACCATGAACTACAAAGTGTTCTCGAAGATGATCTACAAAGTATTCTTATGTTTTGTTAGGTAGAGATATTTTGGAATTAAGATAAATATAAGTAACTTTCAAAGTGTTCTCGAAGATGATCTACAAAGTATTCTAAAGTTGGATTCCGGCGAACCGTGCACAAATTCGCCCGATGGATCGAGTCGTGGGCCTGCCAAATAGGCATTCCGATCGACCTTCTCAGAATCGGACCAAACTTGGTATATAGGACCAGAAAAATAATTCGGTCCTGATGGTGCAAATTTTATGTCGATCCGATGAACGTGCACGAAGTTCTGGGCTAGTTTGCAAAAGGTCGATACGGGAGTATCTTGACGGATACGCACTGATTTCGTCGCGCATATGCAACGAAATCGAGTTCCGTCAGTTCCCACACGTCGGCAATATCCATAAAGATAAAAAGTAACTTTCAAACATGGTATTGCATCAAAGTGTTCTCGAAGATGATCTACAAAGTATTCTTATGTTTTGTTAGGTAGAGATATTTTGGAATTAAGAAATTACAATTCCTTATTTTTGCTTTCATTCATGTTGCTGCTTTGCAATTCATTAAGTACATCTTTGGTTTGCATAGACAATAACTAAACTCATGGAATTGCAATGACAGTAATATGTCAAGGTGCCATAGCCAGGTGAATTGGATACAAAGATAAATATACCATAGTATCATATTCAAGCCAATAGGAGAAAATTCATAATTAACATGAAAGTCATTGATGTATACAATAGAAACTATAGAGAAATCCAAACAATTGTTTGCACTATTATTCAAACAGTTGTTTGCACTATTATTCAACAGGGCCGGCCCTGGCCCCGGGCGGCCAGGGCGACCGCCCAGGGCCCCAAAAAATTTGGGGGCCCAAAATATTTAATTTAAACATATGTATATTAATAATCTTATACGTAAAATAGAACTAATATGTAACACGATTCCCATCTAACACAAAATAATTGTGGTGTAGTGTTTATTATGTTAAACTTGCTTACTAGAGGTCCTAGGTTCAATTCTTGGTTGTATCAAATTTCAATTTAATTTTATTTCAGTTTTTTTTATATTATATATGGGCACCATTTATATGGGCCCCATTGTGAAAGTTTGTCCAGGGCCCCCATGGACTCGGGGTCGGCCCTGTTATTCAAACATATAATGCTAATGGGTCAATTGTAACCTTGCTACTTTTTTCTTTCAGTTAAGAATGTTTAAACTAAAATTCAGAAGCTCATAGTACATGTTGTTTGCACGCAATGTATTATATCTCCTAACACATTCAACAAAGAATGTTTTTATGCTTAACATTCTAATTGATTTTTGTTGTTTTTCAGGTTAGAGCATGAAAAAAAAAAAAAAACTTATTACGCAGTGTGAAGCTAATCAATACAACAACAAAGCAAATAGAAATGAGACCCTAATATAAGGGAACAAAAAATAATAAACAGAATCAAATAATTGACAGAATCAAGTTCACATAATTACTAGTAGGTGCCACAGCCTCTGGTACTGCATACTACAAGAGATGGAATCATTTATTTAATTTTGCACAGAAAATTCATTTGGAGCAAAATTAAAATAACTCTACCATAAATTCTGTTAGACAGAAAATTAGATAAATAATCTCTTAGATTGTTAGAAAATATACATTTGTTCTTCTGTAAACAAAAAGTTAAAAGTTACTGGTCTACGAGGAAGTCATGCACGAAGCATTGTCGTAAGAGATTATTCGATGTCTATGTGCAGACTTCCTCTAGAATCCTCCTAGAGGTAAAATCCCTTCCTACCAGCTTTCCATCGTCGCACACAACTCCCGAAGAAAGATCTGAACTTAGCTCTTGTCCAGAGTAGAAGAGATTGGAATGGAAATGGAAATGAAAATGAAGAACCATATGATTGTAATTTTTGGAGGAGGAGGAATCATATGGTTAATTTTCTCAAGTGTCTTCTCAATACTAAAATATGGATACATATATAGGCAGTCCCTCTTCCTACATATTCAATATATTTTAATAGAATTTTATGGCTAGTTATTTGGTCATTAAGCACAAGCCCATAAAATACCAATGAATAATAAATGAATATTGAAACGGTCAAAATTTAAACAAAACAAAATGGTTGAAAGTATTGAATAGCAAATTAAAGGATATTGGAGAGACGAAGAAGGAAGTTGGATTTTTTTTTTTTTTCCAAATTATACAACAACAAAAATCTGCTTCTCAAAATATAATAACTAAACCACATAACAATAATAAGAAAGTCATTTTAATTACAATAAAAAATATTTAGAATGGCATGGTTTACACTGCTTCTTTTCAGTTTAATTTTTCACATTTCTTCCCTTTGCCTGCAGGATTTCAAAATATGCATGAACTATACTTGCAAGCTCATAAGGATGTATTGATTTCAAGCATAGATAAGGATTATAACATAAGTTCTTCGCAAGGCAAATTTGATTACATATAATTTCAAGGAGTAACAATCCTACATGGGAATAAAGACAAACTGTAATATATTAATTTGTTCAAATTTTTTAGAGGTTATAGACATGACTAGGTTAAGATTTATATAACTTGTAAAAAGCAATTAAATCAAGGCATATGAATAAACTTTCAAATATTCCTAGTTAACTTGTTCTACTCAAGTTGATTAGCTATACGTGATGTCAACTGTTTTTGAAGTACACAGTTATCAAGGCCTAGTGCAAGAATATGGTTTATAAATTAGGCTCTGACTTTATAATTATGTAAGGCATGATTTGGATGCAAAATTGTCATTTGGGTGTTTTGTTTTCAAAAATACATGACACCAAAACGGATCATATTTTGCTGACTAGATGATGTGATAGCCTATGGCCTCGTTTGGTTCGCGGAATGGAAAGGAAACTGATTCCTTGGTATTTTCTTTCCTTTAGAAAATTATAATACCTATAAACTTTCCTTTCCGGTGTTTGGAAAGATCGAAATTATAGCCGGAATATATCTTTAATTTCCATTATAGTGTTTGATGTTTGTAAGAAAAGGAAACAAAATCAAGTCAATTTTCCAAAAATATCCTCGTGCTAATAAAAATAATTATTACTTAGAAATATTTTTGTCTAAAAGATATTATGGATAAAAATGGTAAATAATATTATGAACATGGATATTTTGGTCAAAACTTTTTATAATAAATGCGAAAAAAATGGAGGAAAAGTGATTCCTTAGATAAATGGGAGGAACCACTTTCCCCCCTATTTTCCTACCTCTTGGGAATCATTTTTCCTTTCCAACAACTTTCCTTTGGCTCCCAAACATAGGAAAGGAATCACTTTCCTTTCCCAAGCTCAAATTCCGGTAACCAAACGAGACCTATGTGTTATAACATTAATTCAGTGGTCCCATACATGAGCAACATATAGATTACCATATCATGTGGTCAGCAAAATATACTCACATTTTGGAGTTCCCAAGCATTGCCCTATAGTATAGATTATTACTAGCAAGAAAAAATCTGGTGCTCAATATGCTGCATGATCACGTACTTAGAAATTACTACATGATAAAATAGAGGATTACAGTGGTTATCGAGGACTCAAATCATGGAAAAGTATGCACTTCATTACCTCAAAAATGGTTTCTCCAAAAATAGAAATACAAAAATCCAAATATCGGATTTTTTTTTTTTTTCTTTTTTGCCCCAAAAACCAATTCCTACAAATCTCTGGGAGAAGAAATTTACGATGGGAAAATTTTTACAACGAGAACGTAAGAAATTAATAAGAACTTGGCTCTCTCTCTCTTTTCCTTTGTTCTTTTTTTGCAAATTAGATTATCACGTTATACAAAATTCTGAATAACAATAGACAAAGTTACAATGCCTTTTCCCCATCCCACAGACTATATTAACAACAAATAGAGTTTGGTAACCATCATGATTAAAAGAATGATTGCTTCGGAACTTTGGAAAAGCAAATAAAGCATTCACATAATTCAGAGGACATTCTCATGTAAACAAAAAAAAAAATACAAGTTTTCATCAAAGTTCAACGAGTATGTAATATAACACAAATTGGAACGTTCCAGCTGCTTGGAAGACTGTTGCACTCTACAGTCAAAAAAGAAGGGAACAGGGGTTGCAGATGCACTCAGCACAATAAAGCCAAGCAAGATCTCAGAAAAAAGAAAATTAATGTTATTGAACTTTCTCACGCTCTTCAGAATTATAAAATTTTAAGGTATTCAAACCTGACTCCAATCTGAGTACAGGCAAAAATAAAACACGAGAAATCTTGTCCCCAACAAACATAGGTGTTGCTTTCAAATTAGCAAGTAAAACAACTTTTGAAAGTCTTAACTCACCATGATGTGACAATGTTCCTCAAACTTCACAAGAAATCCTGCAACCCAGTGATCTGCACTCTCAATCCACTCATTTCGATGCATCTCCACTGTCTTCACTACTGTGTGAAGCTGCACAGGTCCACTAAAACCATCAAGTTTACCATAGCAATATTTATATACAGATTATAACCTATACAAAAAAAAAATTGGAAATATACAAATAAATTGTTCTTTACAAGGTGTAAATGCCTAAATTATAGTTATTTCATTATCTCCTCCAAACATAAATTGCCTCCAACTTGTTGGGCGCGTGTGGAAGCGTTTGCCAACCCACCTAATCAAAACCAACCCCCGTCTAATGGACATCAAGCACAAGATGAATACAAGTATATGACGGTGACGCACGTCACCTGGACAAATCCCAACTTTTAATAACTCGGATGAAATTACAAGATTGACAGAACTCACGTTGAACCCTTTGTCCTAATAGGTTCAACCCCCCCCCCCCCCCCAAAAAAAAACACCACTCTCAAGAAGGAAAACAGAATATTACAATTGAGATCACTCACCAACCCGTAACAATCTCCCTAACCAAAGTTGACAACTCCTCGATTAGATCTTCTTCCTTCTGTCTTGGATGGCGAAGTCATAACTTCTTCCTTCCGTCTTGAATGGCGAAGTCCTAACTTCTTCCTTCTGTCTTGGATGGCGAAATCCTATAGGGACTCTCTTAGATTTTCTTGTGGACAAGCACCCCGAATCTCTACTTTGTGCTTTGTGCTTATTCTTTGTGCCTCCACCCTCACCCCATATATATATGATGAAAAAAAAAATCATATTTTAGGTCATAATATGATTTCTTAATTAGGACGTCCTCAAATAAGAATCCTATTACAACTAAAATAGCCAATTAATTATCCTATTTTAAATCATCATAGGATTTCCTATAAGAATCATATTATATCTAAAATAACACAACACAATTATGGACATCCAAATCAAATCAAATATTTAATTAGATTTGGATTCCACAAATATGTTGTTATCAAATCCAGACTGGACTCCAACAATCTCCTCCACTAGTCTGATGAGAGGATATTGACCCTATGGGTCCTCAACTAGACTCCATGCCTGTCGTCCCATGACAGAATTCCTGCTCCCCCAGGCCACTGATCTCCGATTTCCAGAGTTGCTTTGCATCTTCCTTTGTCTCTATCTCCTCGACCGTTACGTCAACGCTAGCTGCCATGTGTAGCACCTCCTGCCAAGATTGTAAAAATCGCCAGTCGGCCGCTAGTCGGTTTGTGGGGACTACGGATTAATCGGACTACTCGAGGACTAGTCGGGGACTAGTCGGTTTAAAATTTTTAATGAATATATATATGTAATATGTTATAAAAATATTTTTAAAAATAATATGTTAATTGTTGAACTTTTAGTTATTGCAGTGCATTTTCTTATTCATTATTTTGCACAAATTTCTATTTCGATAAATCTTTAAATAATATGTTAACACTTACTATTTTGCACGGAGAGTTACAGCCGCAGTAGCAAGCAAAAGCAAAAAAAAAGTAACAAAAAAAAATTAAAAAAAGAGCCACAACAACAGTAGCAAAGAGAGAACAAAGAAAAAGTAAAAATAAAAAGAGTAGGCTAGTCACTTTTTTCAAAAATAGAAAAAAGGCAGCAACAAAGTAAAGAGTCGACGGCGACTGCCTTGATGAAGTCTACGGCAACCCAGACTAGTACCAATTTAGCCAATTTTTGGATGGACCAGCCCCTAATCGAGTCGACGGTGGCCGACAAGTGACTAGTCGGGGACTAGCCCCTAGTCGAGTCGACGGCGGCCGACTAGCGACTAGTCGGGGACTAGTCTGCCGCATAAAGGAATTTTTACAACACTGCCTCCTGCACCACTGGGATACTGCCGATATCAATGACACGACCAAGACCGAAGTCCCTGACGATCAGCATCACCGTAAGTCTTGGCTACATGTCCCCGACTTCCGTCTTCCACCGAAAAGTGTTAACATTCCGACGAGCTTCTTCACCCTTGGCTGGCCCAACCAAACGGACGGTGCGGTTCTCACAAGATTCGAACTCCTGAACCAGCCCACCTTCGTGTCCGAACTTGAAGCTCCCATATACACATGCGTCCTCGAGCAGAACATTACGCATTGTGCATACCGTCGATGACCCACAACTCCCCTTGAACTGTGTGAATGATGATACCCCCGCCTCAGATTGAGTTTGCTGCAAACCTTGATCTCCTCCCTGGCTTCGAACTGCTGAAACCGGTGTCGCTCCGTGAAGATTTGGCAAACCACCTGTCGCCAAAACTGGATCCGCAGAGCAACCCCCACCTGGAGACCAACCAGCTGTCATGGGACCGACAGATCTTTGACTCATCACCATCTGTCGCTTTGTCTCGACGAACCGAATCCTCTGTAACCCTCAAAGCATCTAGAAGCCCCTCCTCAGCAAGTTCGCGACGATCCATCTCATGTCGAACACCCCTCGAGCCTCCATCCGGTGTCTGTGGTCTGCCTGTACAGCTCAGCGACTTAAGTTTGTGCATGCCACAACACAAATCTCCCCGAGCCAGCTGTTGGGAACCCTTCGCAAGCATCCAATCTTTGCTCCCAAACAGACTGCGACAGCCATCATCTGTCAGTCTCCCTACCGAAACCAAGTTGTAGCGCAAACTCGATACATGTCGCACACCCCTGACGACGAGCTTCTCACCAAACTCTGTCGTCAAGTGCACATCACCGATACCTACAACTGCAGTCGTCCCCTTGTCGCCCATCTTCACACATCCAAACCTATCGTCACATTATGACGTAAAGATCCTCCTATGTGGAGTGGCGTGATACGATACCCCCGTGTCCATGACTCAGTCGCCATCATGACACATGCTACAAGGTTCCTCTGCGTCAGTCGCTGCGATGATGATCTCTCCCATTACTATGAGATACTCCTGATCATCCTTGCCTTTGGCCTTCTCAGCTTTGAGCTTCATGCAGTTACTCTTGATATGACCCCTTTTGCAACAATAATAGCAGCCCTCTTTGCGGTCCACAATCGCAAGATCCCGAGAACTCCCCCATGTCCTCGCATGTAACTTGGGTCTTCCCTTCCCGTAGGAAGTCACTAGAGTGGACTTCTGCGATGATTCCACTTGCTTGCGCCGGACCTCCTCATTCAACAAGCTACTTTTGACTGCCTCCATTGTGACAACTCCATCAGGCGCGGAGTTGCTCACCGTCAACACCGTCTCCCAGCTTTCCGGCAGAGAACTCAAGAGCAGTAGGGCCTGAAGCTCATCATCAATTACCATCTGCATCGCAGACAACTGATTGATGATACCCTGAACCTCGTTCAGATGTTGTGCCACTGGGGCACCCTCCGTGTACTTCGAGTTGACGAATAAGAAACGCCTTGTTTCCAGCCGTCTTTCTTTCATACAGCGAATGCAGCTTCTCCCATAATGCTTTTGTCGAATTCTCCATGGACACATTGTGAAACACCGAATCATCCAACCATTGGCGGATGAATCCAACGGCCTTCCGATCTAGTCGTTTCCAGTATTCAGCAGCTTTGTCCGTTGGGTTTGCGTCGTCGCCCTCCAACGGACCATGCAAGTCCTTGCACCAGAGTAGATCCTCAATTCTTAGCTTCCAAATCGTCCAGTTTTCTCCTGTGAGGGTGATCATACGAGTGTTCATCTGCTCCGTAGACATGGTTGCCAGAACCTCCAAAGCTCTGATAGCAATTGTTGGACGCGTACGAAAGTGTTTGCCAACCCACCTGATTAAAGTCAACCTACGTCTAACGGACACCAAGCACAAGATGAAGTCAAGTATATAGCAGTGACGTACGTCACCTGGACAAATCCCAACCTTTAATAAGTCATATAAAATTACAAGATTGACAGAACTCACGTTGAACCCTTTGCCCTAATAGGTTCAACCCCCCTCACCACTCTCAAGAAGAAAAACAAAATATTACAATTGAGATCACTCACCAACCCATAGCAATCTCCCTAACCAAAGTTGACGACTCCTCGATTAGATCTTCTTCTTCCTTCTGTCTTGGATGGCGAAGTCCTAAGAGCAAAGTACGAACTTTCTCTTAGATTTCCTTGTGGACAAGCACCCCGAATCTCTACTTTGTGCCAAGGTTGTGAAAAGCGCTAGGCGCTAGTCGGGCGGACACCTTCCGCCTAGCGCCTAGCCCACCTAGGCGGGTGTCTAGGCGGACGCCTAGATCTAGGCGGTTCAAAAAAATAAAAAGAATCCAAAAAAATCTACTAAAAATTGCAGAAAAAAAAATCCATAAAACCCCAAAACATGCATAGTTGGATGTCAGGGGGATTAGGCGGGCGCCTAAGCGGACATCGGGCGGGCACCCAGCGCCTAGCGCCTAGGCGCCGCCTAGGCGGTCTAGGCGGACGCCTTTTAGAACAGAGCTTTGTGCTTTGTGCTTTGTGCTTTGTGCTTATTCTTTGTGCCTCTACCCTCACCCCATATATATAAGATGAGAAAATCCTATTTTAGGTCATAATATGATTTCTTAATTAGGAAGCCCTCAAATAAGAATTCTATTACACCTAAAATAGCCCATCAATTATCATATTTTAGATCATAATAGGATTTCCTAAAATAAGAATCCTATTATATATAAAATAGCACAACACCAATTATGTACATTAAAATCAAATCAAATCAAATATTTAATTAGATTTGGATTCCACAAATATGTTGTTATCAAATCCAGACTGGACTCCAACCAATGTTCTAAAAATCGCTAGGCGGACTCGGTGTGGCGGAGGTCCGCCTAGCGCCTAGCCCGCCTAGGCGGCCGCCTAGATTTATTTTTATTTTATTTTTTTGAAATTTTTAAAATTTTGAAATTTGAAATTTCAATGTTCTAAAATCCAAATATTATCTTAAAACCCAAACAAATATCCAAAATACAACTAAGAATAAACAAAATCAAAAAAAATAAAAAAATTCAAAAAATCCGCCGCCTAGGGACACCTAGGCCCGCCTAGGGGCGCCTAGCTGCCGCCTAGCCCACCGCCTAGGGGGTTTTCGGTGCGGTGGACGGGCGCCTAGTGCCTAGGCGGCGCCTAGACGGACGCCTAGGCCGATTTTTAGAACACTGACTCCAACACAACTACACCCTTGTGAACTCACAAAAGGCATATTATTATTAATACAACTTGTAACAATTAATGTTGTCACAAACCCTCTCTCTACTATCTCAATGGGAGAACATGGTCCTGCCATTTTTTAATACCTACTCCCTTATTTCCTTTTCACCGAAAAGAGGAAAGAAGGGCGAAGAATTATTGATGGAAGCCGCCACTAGTCTCTATAAACTGCTAAGTATTCGATAATATGCCCTCCAAATGAACATCTTTTACATAGCAAACCCTGTCACAAATTATTATCCACTAACAATTCTACATACATACTCATCTGGGAGTTAATATTTGGCTAAAAACCTTATTTACATTTGCTCCAACAATTTTATATAGCCACCAACAGTCGTGCATTTGCACCTGCTTAAAAGAGCCCATCCAAACATATTTCCTATAAATTAAGATTTACATGTTCTAGCAAAAACTTTGTTAGCACAATGCATGTTTACACTCATATAACACAATCCAAAATCTAATAAAAGCTCAACATACTACAAGTAATCATTCCTGTAAGTAAGCAATTAACTATAGCAGGAATACTCCACAACCCTTCAAAGCTTAAAAACCTTGTAGCATAATATGTTCTCAAGAAAATTTCTCAAACCTCTAATACATGTAAATCTGAAGTTTGTAGCATTCTAGGTTTGAGATTATTAAGAGACAAATTGGTTCCCTTACCTGCATGATTTCAGAATATGCATAAAATATACTTGAAATTTTATAAGGTTGTGTATACAATTTTCCAATTTTGTTCTTTTACTTGCAAGTATGGACATTTTTAAGGATGTATTTATCTACAGCATAACAGATAAGGATTATCAGATAAATTTCATACGTCAAATATGAATACATACAATTTCAAGCTGTACCAATCCTACATGGGAATAAGGACAAACTGTAATTTACATATAACTTGTAAAAAAACAATTTGTGTTGATTAGCTAGATTATGTGATGTCAGTTGTTTTTGAAGTACATGGGTCATCAAAGCCTAATGCAATAATTTGGTTTATGAATTAGGCTCCAACTTTACAATCAGTATAGTGCCTACGCTTAACCTTCACTCCTTGATCCCTGTACAATATTAAGACATATAAAAATTAATTCTTTATGGCTTGATTTGGACAAACCATTGCTAATTGGGTGTTCTGTACTAGAGAAATCCCATTACTTGTGCTATATATATCAGTAGCAGGACAAACTTCGGTGCTTAATATGTTGCATGATCCTGTATGTAGAAGTTAAACAGATTGACTAATTCATAATAAATTGGCATAAAGGATGAGCACTATCATTTTGCGCCTTCAGTTTTCCCCAAAAACTATTAAAAGAAAAAGGTTTAAAAGTGACTTATTTCTTTCCTACTGACCATTCTTTTCATATTTCTTTCCCCTGCTAGGCTAGCTTAAAATACTAATTTTGCATCCACTAAAGAAAACAAGCTCAAGATGTAGTCAGATCTTCTAACCCACCTTTTCCTGATGCTCTTTCAACTTTCTCACGCAACTTTGTTATGCCGATATTCACCCTCAATTGCTTCTCCTGATAAGAAAGATCACAGATACTGACGAGTTCTTCTAAAATAAATAGGTCAGAGATGGATATTAGACACAGTAGCAAATTTCCATTTGTAAATCATACCTTCACATAGCTCACTCCGAGGTCCTTCCTTGAAATATCCACGTGCTAAATAGCGCATAACATACTCATTATAGTCCTTAAGAATCCCCATCCTCATTATGATATATGATGTTGATGTCATATGTGCGTTTACATTGTGTTTGAGAACTTTTGTGCGCATAACATACTCATTATAGTGAGACCCCTGGAACGTCAATTTTTTACACTACGCATAGCTATCAAGATTTTTCCAAATGGATTTACAATTCACATACAGACTACTTATTTCTTTGAATTGAAGAACAGCCTAGATGTCAGAGTTTAAACCCAGAACACTACAGCAAAAAAGCTTCTCTACTTTGCTGCAATTTCGCACATATTACATATAGACCATAAACTTGACACATCTAACAAAGACATCTTAGAGCACCTTGCAAGATGCTGCAACAAGTCGCTGCTACCTACCAGTGAGTTACTACTAATGACCTGTCAATTTAACCCTGCACTACATTGCACAAATCCAAGCTGTCCACTACGAGCGAGTTACAATTGGCTATCAGTTAACATAACCCAATTAAAGAAGAAGCCAATTCATGATAAGGCAAGAGCCTGAAATTATGTTAGGTAAGTCATTTGATTAGCAAAAAGTATGAATCTCGACGTTGCCTAAGGATACCCCTTTTGAGGGAGACAATAAATATGCATCCTAAGACGATTTCTCAACAATCAGGATTCCGATTAGAGAAGATGGTAATAGGTTGCCGTTTCGAGAACATTAAGTGGTACAGGATTAGCGAAGATGTTAAAAGTGATATTCAGGAAGAAATGAACTTTTTAGGAGGTTGATGACTCTGGTGTATGCATACATGCAACAACAACAACAAAATCAAATCTGCTTCTCAAAATCTATGAGCTAAATCACATAACAAAAATAAGAAATTAGTTTAATTATAATAAAAGATATTCAAAAGGGCATGGTTTAGATTGCTTCTTTTCATTTTAATTTTTCAAAATGGTTCCCTTAACTGCAGGATTTCAGAATATACATGAACTATACTTGCAAGCCCTTAAGGCTGAGTATGCAATTTTTCCAATTTTTGCAATTTTTTAATTTATTGTAGTACAGAAATTTTTAAGGATTTATTGATTTCAAGCATAGATGAGGAGGATTATCACATAAATTCTTCGTAAGGCAAATTTGATTACATATAATTTCAAGAAGTAATAATCCTACATGAAAATAAGGACAATAGGAGATGCAATGTGAAGAAGGGACTGTATGCTGACTATAGGAACCGAGAAAGACCAGTTCGCTACCAAAAGCTCTATATGAAGGATTGCTCTCCGAAGAAGGCCTCATGAGGCTACTGGATGTTGCATTATGCTCTCATTTAGTGCTTTGGTGACTGCCTCCACAATTTCTCCTGTCAAAGAAGGGGGGGAAACGCCGGTTAAGCCAAGCTAGATTTAAGAAGGAAAAGAGTAAATTTATGTTAGTGAACTTTCTCATGCTCTCAAGAATAACAAAGTTCAAATATCGCTAATTTAAGTAGTTTGAGAATTTCACCAAGAACACTACTGAAATCGGCAGAGCCTAGCTCGGCCACGGCCAGACCATGCTTTCAGTGTAAGGAGCGGCGTGCTCCTCGACGCCATCGAAAAGAGTCGCATCTAGCTCATGCTGGTGGAAGCTTCCTGTCCGAGGATCGTAGAAAAGTATCCTTCCTTGTCCCCAGGATATCACGATCCTCCCATTGTTGTCAGTTGTCAGTGGTTGTACTCTACAAGAGGGACCCATCTGTTTAAGCACATACGTCAAATCGATGACATATTGTTTCACCCATTTGGAGTCCTTCATCAAAAGCCATATGTTCATATGCACTGATGTATCAGCGGGACTTTCTATCTCGTCCGCGACACAGATGCATCCTCCCGAGGCGAAAACATGCGATTCGGAAAACGTACGTCTCGAGCTTCCCTCCGGATGCATAATGACACTGAATTTCTCCTCTCTCAAATCGAAAGAGAGAGCGACGACCTCCAGATGCTTTCCCCATACTGCCTCGGATGCCCAAAGTACTGCTCCATCGACAACAACAGGAAAGGAGACATAGGAGGGTTGAACCGGAGGTTCATCGACTAGTTTCCAACCGCCGCTACCGCCTAGGTAACACACCTCGCATCCGAATCTGACTGGCATGTTGCCCTCGAATTCACGGTCGAAGATTCGGACCACCTTGTACACACCGGTCGACGTGTCAAACCCAAGAGCGCCAGTTGAGAGCGAACATGGAGGTGTTGTTCTGGGAAGTTGTCTCAGTTTTCTGATAGTGGGGTTTGCAATGAAGAAGTTGTAACTATTGTAAAGTCCGAGCAAGCCGTTGCAGGAGTTTGTGATGAATTGTGGTGGATCTTCGCCTCGACTGGATTCGACCTCATAAGGCGTTGAGACAGAAGAGGAAGACGAGTAACTTAGGATTCTGCAAAATCTTTCGTGACGGTAAGTTACAAGGGGAGGCGGTCCCTTGTTGTTGTCGTTGAGGTGCAGTTGGTGCAGAGAGATGAAGTGATGGTCTTGTTGTATCAGCGAGTTCCAGGACTTGCATACGCATCTGAATTTTAGAAGGGTCTTTGCGGGGAGCCTGGCAAGTATCAGGATCAAAACATGGAATGGGAAGTCGACGGCCACCGATGTCTTTGCCTCTTGCTTTACTTTGGCAACAAGAAGCCCGGTGGGATTGGAGGCAGCACTATGGTGGGCTTCAATTTGATCATAGAAATGATTTTGATGCTGATGATGCTTCTGTAGAATTGATCATAGAAGCCATCCATAACAACAATCAGAGAAGAAAAAAAAAACTTTAAAATCTCACTAAAGAAAGTTTTGATCTAACCAGAAGAAGTACGTCTTCGTTCATTCCTTCACATCTCTTGTTCTCGTGTTCCATCGACCCTCTCTCTCTCTTTCTATGCCTTCTGCCAACCTGTCTCTCTCTCTCTTTGCCAACCTGCTGTAGAATTATGATTATATACTATAACTATAAGAAACAAAAAAACAAAAAAATCTAACGTTGTTTTGTTTTAAATTTGGAAATCTTTACAAAATCTTTCAATTTTATATTGGAATTCCGCATGGCTCTCTCTCTAGATGCTGCTGATGGTGGTGATGATGGGGGATCTGATCATAAAAGGGGTTTTGGTGGTGATGCTGATGACAACGACGATGATGATAGGCATAGTTTTGATCATAATAGCTAGAATTTTGACGACGATATTGATAGGCGTAGTTTTGATCATAATAGCTAGGGTTTTGATGATGAAGATAGGCGTAATTTTGATCATGTAGCTAGGGTTTTGATGTCGATGATAATATATAGGGTTTTGATGATAAAAGCTAGGGTTTTGATCATAACAACTAGGGTTTCGATGATAAAATCTAGGGTTTTGATAAGGATGATGAAGACGACGATGATAGGAGTCGTTTTGATGACGATGGGACATAGTAAGAAAAATTAGAGAGAGAGAGAGAGAGAGAGAGAGGAGCTGACCTTTCTTTTTCTTCTTCTGATGGAGTTGATGTTTTTTTTTTCTCCTTCTGATGGAGGTTGATGTTGGTAGGGATTGCAAATTTGCAATAGTTCTTTGCTGTGTAGGTGTCTGGGTCAGATCCGAACCCGACCCGATATCTTTTCCAAAAAAATTATATATAATAATTTTATTAATTAATTTTAACTATGGCTTAATTGTAACTAAATATTCTCTAGTTTTGTAACTTGATATACTGTAACTTCCTAAGTTGCATGACGGGATCCAACGTATACTAGTCTGTGTATACTCGTGTCGAGAATCAAGTAAAATACTACAACAGATATAGAAAATATCAAAACAATGAAAACTATTAGAGAATGTACTCGCCTGCGGTCCTGAGCAGTCAATATGAATCGAGGCTCAAAGTGGAGTCACAGACATATAGATGAGATATAGATGTGTAAAATAGGATTTAACAGTGTTATACATGGTTTTCTAGTGTGTAATATGCAATCTAGGTCAAGAGCTGACTCACAGTTGACTTTTTGTCAACTAGTCAACCTTGGTCAAACCCTAGTCAAATCTAGGTGCGGGTTCACAGGCACCGCATTTGCGCCTTGTAGTGTAGGCGCTTTATACGGATTCGAAATGTTCCTTGGTGGGTTATGTTGATTCTGAACTTTCTGCGGGCAAAACGTTGCTATGTGGCCTACCTCGCCACACTTGAAGCAGGCTCTTGTCAAGCAATCGGTGGTTCGGTGCCCACGCCTACCGCATCTACTGCAATGTGGTCCGCTATTGCTCCGGTTATCAAATGTGTTCGGACGTTTAGATATTCCCGATCCCCCGGCGTCGTTAGGACGCTTGTTGAAGTTGTTACGAACGACTGGCACGGCCCTTTGTGACATACGGCCAAAGATCCGCTCGCTATCAAGTGCGGCTTCGTAGGATTCACGATAAGTTTGGCACCGTTGGTTCATGACGTCCCTACGCAGTTCGTCGTTGAGGCCTTGCTGAAAACGCTCGCACCATTCTTCTTTGTTGGGCAAGAAGGCGCAGCAAATTTTACAAGTTTCGAGAAGCTTGCATCATAATCTTCAACACTCATATTCTCCTGCCTCAACATCATGAACTCGTCTCCCTTCTGTCGACGGATGGCGCGAGGAATGTACTGCTCAAGGAAGGTTGTCTTGAACATTTCCCAAGAAATCTTTTTATTGGAATCGGTTTCACAGATCTCTTGTTTCTTCGCCGCCCACCAGTCATGTGCTCTTAGTTGTAACTGCAGCGCCGCACAGGCCACCCTCTGGGACCCTTCGATGCAGAGGAGATCGAACAAGTCCTCTATCTCTGCGAGCCATCCTACTATCACGTCGGGCTCTGCTCGGCCGTTGAACTTTGGCGGGTTCATTTTGCGAAACTCCTTCACTTTGAACATGGAAGGAGAGTTCATCATTTGCGGGGAGCCTTCTTCCTCCTCATCTTCTTCTTGATCACCTTGCTTTTTCTCGGGCTCTTCGTCCGTCGTCTTGGTATTGCCCGCCATTCTGCTCACTATCTGAGTCACGGCATTCATCTGTTTTTGTTGCGCCTCAAATTGGGCTTTGAATTGTGTCTGAAGCTGTTGCTGCTGCAGTTCCATCAACTGTAGCATCTTCTCCATAGTCGTTTCGCTAGGGCCAGTGCTTTTTGTGCTCGACGTACTATCAACGGTTTGTGTTGTTGCGCCGGCGATTTTCTTATCTCGCTTATTCATTTCTACAAACAGTGTAAACCCGTTAGTATTTTTCAAAAATATTTACGGGCTTACCTGTATGGAACTTATATTTCACGCAGCATGCCGACAAGCTTTCAATCGAGCCATCGCAACGGACATTCCAACAATGAAACATACTTCGAAAATCCGAGGAAACATAACTGTGCTCTGATACCAATTTGTCACGCCCCGAGTCGACAAACCGTTCGTCCCCGGTGTTACTTTGCCGATTCGATCGTCCTCGCTAAGGCGTGATGCCGTACGAGCCTGGAGTTGCGCTCGTGCAAGGCAAGATGACAAGTTCTCAAATGGTTATCTTTTGATTTTTATATTAATACGCCAAGTCGAAACTTCACAAATCACATCAGAATATAAGACGCAGTATAGGAAGATAGAAATGCATTTCATTCATAGCTTACAACGAAGTGCAAGTCGTAATTACATTGGATGCCGTTGCGCCTACATTGATTGAAAAACAGAAAGAAAATAAATTCGACAAGTTTCCTGAAATACGCTTGTCGTCCCATACATTCGCCCCTTTATACAAAGCCGTCGACTTGAATTGGCTTCAAAATACTTCTGCATAGGAAGAGCTTCAAAATGCCTCTCCGCACTCCAGCTGCAGTTTAGTTGGGAACGCCCGCCGCACCTGGGGAAATTGGGGGAATGGGATTAGCACACTTGCTAAGTGGACGAGACGAACCCACTCGTCTAAACCGACTCTGATTGTTATGGTAGGCATGCTTTAGAGTTGTCTTTCTATTAGAACTAAATAAATTCAGTTCATATTCGATAGCCATTTGAGAAATGAAGCATACAGTGAAACATAGCAGTTTATCATATTTCTTACCACGGCCGTGTTCATCCCTGCATGAAAACAGAGATTATATTTACACCTGCATAAGACAATAGGTGAGCATGCTACTATCTTATATGTGGTCATTGATGTTACACATCACATGGGACTATCTCAATGGCATTTCGGCCCGCTCAGTCTAGGTTGCAAGTCTGACAGACGGTCCGAAATGCATCAATGCCGAAGCATGGTTAATCATTCCCCTAGGTCGAGTCGATTCCGATGCCCCGGATATCGATTCGAGGAAAATATCAACTTGTGCACAAGCTGTCCATGACCATGCCAATGTGTGAACAGTTTATATATGCAACCAGTTTTGTATAGCACGGACAGTATTGAACGACATTATCATTTCCCCTGTAGCTCCCCTTCCCGGAAATCTTGAAATATTTTTATTTTTATTTATTTTATTTAAATGGTGAATTTAGGTTATTATAAATAATTATTTAGTTTATTATTACGGTAGATGTTTTTAGCCATGGATGAGTTTCGAAGTACTTGACGACTAGAAATCATAGCACGGATAGTACAGTGGCGTGCCTTGACTAGTGTATTATCCATGCCAAGGAAGGCCGAACCATAGTGACGTCCTAACTAAGAAAACCAGGCCAAGTTGCGACTTAACCCGTACCGAAGACGTATTTATTAGTTATTATTAATATATTGATTTTTAGATGACCCGATTGTACCAATGTAGCCCGAACTGGGCCCGAACCGAATCCAAGCCGTTGAGGTCGAGTAGTGAGTCCAGGACGTTCATATGGATGGATATATCGACTATAATTGTATTGGTATATGTTATATATTAATATTGATATAGGAAATATATATATATATATATATATATATATATATATATATATATATATATATATATATATATATATATATATATATATATATATATATATATATATATATAATATTGGTAGGTTATATATATTAATAATGATATATTGGTATAGATAAAAATATAAGTATAACATGTGTGTGTATGTATAAATGAATATATATTATATGTGGGAATTTGTGTATGGGTATATAAATATATATTATAGATGGGTATACATTATGTATATATGTGTATATAAATATACATGTGTATGCGTAAATATGTAAATGTATATAAAATATTGATATGGTATATATAATAATATTGATGTATTGGTATGAGTAGTATATATAATTATATGGATATAGGTAATATTCATATATAGGAGTATTGATATGATTATATAAATTTTTATTGATATATTGATATAAGTAATATTGAATGTTATATATAAATATTGATATAGGTGGTATATATATATTTATATTGATATAGGAAATATTTGTATATAGGAATGTTATATATATTAATATAGATATATAAATATGTATGCATTAATAGATTAAAAGAAAAAGAAAAAAGAAGAAGAAAAAGAATAGAACACAACAGTAGTACCATCCCCCAACTCAAACCAATTCTTCTGTTGCTTTCAAATAACCAGCAACTAAGCCTTGGCTTTCACGAGCCCAACCTTACTTCCCCACAGCGGCCCACATGACTAAAACTCCCCCACCAACTGCTAAAACAGCAGCAATACACAGCCATCCCAGGCCGTTGGCCCGAGCCCACCCTAGTTCGGTTTACAGAACCGTAACTGGAAGAATGTATATATTATACATACAGAGAGAGTTCGAGAGAAGAGATCGAGAGTCCCTCGATAAAACCCTAACAGCCCCGCCGCCCCCACGTGACTCCAGACCAAGGGCGGCCACCCCGACGCCGACGAGCGGCCCTGGACCGCCGCAGGCCGTCGCCGGACGCCGGACCAGCGCGCACGCGCGCGCGAAACAGGGGCGCGAACAGCAGCAGCGTTTTGCGAACCCCTCACTTCGCAGGTATAGTTCTCCTCCCACGCATAATCGTTTTGCGATCTGTTAAGTGTTTTAGAAAGCCAATACAACCACCTTCAAACACCTTTGATTATATTCCGTTAAAATCACGCGACCAATCCAGGAAATCGACGTAAAGTCGAGTAAAAACTGTTTCAAAAACAGAGCAACATAGCAGTCCCAACACCCCACTTTGGAAGCCGTATAATCGCCAATTCCTCGACAGTATAGGAAATCCATTTGAACACGACTGTTGACAACTTAACCGAGATGGAAACCCCATCATTAGTTGTATTTTTAATAGTATGTACAGTAAGATAAATAGGGTTGAAAATCGAAAAAAAAAACTGTTAAAACTGTTTTCAAAAATTAGAAAATCGCTCCCCACGACGTGCGTCACGCCAATCCGGACGACGTTGTCGCGAACCGAAAGCATCAAAAGCTGCGTAACGGCTTCGTGGTCGTGTGGGCTTTGATGGAATTCAAATTGGTCGTGTGTGCGCGACGAATTCGACGCGTATCCGTCGGAATCGTCCCGTATCCGTCCAATGCAAATTCAGTCATAACTTTGTGCACGCTCGTCAGATCAAGACGAAACTTGCGCCAACAGGACTATATCATTTTTCTGGTCCTGCATGCCAAGTTTGGTCCAATTCTGAGACAGTTGAATCCGACGTCGTTTTACGGGCCCCACGGTCCCACTCAACGGGCGATTTTGTGCACGGCCCGCCGGAATCCAACTCTGAACATACGGTTGGGTTCGTATCAGAAAACTGGATCCGTAGACATGTAATTTGACGACTTTAGAGACTATTGACTCTGACACGCTTTTCGGTGCAAAACGGGTCCAACGGTGGACATCGTTTTGGCCCAAAATTACCGTTTTGCCCCTGTGTCCAGAATTGGACTTAAGGACAGGCAATCCTAGCTAATTGGACTATTCTGAGATCATTGGTATTGTCTATTTCAGCATCTGGAGACTGTTGTACGGGTTTTGACTATTGTGGCACATTGAGTAGTTCAGATTGTCGGTTTCACCAGCAGAGGACCACAGGCGAGTACAGTTTATTGTCTGCATTTCGATATTGATCTTTACTATATTTCATTGATTGGTCATTGGTTATGTGATTTTTATACTCTATTATAAATTATTGAGTCGGGAATGAGAAGTACCAAGGATGTGTGATCCGACCGTAGACATTGTAGATCTCGTAGACATTGTTTATTTTCATGCAGTAGACCTCGTAGACATTGTTTATTTTCATGCAGTAGACCTCGTAGACATTGTTTATTTTCTGCAGTAGACCTCGTAGACATTGTTTATTTTTTGCAAGTAGACCTCGTAGACATTGTTTATTTTCTGCAAGTAGACCTCGTAAAGTAGACCTCGTAGACCGTGCGGTGTAGCACCCCAGACCGATCACATGTCAACGGTACTTCTAACGGTGGAAAGTATATTGGTCTATTTATTACTATTGATTTTTCTTACGGTTTTACTGTTATTTTTAAAACCCATAATTGATGTCTAACCTTTGACTTATAGTCATTTTCTTTATTTGAAATTGCATTCAGTGAATTGTGCTCGTTCCATTCCTGACTGGAAACCAACATTTTCAGGTTAGCCGTGGATTCACTTAGCTTGGGGAGTGACGGGAATATTGGCAGATAAAAGCCTAGAGACTAGCTAGATAGTGGAGTTGTAGTCATTCAAATATTTGTACAAGTTTATATTTTTCTGCAAATGTAAAACTTGTGATCTTTGTAAATTAAATTAATTATGTGATTGAGCATTATTTGTGATTTTGATCTTCATGGCCGTGACAGCGTTCTACCGCCGACACTGCGGCGTAGGCTGGCTTGGACACGTCTCGTATCCGTTAAAAAAAAAAACGGATGCGGGTCGTGACACCCCCAACTCATGCAACGTTTCATTTTCCCCAAGCCGTACTCCGATTTAGCGTCCCGTAGGCACCAAATTGTCCGAGGCATCATAACCCATAATTGACGTTTCGTATTATTTTGCAGCACGTGAAATAGTCTATCTTTTTACGAGAACCTTAAACTTTTTCGACTATGTGAGAAACTTGTATTTTTCAGAGTAAATCGATACGTTTTCCCGAGTTCTTGACTTAGTGGATTGGCATGCAATTAACTTGGCATCGTTCGATTTGAATGAATTCGATACAAGGAATTAGTTTGCGGGACAGAGTAAAAAAGAAGGGGCCGAATCACCCACCAGTTACTTTGCTTTGTGCCGGTCGTCGAAGCGCTACACAACGTCAATCCTTAGTTACGCAAGCTCCTGCAATGGCACCAACGCTTTGTTAGAATTCCTTCTTTCCCCCTTGCATCGAAATTGTAATTGCATCCTTGAAAACGATACGAAAGCACTTCATCAAGCCCAGCGACAAAGCTCCAAGAAAACCATACAGCGGTCCGGTCCCGTCGAAGGGACTCTTATAGAGAGCTCACTCACCGAGACGCAGCCCGCTGCATCTAGGACTTATTCCAACAGAAGTCGTTCCATTAGTTGGATCGATTCTCGTAACTTTCGTCCAAATCGATTTGAATCGATGCCGCAAAGCGTTATCGTTTACCAAGCTTAGCGATCGAGTCAGATGACCATCTAAGTTCCCGGCCGATCTGACTCGGCGCAAGCATATTATGAAGTTCCGTCGCCTATCGAAAGTGGGGCGCTACACTCCGTACCTCTCCAACCTCTCCTTTCTCTCTTCTCTCGACCTCTCCAACAACTCCCTCTCCGGCACCATCCCCGACACCCTGGGCCGGCTTCCCCGGCTCGCGACGCTCGGCCTCGAACGGAACCTCCTCTCCGGTACGATCCCTCCATCACTATTCAACATGTCTTCGCTCGTCTATATTTACTTGTACCATAACAACCTCTCCGGCTCTCTCCCCACACAAGTAATGCTCCCTCGTATAGAAAGGATAGCAATTGCGGACAACTTGCTGAGTGGCCACGTCCTAGCGGACCTTGCCCGATGTTCGACACTTCAATGGATTGACCTCGGAGGAAATAAGTTAACCGGGAGTGTACCATCCTCATTCGTGAATCTGTCGGAGCTTGTTGCTTTGTCCTTGGAAGGAAATCAATTCACCGGAGCCATCCCGGCTTCGATAGGCAACCTCACGAAGCTCTGGGGCCTCGATCTGGCCGATAATGACTTGGAAGGAAAAATTCCAAAGGAGCTATGGAATCTACTGAATCTCCAAGAGCTTTACTTGCATGATAATAGTCTTGCTGGTTCCATACCAATTTCATTATGTAATGCTTCAAATATGATCATTCTCTCAGTTTCATTTAACAATCTCACTGGGCCGGTGCCGGCTACACTTGGAAAGTTAATGCCATTCCTTCAGGAGTTGCGCATGGCAGAGAATGCTCTATCAGGAAGGTTGGATTTCATCGCATCTCTTACCAACTGTAGGGATCTGAAAGTTATTGAAGTGGACGATAATCAATTTGAAGGTGTTCTTTCGGATGCCTGCGGAAATCTATCGATGGATCTTCAATATTTTCATATTGCCGATAACCACATCAATGGAAGCATCCCCGCAAGACTAAGGAATTTGAGCAACCTGATATCTCTAGCTCTGTCGATTAACGAGCTGAGGGGAACGATTCCCAGGACACTTTGGAGGCTGAAGAAGCTCCAAGTGATGTATCTGGGTAAGAATAAACTTACAGGATCAATACCATCTGATATCGGCCTAATGACAAATTTGGCAACAATATCCTTTCCAGTGAATGAATTCTCGGGACAGATACCAGATTTGGTGGGTAACATTAGCATGCTACAAATCCTTGATTTAGCTAAGAACAAGTTATCATCAACCATTCCCTTGAGCTTATGGAGCCTACCAGGAATTATTTATTTGAATCTATCTCAAAACAGATTCGAGGGCTTACTTCCCCCACAGATGGCCAAATGGAAGGTCATAGACACTATAGATCTACAGAGTAATCGGCTGTCAGGTAACTTCTCTAGAGCTCTTGGGGAACTCCAAAGTATTACATATTTAGATCTTTCAAATAACTCGTTCCATGGCCAAATTCCTCAACAATTCGATAGATTATTCAGTGTGGAATATCTAAATCTTTCGCATAATTTTCTCTCTGGTGCCATACCCAAGTCCTTCTCAAACCTATCCTATGTTAATAGTCTAGACCTCTCCTTCAACATGTTGGAAGGAGAAATCCCTGAGGGGAAAGTATTCTCAAATGTCAGCATCACATCTTTGATGGGAAATCGAGCACTGTGCGGAGCACCACAATTAAAATTTCCACCTTGCCCTGCAAATGTCACGACATCTACTTCAAGTGTGAAACTACGATTGCTCAAATATGTCCTCCTATCTGTAGCTTCTGTTTTGGTGTTTCTCGCTTGCTTCGCTCTGTTCCTAAAAAAAATTATGAGGAAGAAGGCCAAGGCCTCATTTGAGGAGGAGTCACCGTGTATGAATTACCATAGATGGATTTCATACTTTGAGCTAGTTCGTGCGACCGATAACTTCAACGAAGCCAACTTACTAGGAAGGGGTAGCATTGGCAAGGTATATAAAGGAAGCTTAGATGACGGGTTAGTCATTGCAGTGAAAGTCTTGAATTTAGAAGTTGAAGGGGCTTCAAGGAGTTTTGATGCAGAATGTCGTACTTTGGGCCAGGTTCGCCACAGAAATCTTGTCAAGATCATCAGTACTTGTTCAAACTTGGAGTTCAAGGCATTGGTTCTCGAGTTCATGCCAAATCAAAGTCTGGACAAGTGGTTGTACTCTGAAAACCAATGCTTGACCCTACTCCAAAGGATAAACATAATCTTGGATGTCTCCTTGGGCTTAGACTACCTTCATCACCAACATCCTCATGTCATTATACATTGTGATCTGAAGCCTAGCAATATTCTGTTAGACGAAAACATGGTCGCAAAAATAAGCGACTTTGGCATTGCCAAACTGATGCTCGTTGACAACAACTCTACAACGCCGACTAACAACATAGGCACTGTCGGCTATATGGCTCCAGGTACTTCTCATTATTTTCCAATAATAACTTATGCTAATTTACTATGTTCCTAACTACAATTTGTGCAATAGAGTATGGGTCAACTAGAGGAGTTACAATAAGGGGAGATGTCTACAGCTTTGGGATTCTGCTTCTTGAATTAGTCACGGAAAAGAAGCCGGTCGACACAATGTTCAGTGGGGAACTAAATATGAGGCAATGGGTATGCAATGCATATCCCACTGCTGTGATGGAGATTGTAGATAGCAATATCCTTAGAACCGAGTTTACCAACCTGCAGCAGCATTCCGACGGAGCGAACATTTTCCATAGATGCCTCTCTTCTATCATAGAGGTGGGCTTACATTGTTCGAAGGACTTGCCAAACGAAAGACTTCTGATGAGAGATGTTGTCCCCAGGTTGCAAGAGATCAAAAAGGAGTACTTGTCAACTAAAAGGAAGCCTCAAGTTGTGCACACCAAAAATCGGTGTCATATCCATGACACATGCATCATGTTGGACAAATGGTGTGGCCATTACAATCACACTATATATACTAGGGCATGACAAAAATATGTATTGTTACTGTGTTGGTGTATGTACCTTGTTCGTGCCTACCCAACATAGTTGTTGAAAAGTAAATAGCTAGATTTCTTTATAATATTGGAATTTGTATATCTAAAAGTGACTGGATGAAATATAAAATAGGCATCTTAGCTTGGTATACTAGCAGTTAAAAATTAAAATTCTTGTTTTGCATGCCATAAACTTTTGCTTACTTTCTGGACACCGCCAAGCATGTTGTACTTTTGCTTATGTTTTTAACTACTTGATTTCTAATTTAACAAGATGGAAGATGAGTACTAGTGTGTCTACATTAAAAGAGAAATAATGGAAATGATCAATACGTGTTCGACAATAGATGCAAGGATCAAGTCCAATTTTGCTAGTAAGTTGGACTCTCACACACAGATAACCTTAGACCATCTCCAATGGGGGTTTCTATCTTCCCTATTTCTATGGAAGAAATTCATTTTAGAAAAAACTTCTCCCAATAGTGGTTTCTATCATCATTTCTATCCTAGTTGGCAATGATGTAGGATGGAAACTTTCTAAGTGGGTTTCTACATGTAGAAACTCTCATAGAAATTCTCCTATCTCTCATGACAATTATTATTGGGCCCCACACCATTAAATTGGTCCTTTTACTATGTGACACATAAGATAAAAATGGAGAACGGAGAGCATTTTTGTATGTCTACAATTTCTATATAGAAACTCTTCCAACTAGGATAGAAATCTCATTAAAGTACAATGCCAAGTAGGATAAGAACTCAATTTTAGAAATCACCATTAGAGATGGCCTTACAACATCAAGAATTCGGCACAAATTTAGCAACTAAGAACCGACATACAAGCATCCTAATTGTCGGAATTTTATAACATGTGTAAAATAGTTATGAACGAAAATAGCATTTGAAACTGAACGAGTTGTGTTCTTTTTATTTATTGCATCTGGTAGAGGCAAAATGAGAGGAAAAAAATGAAACTGAATCAAAACAACAAAAGCAACAGCCATTCCTAAATGGCTGTCAAGGAAAGACAACCCCAAAATGACAAAATCCACTTATCCCCACAAAAACAAAAAAAATATGCATCATTCATTCATTCATTCGTACTCTTCTTCTTCGTCGTGGAACCTCAGGTGCTTCCCCTCCGGAATCGGCAGGCCCTTCAGCAGCACCGCGCTCGGAGAGATCATGATGCCCTCCTCCTTCACGACGACCTCCTCCCTCTCGATCACCTCCTCGTCGTCGTTGCTTTAGACGAACCGAGTGTGCATCCCCGTGAACTCCGGAAGCCCGCCGGCCTTCTCGCTGTTCATCGACAGGGGCGGAACTAAGGTGTGGGCTGGGGTGGGCTCCAGCCCACCCTAAAATTTTTTTAAAAAATTTTAATGCAGAAGAAGCCACAAATTTTATTCTTAGCCCACCCCTCCAGACCGCATACCAGCCCACCCGGGCCTCCAATTCTTAACCAAACGGACAGAGCGACACAGACCAATTCTTAATTCTCTCAGGTCCCTTCCCATCCTCTCTGTCCTCCCGTCCTTTCCCATCTCTCCTGTCCTCTCCGTCGAATGCCCCTCGAGCCCCCCGCCCCCCACCCCCACCCCCACCCCCATTATGGCTTCCTCCTCTCTCAAGTATCTTTTTTTTCATTCAATCATTCTCTATAAGTCACCTTGATCTCAGCTTCTCCTTTCCTCATCTTTCATCTTCAGTTTCAAATCTTGTTCAAGGCTGCAAGCAAGAGTTTATGATCGTCGATCGGTGGTTCCGCTCGCCATCGTTGTCGTTGCCGAGCTGCTCTGGATCCGGAGAAAGCAAACATAGACAAGGTATATTAATTTTTGCACATCAAATGTTTGTTGTAATGTCTTACCGCCTGATTTTTTTTTATTATAGAAATGTCTCTATTAATTTAATGCAAAATTAATTTAGAGTACTCTGTTAATTTAGAGATGAAATTGGAATTAATAATCCATTAATGGGATAATGGAGCATGTTGTAGATTTTTTCTCAATTAGCTAAAAGATTATTTGAATTAATACTTGGTGAATCATTGGTTAGAGATGCAATTTTTGTTTCTTTAGCATGCTGACATGCTGTAAAGATGAAATTTTTGGATCTTGGTGAAGAAAATAGTTTGAGAAGGAAGAGGAAGAATGTGTTTGGTGATGGTGACAACGACGGTGATGAAGACGATAATGGTGGTATGTATCAGCATGCTGTAGAGATGAGATGATAATGGTGGTATGTATCAGTATGCTGTAGCATGAAGTTCATTTCTTTACCATTTTTTTGCCTTTTTTTAAGACTTGTTCATTTATTGCCATTTTTTGCTTTGTAAGTAGTATGTACATGTTGTACAAATACAAATTGTTTTCGACTAGTTCATTTGCTTTGATTCT
The DNA here is from genome assembly GCA_029216955.1 of Iris pallida. Taxonomy (NCBI): domain Eukaryota; kingdom Viridiplantae; phylum Streptophyta; class Magnoliopsida; order Asparagales; family Iridaceae; genus Iris; species Iris pallida. The sequence continues at coordinate 12,131,337 of JANAVB010014796.1, read as the reverse complement.
TTTTTGAACCTATATTTCTTTTAGGCTAATTATAAGGGCACATCATCTTTTACTCGGGACTAGCCAGGATCTGTACAGCAAGTATCTTTCAGGACTGCCACAATTTCTGGCAGTCCTCAATATGTTTAGGACTGCCAGAAATTGTGGCAGTCCTGTTGTAGAGCATGTCCCTTTCAGGACGGCCACAATTCCTGGCAGTTCTTATTACTTCTAGGACTGCCAGAAATTGTGGCAGTCCTGTTATACATCGAGTCTATTTCAAGACTGCCATAATTCCTGGCAGTCCTCATTACTTCTAGGACTGCCAGAAATTATGGCAGTCCTGTTGTACATCGAGTCTATTTCAAGACTGCCACAATTTCTGACAGCCTCAATACTTCTAGGACTGTCAGAAATTGTGGCAGTCCTGATATGAATCTAATTATTCTACAACTAGGATTTCTTCCATAGTTTTCTTCTACAACTAGGATTTCATGCATAATTCTTCTATTAATAAAGAAAAATTGGTTAATAGACTAATAGATTAATAGATTTGATAGATTTGATAACCCAATTTCTTCTACAACTAGGGTTTCATCCATAATGCCCAAACAAGAAGAAAAAAATAAAGTAGGGTTTGGAGAAAGAGATCTGAGAAATTAGAAGAGAACAAAAAATCAAAATAAACTAGGTTTGCAAAAATTAATGTTCTTGTTCTTGTTTTTTTTTTCTTCTTCTTGTTCTTCTTCTTCTTCTTGTGAGGAATGGAGAGAGAGAGGAAGAAAACAAAAATTATAACACTTATTTTTTATACCTACTACTTGGATAGCCCTGAGTAATTTTTTCAGTGGCAAACTTGTAAATAATAAAAAACTAACATTGGACAGCCCTGATCAAAATATGTTGTGCCCTTATAATTTACCTTCTTTTAATGTAGTTTGAAATGGAAAATCTAAAATAAAAAAGTAAGTAAAAATTTTGGACTAAGTACATGAGCGTTTTGATTAATTGATGTCTTATAAAGCAAAAATTTCTAAACATACATGAGTCTTTTGATTAATTGATGTTGTCTTATACTGTTAATATTTTGGACTAAGTATAACATACTTTTAGTTCAGCCCAGGGCGACCTGAATTCATGGTCCCGCCCTTGTTCATCGACATCTTGCTCAGCCCCTCGCACAACTCATCAAAGCACTCCTCTTCGTACTCTTCCTCTTCTTCATACTCTTCCTCTTCGTCATTATTATGGCTGCTCGTGTTCACCTTGAGGGACCAAGCCGAAGAGCTGTCATCGTCCGGCGACTTCTCGCAGCCGATCTCGTTGTCTTCGTAAGACAACGACGACGAGATTGCGGAGGAGGCAACACAGTACGAGGCTTCTGATTTCCCCGGAGAGTCGAACAGCAGAGCGCGGTTGACGAGGCACTCGGGAGCATTCTGCGGATCCTCCTCTTTCAGACCAGCCTGACCAAAGAAGCATCAAGAAAACGTACAATTAAATCAGGATCAAGAAAACCCAACAAGAACCCGAATCGTGTCGTGCCGGTGTCCAAATTGTGCCATGTCGTATTCGTGTCATTTCAACATCGACTTCCGACTCGACAAGCCCACCACATAAATGCTCCAAAATTTAATGGGACAGGCCAAAATCATTGTCCTAGTAGTACGCGTAGGAATCATGCATTCGTGTCAGTGCAATGTAGACTGTTAGTCCCGGGGCTTGATCAAAGATGAAAAACAAATGCAATCGAGATCTGAGATGTCACACAAAACTTTACAGTGATCAAACTCAAGATCTACGATGGTACAATAAATCAAATAGCCAAATTACAATCTGAAGGAGGGAAAAAGAGAAGATCTCTCGTTCTTCCTTGCAAACGTGTTGCAATTGGGACAGAACGAGTTACAATAAAACTTGAGAGAGATAAAAAGAAGAACAATGCTGGGGTGTCAAAACACCGTTGCTCAAAGCAAGATTTGCCCCACACGATCTGCTTCCAGGAACCAGCAAGTTTGAAGAACTTGTGGAACGCTCGAAGTCACCTCTGTTCTGACTCCTCGGATGGACTTGCAATGGCGGCAGCAACTCTCTCTCTCTCTCTCTTTCTCCTTTTCTGACTTATAATTTTCGTAGTAGTCACAAAGGAGGCCAGAAGAGATTATTTATAGAGAGAGGGTGGAAACCCTAGCCGCCTCTTCAGTTATGGAAAGATTGAATCAAATCCCAAAAGATAGCAACGAGATTTAATTCAAATCCCACGAAATTAATTCAAATCCCACAAAGATAGGATCTGAATTAATTCAAATCCTATAAAGATATGATCTAATTTAATCGCATTGATTCAGCCTTTCCATAACTGATTTGAATCTGTACAGTTAGCGGATCCCTCCATGCGGCAGCAGCAGCAGCCTGGCCGCATGAGCCTAATGGCCGCATGGACCGCATGAGCTGCATGAGCCGCATGGACCGCATGAGCCGCATGGACCGCATGGACCGCATGAGCCGCATGGACCGCATGGACCGCATGGACCGTATGAGCCGCATGGACCGCATGGACCGCATGTGCCGCATGAGCCGCATGAGGCCGCATATGAGCCGCATGCCGCATAAGACCGCATGGCCGCATATGAGCCGTATGACTGCTGACGTGCTAAGTGCAAAGTGCGCCAACAAAATGCCACATTACGCCTCATGAGCCCATGAGCCCGAGTTCGAGTCCGAGTCCGAGTCGCTAAGCCCCTTTGGGGCTTAGCTCCAAATGGAATTAATCCAAGAGAATGACAAAAGCATTAATGCTTAATCCTTGGAGCCTTATTCTTACCTCCTTGTAAAATCACCCACATGGTTCCCTCCTTAGGGTCACCACCCCATGTGCATCTCTCAACAACACACCCAAGTATGTATGTTGAGATAACTCATGGTGCATTTTCGATGTGGGACTAAAATTTACAAGGCATGTTGAGAGCAAGCTCTCTCCATGTAAAGAAAGCACCAACAATCCCCCACATATCACAACATATATATGTGTCCAGGGTTGAGCGTTCCCCACAGTAACTGTCCATTTTGTATTAGGATAGATGTCGCTGACGACTTGAATCTTCCCGCATGGGTTAAATAACAATGTGATACAAGAATGGACTACGCCTTGAATTCTGTACCACAATTGTAATTCTTCCCACTCACAAAGTGTAGTTACGTGTGCTTCTGGCTGCACATTAAAGGCCCTGTGCCAGCCTAGTTTCAGTGTATAATTTTGGGCGTTTACAAGTTTACCCTCAAGAGACGGCCTGATATCTCTTTCCATACACTATAGGTGAGTTCTTTATTAAAGAGATATGGCATGAAGCCTTGCGCTTCCTTGCGGTGCTACGCCGCTATGACATGGCCTGAAGCCGAGGCATTACCCCTACCTGGGAACCTCATCGTAGTGTCATACTACTGTAGCATGAGGTCACAAGCCTCTTTGTAGTGCCAAACTACCCAGCATGAAGCCTAAGGCTTCCTTGCGGTGTTACGCCGCAACGACATGGCTTGCAATGCCGAGGCTTTACCCCTACCTGGGTACCTCATCGTGGTGTCGTGCCACTGTAACATGGGGGCCATCCTCCCCTTTGTAGTGCTGTCTACAACTCTTTAATTACGTCATACAGCATTAGGCTACCTGCCTATTTGCGGTGCTACGCCGCTGTGACTTGGCTTACAAAGCCGAGGCATTACCCCTACCTGGGAACCTCATGGTGGAGTCACCCCACTGTAGCATGGAGTTTCACTCCTTGTAGTGCTGCTCTACCGTGCTTCCTGTAAAGCACACCAGGCATTCACTCTGCCTGAGAACTCATTAAGGCGTTTAAGCCAACCTTCCACAGGATCAGTTTTTTCCGCAGAAAAAATACATAGTAGACAACAGTAGTTATGGGTCCGTATCCCTTCCATGTTCCAGAGAACAAGTACCCACTGCTACCTGATATTTTTCCAGTCAGTGATCCTCCTTTGAACCAAAAGTTAGATGCCTAGTAGATTTCTCTTTGAACTAATAGCATAAAACTTTATGGTAGGATTACAAAAACACACTATCAGAATGCCTTCAAGCCTATTTTACAAGCTGTGTCATCGACCAACTGGCGCTTGAGACCTTTCATGAACGGATCTGCCAGGTTCTCCTGACTCCGAACATCAATCACTGCAATTACACCTCTTTTGATAAGATCGTGTACTGCCCTGTGCTTCAACCGCACAGTCCTCTTCTTCCCGTTAAGAGGTTATTTGATGCCACCGCCGCAGTCGCCTGGTTGTCACAGTATATCGCTATTGCCGGTATCTGAGCCCCAACCACTAGAAGATCATACATGAGCTCCCGAAGCCATTCTGCTTCATTTGCTGCAGTTTCAAGTGCATAGAATTCAGATTCCATGGAGGAACGAGAGAGTATAGTCTGCTTCTTCGACTTCCACGATATAGCAGCTCCACCCAAGGAAAAGACATATCCACCTGTGGATCTCTCGCTTTCCACCTCTGAACACCAGCTAACATCACTGAAGCCTTCCACTACTGTCGGATACCCGTTGTAGTGCAGTGCATATGTCTGAGTTTTCTTGGGATATCTCATCACCCGCTTCACAGCTTTCCAGTGCATAACCCCTGGGTTGCTTGTGAACCGACTCAGCATTCCCACGGCGAAAGCTATGTCAGGCCTTGTGGCAGTGGTTGCGTACATCAAACTTCCGATAACGCTAGAATACTCCAGCTGCCTAACGCTTTCCTTTGAATTTGGCTTCAACTTCTGATCACACCTGTATGGCGTATCGATCCCTGGAAGATCCTTATACCCATAGCGTGTGAGCATCTTCTCAATATAGTGAGATTGTGACAGCGCTACTCCAGTGTCTGTCCGGATGATCTTAATGCCCAAGATGACATCTGCATCCCCCAAGTCCTTCATACTGAACTTGGTTGAGAGGAACTTCTTTGTCTCTGTGACACAGCCTATATCCGTACCTAGGATTAGCATGTCGTCCATGTACAGACAAACGATGACTCCTCTTCCATCAGCGAACTTTGTGTAAACACATTTGTCTGTCTCGCTGACTCTGTAGCCGTTTGACCTAATAACTTTGTCAAACTTCTCATGCCACATCTTGGGAGCTTGCTTCAAACCATACAATAATTTTACCAACTTGCAGACTTTGTCTTCAAGACCTTTGATGATAAATCCATTTGGCTGTTGCATGTAAATCTCCTCGGTCAGCTCCCCATTTAGGAATGCTGTCTTTACATCCATCTGATGTATCACCAACTTATGTATAGCTGCTAGAGCGATTAACATCCTGATGGTGGTCATCCGAGCTACTGGAGCGTATGTGTCAAAGTAGTCTATCCCCTGTTTCTGAGAAAATCCCTTGGCTACCAGCCTGGCCTTGAACTTGTCAATAGTTCCATCTGCCTTCAACTTCTTCTTGAAGATCCATTTACATCCGATGGGCTTTTCTCCTTCAGGTAGATCTACCAACACCCATGTGTTATTGGATGTGATAGAGTCAAACTCGTCATTCACTGCCTCCTTCCAGAAGATAGCATCTCTGGTCTTCATCGCCTCATCATAGGTAAGCGGATCTGCTTCCACATGATAGATGACAAAGTCATCTCCGAAATCTTTCGGTCTCCTCGCTTGCTTAGCTGACGGCTCTGCGAGTTCTGGTACAAGAGTTGTTTCCTCAACAACAGCTTCTTCTTGGACTACTGGCTCATATGAGATTTCAGTCTCATTTGCTCCTACATTATTTTCCGGAATGTCCGAAAGAACAATGTTTTTGTCTTTTGCAAACTTGTCTTCAAAGTATTCAGCATTGCGAGATTCGATGATATGATTTGACTCAATATCAAGAAATCTCCGAGCATCACTCTTCTCGGCATAACCCAAGAAGATCGCCTTCGTAGTCCTTGTCCCTAGCATCTGAATCTTCAGATCTGGGAGCTTCACATACGCCAGACACCCCCACACTCGAATGACATTCAAGTTTGGTCTGACTTTGAACCAGAGTTCATGAGGAGTTACGTCCGAAGTTGCATATGGCACTCTATTTAGAATAAAAGTGGCCGTCAATGCAGCTTCTTCCCAGTAGCATTTAGGAAGACCCGCGGTTAGCAGCACTGAGTTCATCATTTCTGTCAACGTTCTGTTCTTCCTCTCCGCTACTCCGTTGGATTGAGGAGAGTATGGAGCAGTAGTCTCACATATAATTTCATATTCTTTGCAGAACGATACGAATTCATGAGACCTGTACTCCCTACCTCGATCACTCCTTAACCTCTTGAGTTGTTGTCCAGTCTGCCGTTCAGCTTCGGCCCTGAACTCTCTGAACTTCTCGAAAGCTTCGTCTTTAGACTTGAGCAAGTAGACGAATGCGTATTTTGAGAAGTCGTCGATGAAGGTTATGAAATACTTCATCCCGGCCTTCGTGGAGAAATGTTTGAAGTCACAGATATCGGAGTGCACCAACTCTAGAAGATCTGTGCTTCGATTGACCCGATGAAAGGGTTTCCTTGTGATCTTCGTCTGAGCACACACCTCACACTTCTCCACCTTACCCCCACATTTGGAGATAAGTCCTAGACTAGACATTTTGTTAATTCTTTTACAATGAACATGTCCTAGTCTATTATGCCACAACTCAAGAGAATAATCAGAAAATGCAACTGCATTAATGTCTTCAAACTGGTTAACAAGCTGAATTTTAAACATTCCTTCGGTTTGATAAGCCTTTTCGAAGTATGTTTCTTTCTTGGACATCACCATCTGACCAGTATTGATGTCCATCCTCAAGCCTGCGTTGCAGAGCAGGCTCCCAGAGATCAGGTTCTTGGCAATCGCCGGAACATGCTTCACACCTTGAAGCGTCAGAGTGTTCCCAGAAGTGAGTTTCAGTTCCACGGTCCCGATCCCCAGAACTTCAGCTTGGGCCTGGTTCGTCATGACAACCTTCTCAGATATCGGCTGGTACGTGACGAACCATTCATTGCCTGAACAGACATGGCAAGTCGCTCTAGTGTCTATCCACCAGTCAGAGTCAACCCCCACAGTTGTGACCTGTCCGATCATAGCAACAATGTTAGAAACCAATGAAACCTTATTAGGCTCACCTTTCTCTGATTGTTTAGGCTTAGATCTGCATTCACTCTTGTAGTGGCCTTTCTTGCCACAATTGTAACAAGTCACGTGGGACTTAGTCTTCTGTTGCTTGAAAGAAGGACCCTTCACTTTTAGATTAGTGAAGTCCTTCTTCTTGGGATGAGAAGCCGCCTGCTTCCCCTTTGAATCTCTCGTCTGCACAAGATTGGCTTTAGCCAACTGTTTGGACAGAGTGTCCACCTTCTGTTGGGAACGCATCTCGTCCTCAACATGGATCTCTTGCAGTAGATCTCCCAAGCTAATATCTAGCTTCTTTCTGTGCATCCTTGCATAGAAGGTACTCCATCCAGCAGGAAGTTTTGAGACGATCCCTCCGACGACAAACTTGTCGGAAAGGGGCATCTCTTCGTCTTCCAGTTTCTGACGCAGCTTCAGAAATTTCTTCACCTGTGGCAGCATGGACTTTTCGTCCTCAAAGAGCAATTTGTGATATTTTTCAACCACAAACATTTTGCTCCTGTTCTTGTCTTCTTCATACAGATTTTCCACAGACTCCCATATGTCTCTGGCAAGTTCCTTCTTCGAGTAGGATTCTGCCAGGGAGTCCTCCATAGCATTCAGGATGAGAAGCCTGCAGATGCTATTTTCCCTTCTCCACTTGGCCTGGAGTTTGGTAGCCGCATTGATTGCGGCACTAGATCCAGTGTCTGGAACAGAGGGTTCTTCCTCTAACAGAACATGATCAACGTCTTTCAGTTGGAGAGTTAGGTAAACCTTTCTCTTTCAGACTTGATAGTGCTCTCCATCGAACTTTTCCAACTTGCAGAAGTCCGATTGGAGGAGCGAAGCATTAATATTTTCCATCTACACGGATCTTGCTTTGAGATTGTTAGTCCCGGGGCTTGATCAAAGATGAAAAACAAATGCAATCGAGATCTGAAATGTTACACAAAACTTTGCAGTGATCAAACTCAAGATCTACGATGGTACAATAAATTAAATAGCCAAATTACAATCTGAAGGAGGGAAAAAGAGAAGATCTCTCGTTCTTCCTTGCAAACGTGTTGCAATTGGGACAGAACGAGTTACAATAAAACTTGAGAGAGATAAAAAGAAGAACAATGTTGGGGTGTCAAAACACCGTTGCTCAAAGCAAGATTCGCCCCACACGATCTGCTTCCAGGAACCAGCAAGTTTGAAGAACTTGTGGAACGCTCGAAGTCACCTCTGTTCTGACTCCTCGGATGGACTTGCAATGGCGGCAGCAACTCTCTCTCTCTCTTTCTCCTTTTCTGACTTATAATTTTCGTAGTAGTCACAAAGGAGGCCAGAAGAGAGTATTTATAGAGAGAGGGTGGAAACCCTAGCCGCCTCTTCAGTTATGGAAAGATTAAATCAAATCCCAAAAGATAGCAACGAGATTTAATTCAAATCCCACGAAATTAATTCAAATCCCACAAAGATAGGATCTGAATTAATTCAAATCCCACAAAGATAGGATCTAATTTAATCGCATTGATTCAGCCTTTCCATAACTGATTTGAATCTGCACAGTCAGCGGATCCCTCCATGCGGCAGCAGCAGTAGCCTGGCCGCATGAGCCTAATGGCCGCATGGACTGCATGGACCGCATGGACCGCATGAGCCGCATGAGCCGCATGGACCGCATGGACCGCATGAGCCGCATGGACCGCATGAGGCCGCATATGAGCCGCATGCCGCATAAGACCGCATGACCGCATATGAGCCGCATGACTGCTGACGTACTAAGTGCAAAGTGCGCCAACAAAACGCCACATTACGCCTCATGAGCCCGAGTCCGAGTCCGAGTCGCTAAGCCCCTTTGGGGCTTAGCTCCAAATGGAATTAATCCAAGAGAATGACAAAAACATTAATGCTTAATCCTTGGAGCCTTATTCTTACCTCCTTGTAAAATCACCCACATGGTTCCCTCCTTAGGGTCACCACCCCATGTGCATCTCTCAACAACACACCCAAGTATATATGTTGAGATAACTCATGGTGCATTTTCGATGTGGGACTAAAATTTACAAGGCATGTTGAGAGCAAGCTCTCTCCATGTAAAGAAAGCACCAACATAGACTTGGGAAATAAATGAAGATTGCGGAGAAACTTGCACAAACCTGTGGTGTGTCAATCTTGACACAAACTTCCTCCACAGCATCCATAGGCGCCGCCACCGCGAGAGCCCCGCGATCTGCGGGGTGTTGGCAGGGGTCAGGGCGAGGATCTGGACCGGGGACGGGGAGGGTCCCGGGAGGTCCAGGAGTACATGGTAGGCCGGTCGGGGCTCCCCGGAGGGGGGCCTGCTCACGGCCATCTCCCCCTCCTCCTCCTCCACCTTCTGCAGCAGGGTCCTCACCTGGCCCCGGAGCAGGGCCTCTCCGGACCCGGGCCCACGATGGAGGAGTCGTTGGTGATGTCGAGGAGCGCGGACCTCTCGGCATTGGCGGGCCTCTCTTGCTTGCTAGCTTGGGACCTTGTGGTCCTTCTCATGGATGATGCCATGGAGTCTCCTTTGGCAGCAACAACAGCTCAAGAAGAAGAAGAAGAAAGAAAGAGCAGAAAAAGTGAGAGAGTATGGGGAGGCAATAGTCCTATGACCGTTAGTGACACTGGATTTGAATTTTGTGAAGAGAAATAGCCGATAGGGGGGTGAATAGCTCGAGTAATCATTGCTGGCATGCCAATTTGAAAATAATGATGCAGATTTTTAACAGATTGGTTAGCGGAATTATCAACTTAGGTTTCTATGTTTGGATATCAATAGAAGGGAGGAGAAAAAAAATATTTCAGAGAAAAAATATGGGAGAAAATAGTTTCTCATCAATCATCGAAGAGTGCACTTTTTAATTCTAAGAATTTATTCTCTTTTTCTTTTCTTTTTTCTTTTCATTTTTTGAGTTGCTTTCTTTCCAAAACTATGATTTTTGTTGAACATAGTCGATGAGAATCATGAGAGATAGATAATGACTACACTTGCACCCACATTTTACTAAATTCATATGGCATGATATTATTTTTCAAGAAACTTGATATACTTAACAACTTCAAACAATATAATGAGATGCATATATCATTGATCATGCTATATAATGAGATGCATATATAATGAGATGCATATATATATATATATATATATATATATATATATATATATATATATATATATATATATATATATATATATATATATATATATATATATATATTTTTAGATGCATATATCATTGATCATGCTATTTCCTTGCACATACCCCTCTCTCTCTCTCTATATATATATATATATATATATATATATATATATATATATATATATATATATATATATATATATATATAGAGAGAGAGAGAGAGAGAGAGGGGTATGTGCAAGGAAATAGCATGATCAATGATATATGCATCTAAAATATATATATATATATATATATATATATATATATATATATATATATATATATATATATATATATATATGAGAGGCACCAGTTCAACATCAACCAACTGACCCACGAGATCCACAGAGAAATCCACAAGGCTAGCAGACACTGCAAGCACGTCCGGATGGGATTCTGGCTCTCCCTATACTCAGGCCGGAGCTGAGATTCTTCATGGACGATTAGGCCCGGTAAAAAAAATAAATGGAGGCCTATTCTCATATAAAAAATTCTAAAAAAAAAATTAGAAATTAAATGATCCAAAATTAACATAAATTAAGAAAAAATCATTCAACTATAATATATTTCAAATGAAATAATATTTGGCTTAAAAAGATAAAATAAAGCAAAATAAAGAAGCATCTTTTGCATATTCACATTAAGAACGATCTTTTAGCATTCTTAGATACAAAATCCTTGAGAAGATAATTTTTGACGGATACAATCCAAATACGTCGCACTCACGTGACCAATTTTAATTCTATCAAATTCCACACTCGAAAAATACATTACGCGTGTTTCGATGCAAACGGTTCGAGTCGGGGTGGTCCAATTTGTACCCTTGATCGATAAGTTTTATATAAAATTATAATTCTGGGAGGCCTAATTTGGCTAATGATTTAATCTATTTATAGCTCTAGTTAACCTACAAATTTTTAGAGGATTAGATTAGAGTTGTAGGAGATCTTATACAAGTGTTTTAGGATTTCGTTGAACGAGTGTGGAGATCTCCTCGTACGAACTTTCTGAAAACCCACGCTTAGTATGTGTGTAACGCCCCAGAACCAGAATACTGGAGAGCGGGGGCATACATAGCCAGCTACGTATAATGAAATGGAATCCACCTCACTATACGGTCACGGCTGTCTAGATATATGAGGGTTTAACTACAATCCATCAGTCTCCTATGGTCAAGAGCAAGCCTATTGTCTCAATCACAAGCAAGTAAGTAAAAGTTACAAGATGTAAGACCACCAAATATACAATAGTAAGGCGTCCCCAACATTACATATTGGATAATCATGGAGCTAGTCGTACAAAATGTCAGGACTAGCAAGAGTTCAGTCATACATGATCAACCCTAGGATCTGTCAATCATGTTACAGCCCGTAGGCAGACAGTAAGTAAAGGTGCAATCGAGCTAACACGTGCTCGTCGGCTAAACGCCTCAAAAGAATAATTTTACAATAAAGTGGGAGGACAAAAAGAAACCCACTCATTGTCAGGGTTACGCCTGGTGGTCACCATCTGGCTGGAAGTTAGGTGGATCCTCTGGAGCGGCTTCGATATCTGACCATACAAAACCAGCTGGGTCAAACCCCAGAAAGAGCAAGTGCCACAAAGGAGACTTCACTTAGGAACTAAAATCAGCATATCAATAATAGCATAATAAAGATAGTAAATAAAGAATTGCTAATAATAGAGATAACCACAGTAAACTGAGTACGAGGAAACCATTCAAGTTGCCAGGTCACAACCCTTAAACCAAACAAGGACCGGAGTTGTAACCCTTCACCTGAATAGAAACCCGTCTCAAATACTATTGGTACAGTGAAGACAATAAACGAATAGGGACACAGAACTGTTCCGGGAGCCAGGTTACAACCCTTAAACCAAACAAGGACCGGGATTGTAACCCTTCGTCTGAACGGAACTGGACCCCTGATCTTTATTGTTAAGGCCAGTATAAATAATTAATCATGCTGTTGAAGTAAGGTAAAACATGACGAGCATGGCATGGGGTGCCATAAGACAATAAACGAAGAGAGGACACAGAACTGCTCCGGGAGCCAGGTTACAACCCTTAAACCAAACAAGGACCGGGGTTGTAACCCTTCGCCTGAACAGAACTGGACCCCCGATCGTTATTGTTAAGGCAAGCATCAATAATCATGTCGTGTCACAATCTTGTACAGGATCAGGACAAGATTAAGCTGGAATAAACTCCAAGCATCAATAATCATGTCGTGTCACAATCTTGTACAGGATCGGGACAAGAATAAGCTGGGATAAACTCCATCCAATCAATCACGGTCAATCAAGAGTACGGCTTGATACTTTTAACTAACTAGGGTTATCACAGGCCTAGTTACTAGCAAGATGCAATGAGATTATCCCAACAGCCATAAGCCCTGCAGACCATCCGGTTATCCAGGTCGAATGTCCGTTTATGGAGAATGCAACACGCAACGGTGTGCTGGAAATGTGCCCTACTCGTCGGTAGGCTACAAGTCCACTTAATGCGCCCAGATAACGGGATTGCCTGTAGCTGGGAATCTCTTCATGTCTACTGAATTATTCTAGTTTATTAGCCTTAGTCAATTACTGTAGGTATCCCTGACCGTGGTAATCAGGGATCCCTGTCCTATACATGATGCAAACATTATCGGATCATTTAGTACAAACACATTCACCCACGGTGTCCAGGCCATTCAATTCTGCCATGACATGCTAGCCGTCGCAACAGCATTCGAGATATATATCATGTCAAATACACTGTCAAGAGTACGCCACGATGGGTCACTATCATGTCATGTCATTATTTAAAATTAATATTTAACCTGGTATAAGCGTGTATGCAATAACTAAATATAAACAGGGTGCAAGAGTTGTGGAGGAATCATGTGGCTCAGGGAGACGGGGCATAACTTCCACATACGAACTCAAACTGAGGTGCTCCAGAAATATTCGAAATTGCAAGACAGAGATCTAAAACTTTCATGTTTTAAGTTTTTTGAAATTCTGGCTAGAAAATAGCTTAACTTAGCAAAAACAGTCATTCTGTGCACTTTTTATGCCAAAAATTCAATTCTGCGTAAAATATGTAAAAGGGGAGGGTTCCAGCGTAAAATTTCACATTCTGGGTACCATCTAGCGTAAAATACGAAATTTCAGGGTTCCCTGCGTAAAATATTACATTCTGGATACAAACCAGCGTAATTTACGCAATTCCAGGGTTCCATGCGTAAAATATTACATTCTGGATACAATCCAGCGTAATTTACGCAATTCCAGGGTTCCCTACGTAAAATTTTATTTTACGCAAGCCTTCCTGCGTAAAATTTGATTTTACGCTAGCTTCCCTGCGTAAAATTTCATTTTACGCCAGAACCAGATTCCTCAGCCGACATAAAAATTCAGAAAACTTGTTTTGGCCATAAAAACTTCATTTTAACTCGAAATGAGGTGAATCAAAAACCAAATTCATACGAAATTTCGTGCTCTTGCTCATGGAACTATTAGTTTTCGAAAATAACAAGTTTTAGTAGATCAAAACCAAGAAAACTCCATGAACTCAAAGTTAAAATGTAGATCTAGAAGAATCTATCCATCAAAATTAAAAACTCCAAGTTCTAAAGAGATTTATAATCATGTAAATAAAAGAATGGAACAATAAAAATCAAGATCCCTCAAGAAGCAAGTTGCACTTGCCTAAACCTCTTGGTAGGTGGAGAGCAACGGTGAGGAAGAAGAAGAGTGAATGATGAGAGAGAAAGAGGGTGGGATTAATAAATGGGGATGGTGGTGGTAGGTAGGGGTTCACCTTGGTTCATGATGAACCAAGTAAACCAAGCCAAGCCGAACCAACCCAATCCTTCTCCTATCCGAATAAAACCAAACTCCACTAATCAGAATAAACCCATGAACGATAAATGACAATTAAACCACAATGCTAAAAATGAAAATAAACCATAACTAACTAATCAAAGAAAAGAGAAAATACGGGTCAGAAATACGAACACGTATAAAATACGTATTACGAATTTCGGGGCACTACAATGTGCAACCGTCTTCTTCGTGCACAGCCTTCTACCGACGGTTGACGAGTGGGCTCGTCGACGGCACCGGAGCTTCTAGGTGCTCGTGGGGCGTTGGCAAAGAGTCATGGATTGGAGATGACGTGGTTTGGGATCTGCGCACGTTTTTTGAAGGAGTAAAGAGTTGGAATTTGTGGGCGTTTTTTGAAGGGAAAAAGAGAGGTTGTCAAAAGAGCCAAGGATTCATAGGATTTTATTTGAATCTTGTAAGTCTTAGGATTTTCTATTAAATTTTAGTATTTTGTATTGATTTTGAATAGTATTGAATGAGATTGAGAGAATCTTTGACTTAATTTCTTAATTTGACACAATAGAAGCCTTTGGTAATTTATTCCTTAATTGAAAATATATATACCCTTAATTAATTGAGAGAATTCTCACTTGATTAGTTTAGTATACATAAGGAAAGTCGATGAATTTATAAATTAGTTATTGATAAGTTAGTTTAGTATTATAGTATGCATAATAAATATGCATATATATTTTTAATTACTTATTCATAAATTTTAAATTATTTATTCACATGTTTGACATTTTTGTATTTTTTTAAATTATTTATCCATAAGTTAGTTTAGTATACATAAAACATGTACACATAAAAAAAATGGAGGCCTACGAATTCGGGAGGCCTAGTGCGGTCGCACCCATTGCACTCCCTCAAAATCGGCCCTGCCTGTACTGCTGACCTCCTTGTTTTGGCCGAGGCCTTTTGCCTCTGAGCGGGGGATAGCTCCCTGGCTCCTTCTTTTTTCTCTGCTTTTCCTTTTTTGTTGGGCATACTTGTAAAGGCTACGGTATTTTGCGCCTCTGACATTATATATATATATATATATATATATATATATATATATTATTTTTTTTTTTTTTTTTTTTTTTTTTTTTTTTTTTTTTTTTTTGAAGCAACAGGTACTTGTGATGAACTCGCCTCCACTGAGGCTCGAACTCCCGACCTCTTGGGCCGCATGCATCTCTCTTAACCACTAGGCTAGAGGTCATTTGCATATATATATATATATATATATATATATATATATATATATATATATATATATATATATATATATAGTTAAAAAGAAAAAATATACTTGATTGTTCAAATGATTAGAGTGAAAACATAAGATCCGAGTGAACAAATTTTTTATTCTTAAATATTTTCGAAATAGTAGTCATTAGATCTGTCTTTCTTAGTGTATATATTGGCTTAAAATTTTACAAAAAATTAGATAGTTTAACATCTAATATGTATGATCAAAATAAACAGATACAGTTACTGTTATTTCGAAAATACATATTCAGTTACTGTTATTTCAAAAATATTTGTAAATGGTTAAAAGAGCATGAATCTTGATGCAATTTTTTATAACATTTTTTGCATGCACTCCGAAAATTATACTGTAACTTGCAGCAATTATTGTGTAAACGACTATATTAGGGGTCCATACCAAGTGACCCCTATCAATTTGAACAAAACACATATGACTAGAGGTCTCCAACCTTTCTTAGTCAACCAAGCTGACATTAACGTTTCTCACATTAATCAGACTAAGTAGTGTTCACATATTTTGGTGCGTCGTGATCCCCCTTCTTTTCTTTTTTCTTTTTTTAAATGAAAATGCGGTTTTCTTACGCATCCGACGAGTAAATCGTGCGTTCTTTCGGACTTCTTTGGCTTCACCGATTTTTGGAAATGGTGTGATCCCAACCGAAATTAATCACATATATGGACTGCACATTGATAAAGAACCAAACAATCATTACCTATTTACATAAAACTAAAACTAAGACTTGAAATCACTAGTGACAAATGTGCTCACTATTATCTATTTTTTTATAATGGTAGAAATAAATGTATGGGTCTTGTCTAAAGCTTCATATTTGTATATTGTTTTACCTGTATTTTGGTTTTATGTCCACTTATACGCATTTAGAGGAGTGTACTAGTCGATGTTGGTTATGGTTTCTTTGCACTAATGTTTGTTAACACTCTTGAGACTGTTGGAGAAAAAAAAATTGATGACTTCATTCATTGCTTTATACCCAAATCCTAACGTCAGTCATTTGCAAGACTAGCCCAAACCTTAATTTTCATATATATGTGAGACCCAAAAACTAAATAACAATTTATCAATTGATGGTTGATGATGACGATCTTGATATTCTTTATCTTGTTGCTAGAATTTTTTATTAACTCGATTTGATCTTACATTTGCTGGATGGGACTAGGAGGATAATCAAGGGAAGCTTCATGGAGGCCAAGGACCTGAAAGATTTATGCTTTATTAACCAACTGGTATGTATGTAAAAAAAATTAGAGTGGATGAGATTTAGTTTAATAGTCGAACTCTAAGTATGTTTTTGGAACTATTTTGGAAAAAAAAAGTAAGAAGATGATAGTATGTATTTCTAAGACTAGACTGTATATATATATGGATTGAATATGAATGTTTTAAGAGTTCCTTAAATTGATATCTTGAATATATATTTATTTAATTTGAGATGGATTATTTCAAAAACAATTGAGCAGAAATCAAGTAGTATTGGAAATAATTAGAAACTACTTGATTACTATTTTTATAACGCTTTGAAAAATGTATTATAAATGTACTGCATTTATAATACTTTAAAAATAAGTGTTATATATATATATATATATATATATATATATATATATATATATCATAAAACATTAAAAAATAAGTGTTATATGTGCGTCCCATTTATAACACTTAAAATACTTGTTACAGATATACACAAAATTTATAATTAATGTTTTTTAACCGTCATAAATGACATTTTATTACATTTTTTTGTAAGTCCATATATATATATATATATATATATATATATATATATATATATATATATATATATATATATATATATATATACATACAAAAACCGTCATAAATGACATTTTATTACATTTTTTTGTAAGTCCACATATATATATATATATATATATATATATATATATATATACATCTTAATGTTTCCTTCTAGATGACTGTCTTTGTTATCTCCAATGCTTTGTTGAATGATTTAACTAAATTTGGCCCAATATCTAGACCCATTCAACCATCATTGCAGATGCTGGCACGACCTCAAAAAGGGTCAAGAAGAACCATGAAAATCGTTACATCAAGTATCAACTCCTAATTAATGCAGGTATGTGACAAGATATATTAAGAATAAAATTGATAGCAGACAAATACTACGCTAATGTAAGAGAAGAAATATACATAACGCAGCTAAGCTGCAAAGATATCTTACGGAAAGAATAGGTAGAAAATGAATGATGTTTTGGAAATATTTGAGGAAACATCATCCAGCACACTGGTCGTAGAAAAAATTTAGGCACCAAGAGTATCAGTTAAAACCATAGACCCACAAGAGGACAGTAAAAGATGAATCTTAATCGCTCCATTTTCAGGTAGTAGCACCACAAGAAACACTTTGTTAGCCTTTTATATCCTCAACAATGCAGAACTAGATTTTGTAATTTACTTGTGTGAAGTTACTTATAGGATACATAAGAAGACTGAATGTACCTTGAAATATCAAAATGTCTGGGTAACTAATATGAGCTGATACAGGTACAACCCACCATTGAAGTATCCGACAAGACAGTTCTTGCTTCTTGCATTGAAGGAAATATCCGTTCATATAGAGAAAATTGGAAAGAACAAAATAAAAGAAGATTTCAACTATATAATGTACAGTTCTTTACAGTAAACATCTATTGTTTCTAAGGAGTGATTGGCCAACTAGCAAATAGTTATGTATTGTAAGGCTTTGTGATCCTATGGTTATCAGCAATAAAGTCTAATCTTTAAATAGCCTTATAAATGAACCTAATCTACTAAAATTTACAAAGGCTGCTGCCACATAGTGCTGCCTCATTTCAAGATCCAGGAAGTATGTTATGGAAATGATATGTATTAAGCAAATTGTATCAAGTTGCCATTCTAAATTGACAGTGATCAGAAATATCAAATATATGCTTTCAAAATATCAATCACAAGAGTCCTCCAGAAGAACGACATTGTTTATATCTGCAATCACTTACGATCTAGTCATTGAAATTACTCCTTGTAGAACTGTGAAGTGCCACGAAGAACTGAAAGCAGCACAAACAACAAACCAAACACTACACCAGGTTATTAACGTGACAAATAATTATTGTCACGGTAATAACCATGACTAATCAGGTGTTACTAACTAATTTTTGTTAGACTTTTTGTCACAGTTATTACCGTGACAAAAAAACAATTTTTGTAACAACTTTTGTCACAATAATAAATGTGACAAAGTTAAATTTCGTCACGATAATAACAATTGTGAATACTAATTTTGTAACACTTTAAATTGTGACAACCAAAATCTTTGTGACAGTAATAGACGTTACGAGACCAATTCTTGTCACTGTTTAATCCGTGATTGATGAAAACTGTGTCACGGATGTAACCATTACAAATTATCAATTTTTCTAATTTGTAACACTTATTTTTCAAGTTTTGTCACGACTACAAATCATAATTTTTTTTTTACAAAAAACTAGAATGTTGATAGTTGCAAACCATAACCTCGCAATATATATACATACAAGAAAACAAATAATACACTAACATAGTAAAAAAAATCCTGTGTTACAAAAATTACCAATATAAAATGGGATAAAATCATCCAACAATATTTGTACAAATAATGATTCTATATTGAAAAAAAAAATCAGAAGAATCACCAATACAATGTTGAATACATCAAACTATTAAAGAATATAATGCATTCCTAGGTATCACAAATAAGAGCGTTGATTAATTCATAAACTTTTGCAAAAATGGTGCTCCCAAAATTCAAACTTCACATGTCGTAGATAAACCATCCCAAGGCCATACAAGGAATTATAGTGCCTCATCCACTTCCATGTGCACTTCGGTAACTTTACTACATTATCAAAATCCTCCAAAATAACTTACCTGTAAAAGGAAAGACACAGAAAGAATCTAAGCACTGTCTTGTTGCAGCAATATGAGGAAAACTAAACTCGAGAACAATAATATTTTATTAAAAAAAGAAGAAACTCTCTCCCAAACAAACCAACCAACATGTGCAAACATGTAGAAGTAACAATCATTCAGTTTTAAAAATAATCAAGTGTTCTGGGCATTTAAAAAAATATAAGAAAAACAAATATTGGGTGAAAGCAACTTACATTAGTACTTCATGGGCTGCCAAACAATCTAAAGGTCGAGAGCATAGCATTTTTCTTATGCACAAATATTATAGAACTATAATTGAATGCTCTCCTTTTATCACATGCAGAATATTCCTAATATTTTATCACATGCACATTTATATCAAATCAAACTATTCTACTGAAATCCAAATTCAGTCTGTAATTACTTGACTATTGATGGTTCAAACTACTTCAACAGTTCACATTAAAAGGCATATACTCAAATATTTTCATCAGTAAAGAGATTATCTCACCCCTTTCATTAAACATCTCACGAGCAGTAGCCAATTGTTTAACTAGGGTGACATAATTTATTTTCCAGAAAAATACATAAAATTTCGGCACTCAAAGCCTTCAACTTTATAAAAGTAGAAACAATAGAAAATTATATCATCTTTAAATAAAATATTGATATGAATCCATACCGATTTTGCCTCCTTGTATTCAATTACCGCATTGTGAAATGAAAAGGCATGCTGGGTATGGGGGGCCAACTCCGACACAATGAAATGGCT
Source organism: Iris pallida (assembly GCA_029216955.1). Taxonomy (NCBI): domain Eukaryota; kingdom Viridiplantae; phylum Streptophyta; class Magnoliopsida; order Asparagales; family Iridaceae; genus Iris; species Iris pallida. Next base: position 12,111,202 of record JANAVB010014796.1, on the reverse strand, counting down.
GCATAGACGATGGAATCAAAATATTAGGCACCACTGCTAGCTATGTAAAAGAGTATCAACAACAATATTAAGCAACATTAAACATGTCAAAATTATGTATCAAAAGGCTGCAGACGATGGAATCAAAATATTAGGCACCACTGCTAAGCTATGTAAAAGAGTATCAACAACAATATTAAGCAACATTAAACATGTCAAAATTATGTAACAAAAGGCTCAAGATGGATTTGTTGGCTTAGTAGTTTGTGTAAACCACTTGGTCATCTCCATAGAATGTACATAGGCATTACCCCTAGACATTGAGAAAAAAGGTGTCAAAACCATTCTTTCTACCAGCAAATCCATACCGGCTAGGAACGGCACCGAGCATTGCTGTGGTATCTAGCATTTTATCATAGTAGGAAAATGTATTGCTAGAGATCGATGTACTTGATCCCAGCATCATCCATTTGCTTCCAAATTGAAGACCTGTGATCTGCAACAACCTTCTACAAATCCTTGACGCTTCATGTGTTGATATAGTTCCCGTACTTGGTTTATGTAATTTCCTGACTACAAAAACAACAAGAAATTCACAAATATTGCAAAGACAAAAACACTCTAGGGTGCCAACTACAGTTCTATAAGGTTTGGAGAAATAATTAGTATGCGCACATGGTTATACAATTAGAAAATTAAATATGATACATAATTATTTTTCACAGAATGCTTCATCAAAGTTATAAACAATCTGAAGTAGTGCATTCAATTATAACATATGCTCATTAGATAGGGAAAAAGCACTAAAATTGTCAAACATAAAAATCAAGTAAAAAGACTTCACCTTGATTTGGGACCAGAATCTTGGCTTTAGAGAGAAGGATTCTATTAATCTTGATTTGGGAGCAGAATTCTTGGCAAAGAATGCCGGCAGCCCCAAAAGGTATATCCCACCACAGTGGTGTTTCCTAAAGGTGTCGAGAAAACCTATAAGACTGAAAGTTTTTCTCAAACGATTACCTTTCTTCTATCGTAAATCCAACACTTCTCTTGTTTTCCTAGGAACTATATTTTACCATACTACCATCATCAGAATATAACATCCATATAAGTCTGTAACGATTAGCAGTCCAAAAGGATGAACTTGTTCAGGAAAATAACAGAATGCAATTAACATGCAATTACCAATTTGTGATCATAAAACAACAAGATAAGTAGCTAGAAGTGCCTTGTTCAGGTATCGCTGTATGAACAAATCAATATGCCAAATGGTGAATGCCTCAACAAATCAATATCCCAAATGGTGCACCTAAATAAAAATATGTGTGCATGAGGTGGTGCAGATTTATTCTCATGGTTGTTGTTCCTTCTTAAATCTCCAATACAGTAAAAAAACTAAAGACTTCTATCGCAACCTTGTCCAGGTATCGCTGTATCAGCCTCTTCCCAGAGCTCAGGAAATGCTTCATTAATGTTATGGATGCTTTCCAGTGCATGATCTGCGCCTTTCCCTTTATTGTGAGTACCCAAGAAAATTAATGCGAAAATTGCGATGTCCTTACTGGAACACAAAACCTAATAGATGGAAACTATTTTCAGTTGGTTGACACAATAGTGTGGTCTTGCTTACCTTTTAAGTGTGATCAATGATGTAGATGTTCACACGTCCATGAAATGAACAAGTAGGTTCATGTAGCTCCTACCTACCAACAAGATAGCAACATATAGGCACATGGGTCAATCGAGTGCTTGTTGGCCAGTTAAATCCGAAGACTACAAACTTTAAGCTGTTGTTAGTTGGACAAGGATTTACAGAATCTTGCTTTGACACACACACACACACAGAATGTTGAAGATTTCAGTCTCAACAACAGCCCCCTCATCACTGCCAGATGAATTCGAGGATGTCGAAGATTTCGGTTCATATTTGGTCAATATAATTAACCATGACAAGATAAGCATCTATGCAAATACACACCTAAAAAAAGAGAAGAAATCGTATGTCACAAGACTATTGACGATGAAAATCATGTATGTATCATTTATCTATTAAAGGACAGTATGTACTGGGCTCTATTCTTGCTGTGATGTAGTATCTTATAGATCCACCATAATCAACTTACCTATCTTATCATAAGAAGTTCTTGGATTCTCCAAAGGTACTATTATTTCCTTGTTAAAGATAAAAATAGTGGATAAGTATTAGATATAGACAGAATGGATATAGTTAATTATATATTATTTAGTCATATGAACAGGTCCATGCCAACAAAAAAGTAACGATAAGGAAAATGTAAAGTAGAGAATACACATTATAGAAGAAAAGTTAAAGAAATAATTCGATAATGCATACCTAAAGATTGAGTAGTGTGAATGTCCTAAATTAATTCCTGATTAAATTATCAAGGAGGATCACACTGTTCCACAGCTTTTTCAGGCATGGTATGGTTAGGGAATAGGAGAACAATGCTAAAGAACCCATAGAACAGCCCTGTAATGGAAGCCTATCGTAGACAGTAAGGCATATCCTCTTTGTCACCGTCCAACTTTGCAAACCTAGCATAATAATACGAAATTGACGACATAGCTGCAGACAACCATAGTTGCATTAGATTTAGAATGGTAACATAGATGAACGATAAGTATGATGCAGTCGAATATAGAAATGAGAAATAGGCACCGTAACCAAATGATATTTAACAACTCAGTAATATGGAATCTGAGTCTTGTTAAATCATCATCACTTCCATTACCAAGAGAAAAAGAGCAGTAGGAAAAATTTGTAACCCATACCAACTTTTGATTTGTAATTATTCCTACAAGTTCAAACGTCTAGAGCGTTGCTTCAAGATTGATCAACCAGAAATTTGTTTTTTTCCTTTCTTTTTTGTGTGTTGGCATATCTCAATCGGCACACCCAACTACAAATCAATCTGCATGACAAAAAACCTAACGTGAAAGAGAGCTCAAAAGTGATGCAAATTGAGACGTTTATAGGTCCATAGTGACATGGTTCCATCTTGAATTTCTATTAATGGTGTCACCGAGATATCTCCTCCTAAACCTCAATGCCCCAATTGAGGGCCATAGTAGGCCCTGTTCCTTGAAACAGAGGAATAGGCAATCGACATAGCACCAAAATCCATGGCGCACAAACATGAATACAAAATGAAAATATATTTAATATCAGTCCAATCTAGAAAACGACATCCTAGGGTTTCCCAAATATGAATTTTCCCATCTATAGACCTATTGGTGAATTGATTCTCGTCTACGGGGTTAAATTGGACACAAATGACTGAATAATGCATCAGGAAAAAAACAGAAAAAAAAAAACTTAAGAATTGCAAACACTTTTAGAGTTACCAAACACCAATGAAAAGGAAAGAAAGAAACAAGGGAAGCTAAGAAATGAATGAATTGTTACGAACAAAGACTCTGATACAGCTTTCACATCCCACTTGTGAAAGTTGGATGCTATTGTCCATAGATGATGATAAAAGGTACTACATGAATATTTTTCTTAATTAAAGATTTTGTTCGGCAAGTTCTAGCAATATTTAAAAACAAACTTGATCTTCAATATATAATGGATCATAGACACTCTGACAACAGATCAAAGCTACTCCATCCCCTACTATGAATGAATGGATCATAAACACACTACATACTATCCCAGTAGTAAGACACCTTCAATGGATGACATCCAATAACAATACTCTCCATCCCCATCAAGTTATACAGATATAAGCCCAAAATCCTGTAGTGCCCAAACTCGATTCGTGTCCATACAAGAGTCGATACCATATCAATATTCGTGATACATAGATGTCAATTAAGATTGATTATTTTAAAAATGTCCAATTGAATGTCTGCATTGAATGGTAGGTTAGGGTTAAGAATAAAGCATACCTGCTTGGCCTTGTAGCAATCGACAAGTGCTGCAGGTACTCCTAGCAGCGGAAGCGCTACAGGAGCCGCATCCCCATGGTATTTCATCAAATTAAACAAGCATTTCGTCGAACATGTCATGGACATGGTGATACGCAAGTGTAGGTCCCATTGGGAATGGCGATGCTGAGATCGGTAGGGTCGAGAGGTTTTGCTTGAGCTGGGACTTTGGTCTGACATCGTCTACCACGTGTTTTTTTTTCCCACAGGAGAAGATGGTGTACTAGTAGTAATGATTGAAGTCGTAGCCGGCAGAGAGAAAAGAACCTCTCAACAGAGTGGCGGCACTCTCAGAGAGCCTCTTGATCTTGAGGAGAGGATTAGGATGACTCTCCTCTTGCTGGTAAAGGAGCTTCTGGATTTGGGGATTGGGCTCGTCGGCGGTGGAGCTGATGCCGTTGATGATGACTCCCCTCCTCAACCAATGAAAAATAGTGGTGGAGACGGTGGTGGTGGCGGTGGGATTTTTGCTCAGGGAGGAGTGATATCTGAGAATGGTGAAATGTTTTCTCTCACACTTTGCTTCCTTTCTCAACCAGTGAAAAATAGTGCGGGAACCGTGAAAAAATAGTGTGGGAATTGGATGTTTTTTCCTTGCAACACTTTTCTTTGTAACATATTTTACTATGACAAAAACTATAAAAATTAAAAAAGTATAAAATTAGAATTTTAGTAACATATTTTTAATTATTATAACGGTTATTACCGTTACAAGATTGTCACAGTAATAAACGTTACTAATTGTATAAAAAATGCGTTACAAATTGAGTGTTTTGGTGTAATGAACAGCACAATCCTGGGGTCAGACAACATCAGTCAGAATATTAATCGACTGATGCAAAAATTTATAGCTAAACCAATGTAATTATAGGGAAAAAAAAATCTTTATTACCTGGAGAATAAGAGTAACTACTGTAACTTGGCCATGAAGGGCATTGATATTATTTCTTTCCATCAGAAACTTCAAAACCAACATGAAGACATGCAATAATAACTTACCTCCATGATAGAAAAATGCAGTGTCATGTGCGTGTGCTTCATTATTTCCAATATACTATATTGAGGGTGCAATAATAACTTACCTCCATGATAGATTATCTTTTGACATGATAGAGATTAGTCGACTATGCAGAAATTTTAACACAATATATTATGTTGACGGTTTTTTTTGCATCTTCCTCCAATCCAAAGTGTAATGTATATTTCAGTTGTCAAACTGAAAAAGTAAAAAAAAGGTGAAAGAGATTGACATATATTGTAAAGAACAATATAATGGTACCGATCTACAAACTCTGTTATTTCTATCAATGTGGACCTTTCAGATATTGTTGTGCCTCAAGGTTCTTGTATTAGAGCAATGCATATTACTTTCTAACTTCCAATCACCAGACAATAAAAATCTAGTAAACGAATATGTTATATGCACTTTTTATTAGCAAATCAAATATAACTGGTACAAGTTGCAACATCCATTAAATCTAGTATGAACAAATATGTATACAAGCACTTTTTCTATTAGAAAATTAAATTTATTTTCTGAAATCTCTTATTAGGATGCTGAAACCTACGATCATCACCCATCATCAAAATTTTCTCCAGTAATTAACTACTGATTTGTGTGTAATATCAGTGAAGTATGCATCAGCAATACCCTCAAGGAGGCCATGAAAGACAATTAGCAGAACCTTGTCTACTAAATTTGTTATGATTCCCTTGATTTAGATTAAGGACGTCCATTGCTGCTAGTTTGGTCCAGAAGGAATCACATATTCTCACCTAGGGTGCGCAGACACTCCAAAAATACATGATGTGTCGTGTTACTCTGGACACGCCACATACACTCCAAAATATACTAGGACACACCAAATTAGGTGCCAAATCCATGTTGTCATGTTAGAAATGGGGTGTCCGTGCAACATAGATTCTCATATTTCCATCTTCTTTCTCAACGGATCCTAATTAATCTTAAAACAATCTTTCCTAGTTGATCCTGCTCACCTATTCTCAGTGTTTCCCGTTGTTGGTCCCTGTAACATAGGGTTAGTAGCATATAATATCTTAAGTAAATCATCATCATCATCCAAGCCTCTTCCCTTAAGTATAGAATCAGGTATGGAGCACGAGAGCTCCATAAGAAAAACAAGGTTGTACAACAGGCTTTGACATCAACCCTCTCTCTTGGTGCCAAATACCTAGCAAGGTAGCTATGAAGTTGTTAAATAAATCGGCAACAAAAAGACTAATAAGTGTTCCCAATAAATGGAGGAAAAACATCCACTGGCAGCTCCCGAAAGGAATAACAATAAATAAATAACTAGTACTCAACGAGAACTTCATGAAACTTTATATTTTATACGGTGTCATAAGCCAAATGTCAATAGAAATTCAAGGGAAAAAACAGATTCCCAAAAGTTCAAAGCATACTTATCTATCCTGTTGCTTTTCATCTTAAGGAAAATAAGCCTAATGTTTACCTGCTACCCTTTATGTTTTCCTGGCAAGGAAAATCTAACTGGCTACAATTTGATCTACTCTTAAAAGAATTTATAGTCCCAGATCCTTGTTCACTCATTGGGAACACTCATCAACCTTGTACATGTAGACACACACAAACGCAAACCACGTACACTCTTAAAAGAATTTATATAGTCCCAGTCCCTTGTACATGTACACACACACAAACACATGATGATAAACTATCTCGATATGTGGAAAGTGGACATCGATAGAATGACTATTCACAACATAAGCATTAGAAAGACCATTATTTTTCCAACCAGAGCAATCCTTACCTGAGAAGTATACGAGTGCCAATGACTAACGTATTCTAAATTGTCAGAATATAAAGCAGCTTCGAAAGATACACAAAAATGTCACAGAGTTTAGCTTTTAGCAGTCCATTCGTCCAACATCAGATGTCAAAGAACAATGTATATAAGAAAAAGCTAGCAAATTAGAATTATCACAAAATAAAATTGTACTTGTTAGAATAGCAAGGGTTATACAGGCTAAAATCTTCAATATGAAGAATGTCATAAAAAATCAAATAAAGACCAGTCAGAAATTAATAAAAACTAAGCGTCACTTTAGGACCTAAGATAAGGGATCATACAATTTTGACTAAAACTGATCCCGCACCATAGAAAATGATAAGAACACTGAAACTAGAATGGTCCAATACCCAATTGAAAGACTTCTAAAGTGGGTTTAAAAGCATCCTTTTACAAAATAACCCCACTCTATAATATGCTAAAATCCGTAGATTATCTCTAACTTGCTAGGATGCTCAGATTCTCGTAAACCTAAGAGACATTATTGGCAGATCAACTATAGAAACAACTCTTCAATCCTCACAAAAAATAATCCAAAATATAACACATGTTGCATTTAAACTATGAAAGAACACAAGTCCGCAAACAAAAAAGTTTTAATCAATTAATTAGGAATTAGATAAAAATATATTCACCAACTGTTGTATTATAGTCCATATACACACTTACTAATTCGTTCCTCAAACCTCAACGTACAACTGTCCCTCACATAATCTACTGTACCAATGAATTTTACCGAAAACATAACAAAGTTGTGATCTTTTTATGGTTATTTATACCCAAAAAAAAATAATTTTGTGCATAGATCTCAAATGCAACAAAGTAAAAAAAAATATATAAAAAGTCAAATGAGATGGAATATCTTACCGCTTTCGTGAGCTTCTTGATCAGACCCATCGGGTTCCTCTTTAGTCTGTACTGGAACCTGCAACAAGTCATCGAGATCCAATAATGGATCCGTGAAACACATCGAAAGATCCGCTAAGAAAGAATATACAATATTCGTATTATACGTAGATTAGGTTTCAGAATTGAGATATATTTCAAAACTGCAATGTATTTGAAAACCATAGTAGTGTTTCAGAATAGAGTACAAGCATTACATGTCAGTTCCTATAAGCTAAGTACCACTATACCAACTATACATAGAATTAAAAACATCATCAAAACAACAACATATTTCTGAATCGCTCACATTTCAAATGTTAGATTATTTAATCAAAGGGCTACACGAATATAAGGTATTTCTTGCATATCATATAAAACGTGAAAGATAAACATAAAAGTAAACAGTTATGTTCATCAATCCCATGCAATAGTAATCATAATTACTTTACCTCAAAAAAGTTTGAGCAAACACTTTTCTTCATCCAACAGTCGAGAAAAAGTTGCTCATCTATGTTTGAGAATCACAAGAACAACAATCCAGTGCTTATATTAAATAGAAAATGTAATACAGAACCACAATTAGCTTGTACTTTTCTGTCCTAGTCTAATCAACTGATGTAATCCTCCAAGGATTTGGCCCTGAACTGATCGGCATACTCCCACGCCTTGCACACGTTCGCCACTTCGAAATATTTTGAATTCAAAATATGACTTAAATTCACTCATAAGTCAGAAAATGGACATCAAAGAATTGAATATTTTAAGTTCACTCACTAGCCAGAAAATGGATATCAAAGAATTGAAAATTTTAAATTTACTGGCTTAAGTTCAAACCTTAGAAATGTTTGGTCTGAAACATTTGACATACCTGGGCGTAAGTATGAACTCATTTGAAGGAATTCGTATCCCTGGCTTCCATGGCTCCATCCAAAAATTGTGGTACCTTAACCTCTCTGCCCCTGGCTTTGCAGGACAAGTCTCACAACAGAGATGCCAACTCTGACAACAGCACGAGAAGCTTCCATTGCCAGCAGTCTCTATGAAATAATATTACTAATTCAAAGTAGCCCATCGAGTTTTTGGAAGAAACAAAAGAATGAAAGTAAAATCAATCACCCTTGCAATCAAAGACAGGCAACAATTTTGGACTTGTGATTTTTGTTAGGGATTTCAGTTCCAGGACCGAAGTGTGCGTTCTATCATGTGCCTCGGCTAGGGACGACTCATCTGAGTCAAGTAGCTCGAGGAGCACAACTAGTTTAATATCTATATTAGCTCCTAATTGTCCCGAATCCCAAATCCATACCAAATATTTCTGTTGATGTCTCATTTCCTCAAAAAAAATCCTCAAATTTGTTCCCTCCCAAATTTGTAAATAACATATAAACAAATTCCTAAATTTGTCCAATCCCAAATTTCTTGAAAGAACAGTCCTACTAGTAGAAATTGAAGCCATGAAAGGATTGAGCAAAATGTAGAAATTCAATCTTTAATAGAAATTCATTGCATAAATTAGGGAAAAACATACATTACAAAAAATATTAGGGCAAAATCGTGGGAGGTCGAGCGTGGTCTGGAAGTGGAGGCTTTGGAGGCGGGGACGAGACAGGCACGCGGGGTGTGGGGAGCACGATTGCGGTGGTTTTGATGCTCCTGCTGCTATCAGCTCTTGTGTTGTCGACGAGAACCACGAGTAGAGTCGTAGGGCAGTTGCCACCACTGCTGCTCCTTCCTCTTCGGTTGCCGGTGAAGAAGGAGAAGATGAGGAAGGAAAGAGGGGGGAGAGAGATGATTAATGGGGATTTGGAAAATGGGGAAAGAGTTGTGATGGAAAAAAGAGGGTAAAGGGGTTTTGAAAGAGGGGGAAAATGTTGTCGTGTAAAAAAGAACGAACATGATCGGTTCGAGAAAATTTTTAGCAGCTCATATAACGTTTGCGTATAGAAATGTTATAAAAAAATTAGATTATATATAACCTTATTTTTATCTAAACTAGTCACATTCACGTGCGTAAAATCAATAATAGCATTAATAAAGTATATAAAAATTAAATTATATTAGAATATTTTAAAATATAATTTGAAAATATTTGAATTTGATTTGTTATGATTATTTTTTAAAATTTTGGGTATGTGTTTGATTAGATAATGTTATGCAGTTAGTTTAAACAAAATTTTATTTTTTAAATATATTCTAGTATCCGGTAGTTTTAAATTTTTTACGTGAGGAAAGATGATTCGGTTACCCACACAGAAAATAAGAAAGGTAGTTAATTTTAAAATCTTTTTAAAAAAAAGAGGAAAAGGGTTGATGATATACACGGCTTAGACGGCTAATTTTTGAGCCGTTTTGAAGACTCATTATAATATTAGAGATGTTATAATAGGCCTTAAATACATGATAACCGTTGTAATAGTAGCCTCTTCTAAAATTTTGTAACACTTTTATATGAAATGTTATAAAAACAATTTGTAAAGCATTATAATATTGAATATGTCTAACAATTCGATTTGATATGGTAGACTAGTAAACAATTTAGTCAGGATGAGAAATAACATACTAAGATCACTCAATAATAGAATTTATTGATTACAAAAAATTTGTATAACAAACATTTATTCAATCTTTGAGGGGCTTTGCATTATACAAAAGTAATTCCAAACTTAGGAACTTAGCTCTCTTCGAGTCATAGATATATTTATCATCATACTCAGAAGATTTTATTTGAACTCGTTTAATAAAAGTACCAGCATCATCCCCTCAGCTTCCTGAACCGCTTTGGAGAGGACTTGCCAGTTATTCTCAAGTTTATTTAATCGAGGATTAAGTCGAAAATTATACTTAACTCCTTGTATGTTTTGGCAAACTAGTTCCTCAATACATCTGAATCGTGTAGCCTCAGAGATAATCTGAATCAAAACAATGAGATGCGTAGCCAAATTTTTATTTAGAGACTCAGGATTGTAGTAGAGATCATTAATTACACGGTTTAGATCATGGATCCCCAACGATATATGAGATCTATGGCATGCATGTCTTTCAAGGTCCAAGTAGTTGCTGCCAAAACCAAGTCGATTTGGTTTGGGATACCAAATATCACTGTCAGGAGTATCGGCAAACAACATAGTATGACTACCAACTTGAAAACCTACCAAGTTGACATTGGTGATATTCAAAACTACCGTCATTTTATTATCACGCTGATCAGAAATTTTTACTAAGATAACCCCTTCAACGGAACCGGACGAAGGGCGCATCAATGCAATATCTTTTACATAGGTTCCACTGCTTAAACGAGCTCGTAGAACGTTCATGAAAGCCTTGTAGGTATCAGCTGTGCAGTCTCTGACACGAAACTCCAATATATCGTCGTCTCTCATCATAGTCAAAGTTTTCGAGGCAACAAAGACGGTCTACCAAAGCAACATGGTTGAAAAATACCAACCACATATTCATATTTTCTCTACACAATGTTAATGAATATAATTAATATCGAATTAATGTTAGAATTAATATAGAATTAATATAAGAACTACAATGCTGATGAACAATGACAGGTAAATGACTTCGACTTATTTTTTAATTTAATAGACAATATAGCTACAACAGAATATAAGTATCAATTAAGTCTATATTGGAAAGAATATAAAAAAAGAACATTATAATAGTATGTATCCTATAAAGCGATGAAATCATTTAAACTATCAATCCAATCAATAAGTCTGAGCAATGTGTGGTAAAAATACTATTTTTTTAATCTACAACAAGTACTAAATAAAAAAGTGGAAGCGACTAAAGAGCGGATTTATTGGTGGGCTCCATCCTACCCAGCCCAAATATTTTTTCTTCTTAATCATAAGTTCGGGCTCCAACCCAAACAGCCCACCGAATACCAATGACCAAACCCATTACCCTATACATAAGTAAAGTAGCATGACAGGACTCACATGGTGCACACACCCTAAGAGACACATTTACTAGAGAGAAGGGTTTGCGCACCGTGTGAGTACTGTCATGCTGCTTTACTTATGTATGGGGTAATGGATGATTAAGAAGAAAAAATATTTGGGCTAGGTGGGATGGAGCCCACCAATAAATCCGCTCTTAGTCGCTTCCATCTTTTTACTTAGCACTTGTTGTAGATAAAAAAAGAATTGTATTTTTACCACTCATTGCTCAATATATGACCTTTTACAATACCTTTCTTTTACTTCTTGATTGGACTGGTAGTTTAAATGATTTTCATCGCTTTATAAGATACATACTATTATAATGTTCTTCCTTTATATTCTTATTGATTGGACTGCAATATAGACTTATTGATACTTATATTCTGTTGTAACTATATTGTTTATTAAATTGAAAAACATGTCGAAGTCGTTTACATGTCATTGTTCATCAACATTGTAGTTCTTACATTAATTCTATATTAATTCTAACATTAATTCTATTATTAACTATATTCATTAACATTGTGTAGAGAAAATATTAATGTGTGGCTGGTATTTTCAACCATGTTGCTTTGGTGGACTGCCTTTGTTGGCTCGAAGACTTTGACTATGATGGGAGACGACATATTGGAGTTTCGTGTCAAGGACTGCACAGTGGATAGCTACAAGGCTTTCATGAAATTTCTACGAGCTCATTTAAGCTGTGGAACCTATGTAAGAAATATTGCATTGATGCGCCCTCCGTCCGGTTCCGCTGAAGGGGTTATATTAGTAAAAATGCTTGATCAGCAAGATATGCAAATTACGGTAGTTTTGAATATCACCAATGCCTACTTGGTAGGTTTTTAAGTTGGTAATCCAACTATGTTGTTTACCGATACCCCTGACAGTGATATTTGGTATTCCAAACCAGATCGACTTCGTTTTGACAGCAGCTACTTGGCCCTTAAAAAATATGCAGGCCATAGATCTGAAATAACTTTGGAGATCCATGAACTAGACCGTACAATTAATAATCTCTACTACAATCTTGATTCTCTAGATGCTGAAAATTCGGTTAAGCATCTCACCATTTTGATTAAGATGATTTCTGAGGCCGCACGATTCAGAGATATTGAGGAACAAGTTTGCGAAATCATACAAGAAGTTAAGTATAATTTTCTCCCTGATGCTCAAATAAATACACTTGAGAATAACTGACAAACCCTCTCCAAAGCGGTTCAGGGAGATAAGGGGATGATGTTGGTACTTTTACTAAACCTAAACGAGTTAAAATAAAATCTCCTACGTATGAAGATGTATATGTCTATGACTCGAAGACAGCCAAGTCACTCGGTTTGGAATTACTTTTGTATAATGCAAAGCCCACCAAATATTGAATAAATGTTTGTTATAGAAATTTTTTGTAATCAATAAATACTATTATTGAGTGATCTTAGTATGTTATTTCTCATCATGACTAAATTGTTTACTAGTCTATCATATCAAATCGTTTTGTTAGACACATTCTATTATAACGCATTAAAAATTGTTTTTATAACATTTCATATAAAAGTGTTACAAAATTTTAGAAGAGACTACTATTACAATAGCTATCATGTATTTAAGGCCTATTATAACACATCTACTATTATAATGATGCTTTTAAAACGGCTCAAAAGTGAGCCATCTAAGCTGTGCATATCATCAACCATATTCCTCCTTTAATTTTTTTTTTAAAATTAACTACGTTTCTTATTTTCGGTGTGGGTAACCGAATCATCTTTCCTCACGTAAAAAATTAAAAACTACCAAATACTAAAATATATTTAAAATAACATTATGTTTAAACTAACTACATAACATTATCTAATAAAAAACATACCCAAAATTTTAAAAAATAATCATAACAAATCAAATTCAAATATATTCTGTTGATATATTTAGTAAGAGAATATGTTATATTTAGTATGGGAATATCCTGAGGACATATTTGGGATGCCAGAATATGCCACAGGATATTCCATTGGATATTCCATGATGTAAAGGCTATATAAAGCCTATGAGATTATCAATAAAACATATCAATCAATCTCAACATGGTATCAGAGCCACCTTTCCAAAAATCCTAACCCTAGCCGCCACCAAAACCCTAACCCTAACCCCTCTTCTTTCCTCTCCTTCCCCTCTCCCGCTGCGGCCACTGTTGCCGCTGTCGCGGCACGACTGCTGCCGCTGCCGACTGCTGTTGCTGCGGCCACTGCTGCCGCTGCCGGCTGATTGCTGCCGCTGTGGTTGCCGCTGTGCGTGCCTCCATCGGAGGATGACGAAGACGAAGAAGACGAGGACGAAGGAGATGTCGATGCCTAGATTCGATGAAATCAGACATGTTCGGATCTATGAGAGGACGAGCGTGAGTCGTGGAGCAAGCGTGACGTGATCGGAGAAGAAGCATTGACGGAGGCGATCCTCAAGAAGCTGGATGCTGACGATGTGGCGACGTTGATGAAGTTGATGAAGATGTCGGTTGGTGAGAGCACGACACGAACGCCGCCAAAGTTGGAACTACCCTTCATCGATCTGAAGCTGGACGGACCAGCCACCTATCTGAGTTGGTCACGGCGGGTGAGAAGAACCCTTACAGAAAAGAACCTAGAGGGATTCTTGACGGACGAGAAGACAGAGCCGGACGAGGGCTCGACAGGACGCGACGAGTGAAAATCCACTCATATGGTGATTTACATCTGGCTTCTCAATTCCTTAGTCCAGTCTATTGCCTCTACAGTAGATAAAATTGAGATGGTGAAAGACGTGTGGGAGAAGCTGAGAAGAACCTATAATGGTGTGGGGAACAACTTACGGATCTTTCAGATAAAATGAGAGATCGACGACACTGTACAGGGAGAGAAGACGGTGCAGGAGTACGCCACAGAGTTGGAGCGTCTCTGACTGGATTATGATCACTCCTCAAAACGGGCAAGCTGCGGGGACCCACAAGTGCAAGGAGAGACATGTGTGTCTGTAGGAGAGGACGATGAAATTTCTCAAAGGATTGAATACTGCATTCGCACAGAGGACAGCCTTACTCCTCGCACAACCAGAGATTCCTAGTCTCGAGGAGGCTATCTCAGCTATGATCCAGGAGGAGACGCGCATCAGACTACAGGCGGGGACAGGTGGTCCCCCCCGAAGTAAAGTCAGCACTAGCGGTTACTAGCTCGGACGACACAGGACCCAAGGGAGCGCTCTGACAACACAATCGGCAGTGCTACAACTGCGGGAAGATGGGTCATCATTGGTATGCTTGTACCAAACCACCTAAGGAGGGAGACTCAGGTGGTGGACGTGGACGAGGATATGGTGGACGTGGTCGTGGTCGAGGCGGCCGAGGAGGTTATCGGGCAAACCTGCTGGTAGCAGAAGGGAATGGAGGAGCTGGTGGCACCTTTACTGAGGATCAGGCACTGCTGGACCTGCTGGAGAGAAAGCAGAGAGCGTCCACCGAAGGAGAGACATCCACCCCATTCTTCGTTGGAGGCAACGCCGCTATGTATGTCCACCCATCAGAAGGTACTAACGAGTCACTCGCTCTTGTATCTATGTCTTCCCTTAAAACGTCAGACTGGATTATCGACTCAGGAGCATCTCGGCATGTGACCGAGAACGCTAGTGAGTTTTCTTTATACACTCACCTAGCATCAGTAGACACCATTCAGACTGCAGATGGCACTTTCCAACCAGTGATCGGTAAGGGTACTGTTAATTGTACAGGTTCAGTAAGATTATCCAATGTGTTACATGCTCCACCCTTTTCAGTTAGTCTCTTGTCTATTAGTTCGATAATTCTCCAACTGAAATGCATTGTTTCTTTTGATATTCGTAAGGTGATCTTCCAGGAGAAAGGGACGGGACGAAGACTTGGGACTGGCACCTGGCATGAGGGACTGTGGTACCTAGATCGAGAAGGACTGGACTCAGCATTGGTATCTATGGTAGAGAAGGCTGGAATAGGAGAGTTGCAGCAGAGGACTTAGAGGACTGAAGATACTTTGATACTTCATTATAGGAGGATGGGACATTCTTCCTTTGATACTCTAAGTAAGTTGTATCCAGAGATGTATGCAAAATCAAATAAACGAAAATTAGTATGTGATGCATGCGAGTTAGAAAAACTTACTAGGAGCTCATATGTTGGTACTGGTCATAAGAGCTTTTTTGTTTTTGAGGTAGTACATTCTGATGTTTGGGGTCCATGTGCTACTAACACTATGAATGGGTATAAGTACTTTGTTTCCTTTATTGATTGTGCATCTCGTGTCACCTGGCTGTATTTGATGAAAAACAAGAGTGATGTATTTGCTTGTTTTCGGGACTTTCATAAGCATGTCCAGACTCGGTACAATGCAGTGGTGAAGGTACTGAGGTCTGACAATGGCACGGAGTACCAACAGGACGCTTGCAGAGTACTTGTCAGCACACGTCATACAGCATCAGACCACTTGTGCATACACACCAGCACAAAATGGAGTAGCAGAAAGGAAGAACCGACACTTTCTGGAGACCGCAAGAAGTATGATGATCGACATGAATGTCCCACAAAATCTATGGGGGCATGCAGTATTGACAGTAGCTCAACTTATCAACAGAATGCCTTCAAAAGTCCTGGAATGGAAGTCTCCATGTAAAGTAGTACAAGACAATAATAGTGGGATACTTCCACTTAAGGTGTTCGGGTGTGTGTGTTTTATGAAGGACAACAGACCATCAGTTGGAAAACATGACCCTAGAGCGGTTAAGTGCATCTACGTGGGCTACTTAGCGACTCAGAAGGGGTATGTGTGCTGGAGTCCAGTAAAGAAGAAGAAATTTGTTAGTATGGATGTCCACTTCCGGAAGCATGAGCCATATTACCGCCAGGAGGAAACTTCGCACAACACGCATAATACTACCAGTATAAGGCGAAAGGGAGAGATAGATTTGGTGGTAACCGATTTAGAAGTTTGGCATAGAGACATGGTTGATGAGGAACATGAAGGTGAAGCGGAACATGAGGAGGAGATAAGAAGTGTTAGGCCTACGACTCAGGGGGAGTTACTTACCTACAGCAGGAGAGAGAAGCAAACTGCAGGACCAGTACCCACAGTGCCAGTGCTAAGTCCCTTGCATGCGTCTGTCCCTTCTCCTGAGACACCTACACCATCATCCTCCTCATCTACACCACCATCCTCCTCAGGTGATATCATTCCTCCTACTTCTACACCACTATCTATACGAAGGACTACTCGTAGTAATACGAGAAATTCTCCGGACAGATATGGTTGGGATCTTGCTAAGTTTGTTTCTTATGATCATATCTCTTCTTCTCATAGAGCATTTATAGCATCTTTGGATAGTATTACTGTACCTAACAATTGGCAGGTTGTCAAGAACGATCCAAAGTGGAAAGCGGCGATGCACAAGGAGTTGGGAGCTCTTGAGAAGAACCACACTTGGGTGCTGGTGAGCCTGCCAGAAAGGAAAAGAGCAGTCTGATGCAAATGGATTTTTACTGTGAAACAGAACCCAAATGGACAGGTTGAGCGCTACAAAGCTCGACTGGTGGCAAAAGGATACAGTCAGACGTACAGCATCAACTATGACGAGACCTTTGCACCAGTGGCGAAGATGAGCACTGTCAGGACCTTGATCTCCCAGGCAGCCAATGGAGGGTGGAAGCTACACCAATTGGATGTGAAGAATACATTTCTTCATGAGGATCTAGTGGAGGAGGTGTACATGGAGATACCACCAGGATTTGGCACCAAACAGACAAAAGACAAGGTCAGCAGACTGAAGAAGTCCCTCTATGGACTGAAGCAGTCTCCTCGAGCATGGTTTGACAGGTTCAGGAGAGCAATGATAGGGATATCAGCAGATCAATGCTGATCATACTGTCTTCTTCAGACGAAGTGGAGGCCACATCACCATACTTGCTGTATATGTAGATGATATGATTATCACAGACGATGATGAGCAGGAGATCGCCCAACTCAAAGGAAAGCTTGGCAAGGAGTTCGAGGTGAAGGATCTTGGCCCTCTTCGATACTTCCTTGGGATTGAGATTGCTCGAGATACAGAGGGAATTGTTCTTTCTCAAAGGAATTACGCACTGGACCTGCTTACGGAAACAGGGATGATGGGATGCAAACCAGCTACGACACCGATAGACCAGAAGTTCAAACTGGATGCTGAAGCTGGAAAACCAGTTGACCGAGATAGATATCAGAGATTGGTGGACAAGTTGATCTACTTGAGCCACACTCGACCTGATATCAGCTTTGCGGTCAGCATAGTGAGCCGCTACATGCATGACCCCCGGAAGGGTCATATGGACGCAATGTACCAGATTCTGAGGTACTTGAAGGGAACCCCCGAGAAGGGACTGATTTTCACAAGAAATAATCACGTGAGCATCGAGGGCTATTGTGATTCTGACTGGGCTAGCTGTGCTGACGACAGGAGATCCACATCGGGGTACTGTATATTTGTAGGAGACAACTTGGTCTCTTAGAGGAGTAAGAAGCAGTCAGTGGTGGCTAGATCAACAACTGGAGCAGAGTATAGAGCTATGGTTTTGGGAGTCACAGAGCTATTGTGGTTGAAGAATATGCTGACGGAGCTAAAGCTGGACCAGGGAGCCAAGATGAAGCTATGGTGTGACAACCAGTCAGCTATTACTATTGCCAACAATCTAGTGCAGCATGACAGGACCAAGCATATCGAGATTGACAGATTCTTCATTAAAGAAAAGTTTGATAAAGGACTACTAGAGCTGGGCTACGTTCCAACCAAAGATCAGGTAGCAGACGGACTGACCAAGGGGCTTAGCTCTATCAACATGATGAAAGGATGTGACAAGATGGGCTTAGTGAATATCTTTCGCCCATCTTGAGGGGAAGTATTGATATATTTAGTAAAAAAATATGTTATATTTCATATGGGAATATCCTGAGGACATATTTGGGATGCCAGAATATGCCACAGGATATTCCATTGGATATTCCATGATGTAAAGGCTATATAAAGCCTATGAAATTATCAATAAATCATATCAATCAATCTCAACAAAAACTATTACTGTAACTACTAAAATATTCAGTTCAGAATTCAAGACCAAACATATGCAAGAATTTTAAGTCAATAATGTCCTAGAAACAACAGAAAATAAGTTATGACCACCTACTGATGACTTTTAATGCGGTCTAGTAAGTTAAGGTAGAGAGCAGCACAATTGGAAACCATGCTATTCTTAGTAACAATACTGGGATACAGAAACATACCATATCCATGAGGATGGCATAGGCTCAGATCTGCATCTATCAAAGATGTACTTAATAAAATTAAGTCACTGAAAACAGAAGTTGTGGCATAACAAGTTATTAGAGCTTTAGCATCAGCTTGTACAATGCTAGCATCAACTTCTAAATAGGGTTTTTATGGTTTGAAATGTCAATCTGTAAATTGTAGCATATTTACCTGTAATTTGGAGACATTCAGTAACAAAATAGAGTGGATACTTCCGCTTTAAAAAAACATCAAGCCAGCTTTCTGTTGTAGAAACTGTGAAGCATGCCACAACATCTTGATAAACCGATCTATGATATCTATGCTGCTAAAGATCCAGTCCTTCCATGTAGGAATCAAATAGTTTGAAGTTCCCTATGCACTTTTCTAACTATTAACTCTTGTGTAGTGCTGAACACCAAAAACATGTATCTGCATCTGAGATTCTGAATATAAGTCATATGGCTAATTTTCCGTTCCTCATGTATAAATTTTTAAAATGGCATGTCGAACAGGAAAAGGAAAACAAATATACAAACGTGTTCAAGATTTACCGGTAACATTAATGGAAATTATACAAGAGCATTCACTTAGCTCAACAAATGTTGTAGGGATGGAATGACAGAATAGAAAATCCGAATTATGTAGCCCTTTCTTAGGAATGTGTGTTGGTAGGAACAGTGTATAAAACCGTCTTCACATGTTGGTAAGTTGGATCCAATAAAATACAACCAAGTCCGGGCAATAAACTTCCAAAATCATTTCTCATGAGACCAAAGCGTATCACCATGACAAATACATCAAAGATCCACCATACTAAAAATGATATAATTTTCTTGCATTACCTATTTGAATGTTGTTTGTTAAATTTGACTTCCAAGACTGCTCTCCCTGGGGAAGGCCATAACCCACATAGGCAATAAAATGACAATTATATAGCAAAACTAACTCCTTTTTCTCTACTAGCCTCTAGCTGGAGCATGATGAGACATTATATTGTATATACTCATGTATGTCTATTTTGTACTGAACTACTTTGAAAGGCCATACTTCACTCACTTCTATAAACCAAACTATGCGAAACCTTGGATGACCTTCAGCAGTTATGCTTAACTTTCAAAAAAATTGCACGATGCAACTAATTTAAAGGGTCCTCACCCCCTGCAACATATCCATATGATAAGTGCAGAAGGTTGTGCAGTGAGATTCGAGGACTCCCAACAACAAAGATAACAAATGGTATACGTGTTAGTGTAAGCCCTTGAACCCACCATCCATTGGCATCCCTTTTTTTTTTCCTGTGCAAGTAACTTTTTGCAAGGCTTATCATAGCCAAAACATCAAAATGTTCAAGAATGCATGAACAAAGACAACCAAAATAAAGAATTCACTATGTAATAACTCAACAGAAATAATTTTTTTTTTTAAACTCTTTCATTAGCCCTTATATGAAGTATTAGATGCAGCCCAGGCTAAAGTAATTCCCAATAAAGCTGATTGTTGAATAGATTATAAGCAAAGTGATGATTCCAAAAAATTCTTGCCAATCCGGAGGCTTCCCTGATGATCAAAATTCAGAAAAATATCAAGAATTAATTAAAGACATAGACAAATAAATTTCTTTTAATTAAAATAAAAAGAACTTTAGGATTTTTCTTGCTCAGCTGGCATGGGTTCCTTCCATGCATAATTCATAAAACACTATAGTGACCTGAAGGGGCTTTTAGAAATATAGTCCAGGAAGCACATGCACTTCAAAAATCATTGTTGTGTCTGTTTCATGTGGTGTCAGTGACCGTATGGACGATCCGAAAACAATATTCCATACAATATTCCAAAGTTCCTCAATGACGTGGTAAAAGTGTCAGGATATGCCAAGTCAGTCTGTAAAGTGAAATGCATTCAGAATCGATTAGAATGTTTATAGGGAATTTCAGCAGACAATCACATAAATTATGCTCTGAACAAATCTTCCAACTAACAGTAAGGAAACTCAAAACAATATGTCCCTTGTAAGCAAGAGAGCGCTAACAGTAAACAACTTTAATTTTGGAATTCAAATAATTAAATCATGGTTAATTCAGAAAAACCATAATGCTATAAAATACTAACATAAACTATTTTCTTCAAACCAACTAAAATCCTTATTATACTTGTTGAAGTCTTTGCCACTACACCTAAACTAGTGTTAATGAGGTTTGTCAGATATATACTTATATCTTTCTAACAATACTATCCACCCAACATCAAGATCTAGCATGTGCTTTGGCAATTCTCAAACTCTCACAAATGGAAGAAGAATTTAATTCAGTCCAGGAAAATCCATATCCATATCATTTTGGATTGGAGGGATTTATTTCTCATATAAGAAAGGGAAGACTCAAATTTATCAAGTTAGGTTATGGAAAGAAATTCTATTATGCACTCAGTTCATGGACACTTACAGCCATAATGGATTATTAGGTGATTCATTAAGAGGCACATTTGTGCTTTTCTTGATGTACACTTGTCGTGAAACACAATTTGTAAAGTAATATATTAATCACTTATTAGGAAAGACAAATCTTTTAGTAATCTATTGTTGACTTTCCTTTCATCTGATTGATAGTGCTTATAAACAATGTATATGTTGAATTAAAGTTAAGTATTGGGTTACATTAAAAAAAAGACATTAAATAAGCTACATATATCTAAAAAGAAATTATAAACGACAAAACTAAAAATAGATAATAATGCAGACTATTGACACAAATGTAAATTATTGCACTAAAACTTGCTATATGCTCAAATAAGATTTAATGATAGTAAAGCAGCAAAATGGAAACAGAACCTGATAGGTAACGCAATCTTCAGTTTCCCCTGCCATTTTATGTCGAAGAAAGCATTACTTGCATCAAGAACACCTGCACACACACCAAAAAGCAGTAACTAAACTTAGTAATCCATACTCACAAAGGATCAATTCAGTTTAGATCTTTACCTGTATAATTAGTTTCCACATGTTTCACGAGACACAACACTGTATGGACATGGTGACACGACACAGGTTTTGGTGCATCGTAGTGTATTTCTGAGTGTCAAATTGTCAATATTGTGATCCACAATGCAACTGATACAACTACGTACTGCACAATTCTTTTGGAATGTTGTTTGTTTTGTAACCAGTACTTGATCACTAAAGCTATTTAAGTGGTGTATTCGACAATTCAGCTCACAAATAGAAATATTCCACAGCCTATCTACTCAAATGTAAACTTACATGCATTATGTTGTTTGCCATTCATTAAGAATTCTAGAATTTTTGCGAAAAAAAAACATGATATTTTTTTGTACCTGTAAAAGGGGAATGATGCTCTATATTACACCCACATACAACTAGTCCATTAAAGTTTGATAAATTGTACAAATAACTCCAAAAGAAAAAGAAATTTTTTTTGCCTCTACATACCCGCTGAATACGGGCGCTCTCGGCACTACATGATTCAATTGCTTAGTAAAGATTTCTACTTTTTCGTTCTCAAAAAGGCCCCGTAAATTCTTAAACATCTCTTTGTATTTACTCGTCCCATCTGTCTGTGGCCCTTAGCATTGAAAATTAACAAATTTAACAAACTGATGGTAACCCACTAAAAAAAGAGAATGATAATAAATCAAAATGACCATACTTAATTTGCAGATTAAGCGGTTCCTTATTTTCTTCATTAAGGATCCATCGCATAATATTCATCGAGAAAAAAAAACCTGGCAAGGTCATGTAATTTTACGTTTCCAAGTGTAGGAATTCTCTAACTTGGCAAGGTCCCTTGAAGAGGAAGAGCATTGAGCATCAGCCAGAATTGGGAAAGATTTAGACTTGCCACAGTACAGCTTAGAAATGCCTCGCCCGCAACGAATAGAAGAAAAGAAGAACAAACAATAATTCATCAGTCATGCCACGAGGAACATTTGTTAATACACTCAGCAACGAAACAGAAACCAAACAGAAAAGTGATTTTGAAATTTGGTAAATTCAACGGCCATCCTACCTGGAAGTGAAATAGCGATCAAGCAGGCAATTATAGATAGTAGAGAATCTTTAAACAGAGAAGTATACTTACTAGGTCACCTATACCACTAAATGTATTGAACTAGTCTAATGACTATGATTGTCTATGTACGTATACGTATATGATACGGTCGATACCCATACGATTTAATATGTCCCGAACCGATACCAAATACTAACCGATACCGACGTTTGGGATCTCTTTAATTTCCAGTCAATTCCATAGAAGAATTGAATGAAAAAGTCCACTCAATAAGAGTGTAAAAACACATTAGGGTTGTAAAATCATGTAAATGAAAAAAGACATATTCAAGGGTGACTATTTTTTCATTTCAATTTCAAAATTACTAAGAAAGGACACATAAAATACTTAAAAATATGCCTAAAAATATAATATATTTTTCTGAACTTTTAATAATTGATAAAAAAAAAAGTTATACTAGAAACTTTGTTACTCTATCAATCTGAAAACAATGATCCTGTCAATACCGTCGATGTTAATATTTGTAGAAGGCATCCAATACCGATTTTGATATGTAATAGTATATTTTGGAGTGTCTACGTGTCTGTCGGAATAATATAAAATTTTGTTTCTCAATCCTCGCCATAATTCTTCGACTCTCATCACAATTGTGGAGTTTTAGTACAATGCTAGAAAACTTAACATGGTATCAGACTAAAGTATACTCATGAATTCATCTCTTGGTTAAAATAGGCAATCAAATCTGGAGTTCTGATACATTCAAGACAAACATTCCATCTGAAGTTTTGATACAGTGATAAGACTTAAGGGGAAATAAGTGTATCGTGTCTAATACTTGAGTTGAGACTGATCATATTTTCATGAAGTAGGTGGGGTTTCTGGGCAAGTCTGTGGACTATTGTATTCATATAGCCAACCTGGATAAATGGGCGGCTCCAACAAAGGTCCTGACCTTCCTTCTCGACCAGTAGTTTTCAGAAGAAGCCCATGAGTCGAGATGGAGAAGAACGTGAATAGAGGCTTTCCTTTTTGAACTTTTGGTTTCAGATTATTATTCCGCTGCTTGGGTTTCCGAGCACTGCTCAGCTGGTGCAGGAGCCACTCGGCATCGTGCTAGTGCTCTCTCCATGGAACTTCCCCACAGGTATGTATAGTTGACAAGCTTTAATATTATGGTACATATCGAAAATTAAACGTTATCACATAAAGTTGACAAGATACCCCATAGGCATATCAGAACTTCCCCATACTGGTGCATATCGGAACTTCCCGATAGGTATGTATAGTTGACAAGCTTCCCCATAGGCATGAATAGACATACTCTTCTTAGTCATCCATGGAAGAAAGTTCTGTAAAGTATGGTGTTAGAAAGGAAGAAATAACTTATTCCTTGTTATAAGATCATGTAGAGCATGTCCAGGGCCATGTGGCTAGAAAGATATAACACATGTTTTCGGCAGCCTTAGCAAAGGCATAGGAATATAACTCAGGCCTGTGTATCATGTGTCGGTTAAAGAAAATAAATAAAAAATGATATTGTAATGCAATTGACCGAGGATTACAATGGGACACCAAGTTACACTTGTTATTGGAAGGGAAGAAATCTGGGAACACTGCAGGTCTTCTGAGTGATCTTCCGTTCAAGCATTTACACAAACAGTACTGAAACTTTTACAAATCTTAAGGTAAATTCAATTCCTGACCACATCATATAAAGTAAGCTAGAGATTAATTACCGCACCGAATATGGAACCATTTCCTAAAGCATTTTTACCTTCAATATAGAAGAAAATGCATCAAATCTGCAAAATCCAATTATCTGTAAAATTCAGAGGATATCTTCTAGAAGTATAAATAATTTTGTGTTCTAAAAATCGGACTAGGCGGCCGTAGGCGCCCCTACTTTGAAATTTCAAAAAAAAAAAACTTACCGGTGGTGGACTGGCGGCAGCGGTGGTGGTGGAGCCGGAAGAGGGAGAGGAAAGGAGAGAGGGACGAAAGGACAGGGAGAGGAAAGGAAATGAGAGGGGAGGAGAGAGAGAGAGAAAGGAAAGGAAAAGAAATGAACGGAAAGGAGAAAGAAAAAAGTCACGAAGGCATGGGAGTTATGGGCGGTTGGGCGGCGTGGGAGGAATGGGCGGCGTGGGAGACGTGGATGGCAACCATGGATGAATTTGACAAGCGACGGTGTGGGTAGCATACGGGTGTGGAAGAGCATGGATGAAATGCTCGTACAGTTCATATCACTTAGGTTTTTTGAATCAATGATAAAATTATTAACAACGGACTTGGAACTTACATGCCACATGTACTTATTACTGTTTTGTTTTCAATAATACTAAGTCTACAACCAAATGCCTACAACTCTCTTACAACCACTCAACTCTCTTACAACCACTCATCAATTTTTTTACAAGGGGGTCAAACATGGTGGCCTGGCCCACATGTCAGCAAATGGGTGAGAGTTATAAGAGAGTTGTAACATTTGGTCGTAACAACTGTAGCATTACTCTTCTGTTTAATGTTCAAACCTCATAAGTTTTCCACCAGAAGTTGCCTTGTTATTTTTCTTTCTACTAAAAAAGAGACCAAAAATAAAGAAGACCAAATGACAAACGAAAATAGACAAAAAAAAAAAAAAAATGAAAAAAGTGATCAACATCTGAAAAAATGCCCGAAAACAAAAAAAAATGGCAAACAAATCAATATATATATATATATATATATATATATATATATATATATATATATATATATATATATATATATATTTGAAGCAATGGTTAATTGTGGTGAACTCGCCTCCACTGGGGCTCGAACTACCGACCACTTGGGCCGCATGCATCTCTCTTAACCACTAGGCTAGAGATCATTTGCATACATATATATATATATATATATATATATATATATATATATATATATATATATATATATATATATATATATCCTAAAAAATGAAAAACGATCAAAAGCAACAAAAAATGACAAAAACTGAAAAAGCGATAGAAAAGACCCATAATGGAAAAAAAAAGACTAAAAATAAAAAAACTACAAATAACAGGAAAAACATTTAAAATCGACCAAAATGACAGGAATGAAAAACGAAAAAAAAAGACCAAAACCGAAAATCGACAAAAAAGACAAAAAGGGCAAAAAAAGGGAACAAAAACGACAAAAAACAATCAAAACGACACAAAATGACAAAAAGAAAAAAAAACCCCAAAAAGGAAAAAAAATGATAAAAATGACAAAAACAATAAAAAATAGCAATAAAGGACAAAATTGTTCCAAACGACAAATACGAGAAAAAACGACAAAAACGAAAAAGATCAAAAACAAAGAAGGATCAAAGCGACAAAAATGATAAAAAATGATATTAAAAAAGGGTCCAAACTGACAAAAAAAAAAGTAAAAAAGAACAAAAACAAAAAAGGAAAAAGAGGGAAAAAAGATTAAAAATGACAAAAGCGGAGCAAAAACGATTAAAAAGTGCAAAAATGACCAAAAATGAGCAAAAATGATTAAAAAGTGCAAAAACAGCAAAAACGACAAAAAAAAGTTTTGCAAAAACGATTAGAAACAATAGAAGTGCAAAAACAAGAAAAAAGATTAAAAAAGGCAAAAAAAGTACAAAAAGAACAAAAAAAGGACAAAAGCGAACAAAAATGACCAAAAACGATAAAAACAACGAAATGACAAAAAAAAGGAACAAGAATGACCAAAAACAGGCAAAGACGACAAAAAAATCGAAAAAGGGACAAAAACGAACAAAAATGACACAAAACGAACAAAAACGTCAAAAAAGAACAAAGAAATAAAAATGACCAAAAAAGATGAAAAATCAAACAAAATGCACAAAAACAAGCAAACATGACAAAAAAAGATAATGTCAAAAAACAAAAATGAGTAAAAACGACCAAAATGACAAAAAAATGAGAAAAATATGAAAAATCAAACAAAATGCCCCAAAAAAACAAAAATGACAAAAAAAAAGTAGATAATGTCAAAAACAAAAATGAGTAAAAACGACCAAAATGAGAAAAAAAACGACCAAATTACTGCATACCAAACTTTCTCTTAAGTTGTAATGTAATCGCGATTACATAAGTTTTATGACGTAATTGATTTTAGAAGAAACTGATGTAATGTAATCAAACTTGTCATCTAATTATATTACATCTATTTATTTGTCCAACCAAACATTCGAATTAGATTGACAAAGTAATGCCAATTATATTACTTTGTCCAATCCCACAAACCAAACGGGCCCTTAATATATCCATTTCATAGTTAGATCCATCTTTTTTCACTGCTTGAGCGCACTCGCCAGTCTCCTGACAAATTCCCAAAGGACTACAAGTTTAATGTTGCGTGGATCCAAATGTACAACATCCCACCAAAATCTCTCTCCTACGTGGCAGTTACACGCCTCGCAGATAACACTACACCAAAACAATCATTTTCTAACGGCTATAAGAGTTAGGAAAAAAAATTTAACAATTTTTTACCGTTGTAAATTGGGCGTTGGAAATGTTTCTAACGAAAACTGTAACGAATTTTTACCGCAGATACCATTACATGCAAATGCTTGTAACGATGACGTATGTGTGTCTAATGAACAATGATGTATGTGTCTAATGAACAGGAAATGGGCATGTTATGTCATGCCCCGTCCCGGAATCACTCGAATCATCGTCCTCGCAGGAGGGCGTGATACCGCACAAGTCTGGAGTTGCGCTCGTGCAAGGCAAGATGACAAGTTCTCAAATGGTTATCTTTGAGTTGATATTAACAATGAAAGAAAAATAGAGTATACAAAACAATTTGTCTTTATTGATATTCGAACTGAGATTACAAAGGCTTTTGATAGCCTAACAATATATGCCAGATTGGCTACAACACTCAGGTTCTCTCTTGTCCACAAAGGATTTCACCATTCTATACATCATGTCTTCTATATCTCGACCGCATCAATCATGTTGCAAGTCCGAGCGTCAATGCGATCGCACGCTTCAATACGCTTCGGCATTTCAAGCCTCGACGCGTTCAAGCGAAGCTTCGCCGCGAGCAATCCATTCCCTGCACCCTGCATGGAAGCTGGTGGGGGTCAGTACGTTCGTCCTCGCATGTACTAACGAAAAGACCAACTTTCTAAACCAATATTTTAGTATTTATGTTCAATCATGCAACTTAGCTTATGATCTTGCTATATTCTCCTTAGGGTCGATTTTATGGCATATTCGAAAGCATAAAGCATGATATCATGGCAAGCATGTTATTCGAATTGAATAGGCAAGCAGACAAACAATCTCGTATTTGTTTCGTGGCGCGACTTCTTACCAAGTCGACGCACTCGTCCTTGCATTGACGCAAGGTGAATATGCCCCATTCCTTTCCTGTCATGTTATAAGTGCTCTCTAAGCAGGATCTATGTGTGCGGGACACATACGTGCCTGCACTTTCGACCCATCGTTCCGTAACTATATGAAGTTTTGGCGTTCCGTGCCAGAATGGACTAAAGGTGTTTATCTTTTCTTTTTCTTTCTTTCTTTTCTTTCTTTTTTTTCTTTCTCGAATTGGGTAGCCCGACGCCTCTCGTAGTGGGTTGTTGTCCCAACTACGGAGATCTACCGCTGCATACCATCATTTACGGCTTTTTACATCTCATTAAGCGGTTGCTAATCGTCTTACAGATGTGCGCCTATCAAAGATTATATCCCTCCTATGTCGAACGGTCCCGGTTCCCCGGCGTATCCGTTTGGAGGGAACGTTCCATGCACGAAAGATTTTTACAATTATCTCAAGTCCATTCGACCATGCAACGCCCTATTTTCAAACAACCAAACATAGTCTTGAGCCCGAGACTCATACTTTATTAAACAACCAAATATAGTCTTGAGTCCGAGACTCGGACTTTATCATCTCGTATTTCTTCTATTTACTTTCTATATTCTTACATTTCGTACTTCGTTCTAATGTTCGATGGCATCATGCCTCAACTCAATGTTCGTCAACCGAACGACCCGAAGGTCCCGAACACCTTTCGAGACATCATGTCATATTTGACAGTTCCGTCACATGCATGCCACAACTGTATTCTTTCGTAACGAAGCCATATTTTATGATCTTGTGCACGTAGGCACGTTTCGACACATTTATCATCTTTCCTTTGCGTCGTGCACTTGCTACACGCATCGAAGCCGTATTTCTATGTTCTATGCCTTAGTGTTCAATGTTTGTGGCTTGCACGCTAGGGCGCTCGTCTATTGTCTTTCAATGTGCTAGCCTTCTAACTCGTATGCGAAGGCACGGAATGGCTCGTACACGAAGGCACTCGCCGAATACAGTTATCCCATGTTCTTGTGGCTCGCCTTTACGATATCCAATGTTCCATAGCGACTCGTGTATTTGATGCACGTTTCATTTCAATTGTTCTAACTAGTGTTTGACACACACTACGATTTATCTTTCGATCAGACCACGTCCGTGGCGTCGATAGGTTAACATAGCATATAATGATATATTCCGACTTAGTCATGAAGGAGTAAAGAAGAGTCAATCCTCCCACCTTGAGTCGATACGCCTTGCCGTTTTGCCGAGCCGATGCGGCTCGATTTTATAACTTCGTTGCACGGCCAACTCTCCTGACTTAGCCATTCGAGCACTTCGTGCTTCATTGAATTATACATCCGATTTGGCTTACCGTGCCAATACTTCAGTCCATCGCAAGGCGACGATTTGGTTTCGCGGACCCCTTACTGAATAAGGCAAAATGTCGACCTCTAATATTTCAGCGTAAACGTATAGCCTGCACATGAAACCAACTAAAATCAATACTTGCAACGATTCGGACTTGTGCCTTGGTCGATTCGATTTCTTAGAATCTTCGAGCCGTCTCAACGCACTTATCCTTCGGGGCAATGTGGCATTTCGCATCGATTCAACTCGATGCATTCTTTGAGACAATGCAACTCTTCACATCGACTTAGTTTGATGTGTTGCTCGGGACAATGTAACTCTCGTATCGATTCGCATTGATACATTTCATTCGGTCAATGCGACTCTTTGAGTCAATGCCTCAGCGTAATGTGCCATGCGGAGCGAAGCATTACATGTTAAGCAGGAAATCCCCTTGAGAGCATAAAAGGTGTCATTTTTGCACTTTATAGGGTTCAAAGGATGCAATAGGTCGAGAGAATTATGGAATAAATTATCTGATACCTAAAGAAAGGAGATATGCAAACAAAATGCCCACAACATTATGTGAAAGCATATAAATCCATTTTTGATTGGACGAGAAATATAAATCGCTAGCTTGTAATTCATTTCTGCTATGAACATCATGTTTATTTGCACCATTTTGCTCCACACTGTAGATTATAGGGATTATCTCCATTCTATAAAATTTTCCTTCTACTACCAAGACTGTTTGAATGCATGAGACAGTAAAAACTCACCGAAAACCAAAATAGCAAAGTATACCCCAAAACCTATCCAAGATGTTTATCATAATTTGACCACATATTTTATTAAAAAGTACAAAAGTAACCATGTGACAGTTAATTTACTAACTTGTATCTTAAATTTTGACACACTAGTGTACCTCGTGTATACATGTCTTTCAATATGTAACCAGTCAATTGAAACATCAACATATAACATCTAACAAAGATACAAAGATGCAAAGATACATTTGTCTTCATAAAACATCAATGAGTGCATTATCTCACACAAGAGCAAGGGGCTACATCATTAGTATTCAATCACAAAATGCTTGTTTCTTTAACTAAAATAACAAACATGTCTCCAGGCAAAATCTTTCTTGGAGCATAGATCCCAAAGGAATTACCAGAAGTGCCATTGATACATTTTGGGTAAGGGTCCGAGTTTCATTGCCCCAAGGCTGCAAAAAGTAAAGAAAGTAGAACATAATCAGTGATCTACTAACAAAATGAATGAATCTTCGAAACGCATGCAAAAGTTTCTTGACTGATAAAAGAGGTTCACGATCGATGGTGGTTTAGAAATGAGTCAATGAGTTAACAATATGAAGTTGCAAGCAATAAACACTTGCTATTTAGAAATCATAAGAAATATACGCATGACAAAAATGAATCTATTGTCTGTTATGTGAAACCGAGTTGAAGAGAGTTTGACACAATGAAACCTTAGTGAGATGAAGGACAATACTCCTCGTAGTGATATTATTAGAAAGAGAAGAAAAAAAAGTAACAAATTTCACGTGTTCATCTCGTTTTTAAGTTCCATATAACATGCAAGATTAATAAAAGCAAGAGATGTTTCCAATTGGGTTTGGTAACGAAAACCTTGACTATATGTTAAATCTATTATAGCCACAGGCTTCGGCAGAAGAAATGAATCCAGAGGACTACTCTAGTTATGTGCCATATAGGCCCTTCTATAACCTAGATTTGAATTATCTTCTAGTATTTGAATGCACAACTATAGTATGTCCTCATGATAACAATATTCTTTCACATGATTGTCCAGATTGAAAATAAAACAACTCATAAGTTGCATTTTTCAGTTCAACCAAACTCATAAAACTTAGTAACAAGAGTTATCAAACACCCATGGCTCATGTTTATCCATTCATCTGTGCACTGTTCTAGCAGCTACATCTTCCGCACGCTTCTGAGCTGCCTCGACTTTTCTAGCCGACGCATCGGCATCCTGCAAAGTAACACAAGCCAACATAGACAGATAATTTTTAGCCCACCAAACACAAGGATCCAGAATTTGCATAAATTGTAATATCATGTAGCTTAATTTGGAATAGAAAAAGTAGTTTCTTTTCGAATCAAAATCAACATCCACTATTTTATCACCTTTCTGCCCACCTAGGTTGCATAGACGACAATGATATGCTGTTTATATACATAGGTTAGAATTGCACCTTAGCAATATATGTAACAATTATGCATGTTTTGGATAGTGACTAGGTTACAAAAGATTCTAGAAAGGATTCAATCTATGTTGCACGGGCACAAATTCGACACAACATGATTCACACGCAACGACACGGATTCAGCGCCTATTTTGGTTTGTTCAGCACCCATTTTGATGTGTTCTAGTGTATTTTGGAATGTCCATGACGTGTTCGTGTTTCTTAGGATTCCTTTACTATATTTTTAAAAGATGTCCTCAAATTTGTTAATTACTTTAATGTCTCATTGTCTTTCCGAAAACTATGGTCTTCTGCTCTCATTCTAGGGTTTTGCTCTCATTTTTCAGATTTGTCATCCAATTTCTTCCTTCTCTCATATGGAATATGAGAATAATAAATGCTACCAAAAACTCTCAAATGAGCCACAGTTGGCTTGTGACCACTCCAAGCTTCTTGAGGAGTCTTGTCTCGCAAAATTCTAGATGATGCACGGTTCAAAAGATAGATAGCAACAGATTCAGCCCAGAAGTCATTAGGAATACCTTTTGCCTTCAACATGCTTCGAGCTAAATCCACAATTGTTCGGTTCTTCCTCTCTGTGATCCCATTCTACTGAGGAGTATATCGAGCAGTAAGCTGATGGCAAATTCCATTTTCCTTCAAATATGTCTGAAAATCATGTCCAACATATTTACCTCCGCTATCGGTACGCAAAATCTTCAATGGGAAGCCACTTTCCTTTTCAACCAACTTCTTGAAGTTTTTGAAATATCCATATACTTCTAATTTTTCTTTAAGGAAGAAAACCCATGTCTTTCTACTATAGTCATCAATAAAGGTAAGAAAATAACGATTACCTCCAATTGAAGTAGTTTGCATTAGACCACAAATATCTGAATGTATAAGCTAAAATGGTTGTGATGCTCTCCAAGATTTTTTCCAATTGGAAAAGAATTTCTGTAATGCTTGCCAAGTGCACATCCTTCACATACTTTCTCTTGAATATCAACTTTCAGCATGCCTTAAACAATATTCTTGCTAGACATGAGTGAAAGAGTTTTGAAACTCAGATGTCCAAATCTAAAATGCCATAGTCACGAGTTGTCTTGTATAGCATGCATGCATGAGTCAATTTGAGAATGAAGCTTCAAAGGAAACATCTTGCTTAGTATCATCTTTACCTT
Source organism: Iris pallida (assembly GCA_029216955.1). Lineage (NCBI taxonomy): Eukaryota > Viridiplantae > Streptophyta > Magnoliopsida > Asparagales > Iridaceae > Iris > Iris pallida. The sequence goes on along the minus strand of JANAVB010014796.1, from coordinate 12,078,178 downwards.
CGTGACAAGAGCACCATTCTTGTCTTTTATCTCATACAGATCTTCAATAAAATGAAGTTGGAATCCCTTCAATAGAAGCTGGCCAACACTCAGAAGATTGTGCTTGAGTCCAGGAACATAGAAAACGCTAGAGATGTGATTTACTCCTTTCTTTGATTGGACAAGAATATCACATTTACCTTTCACTAAGAGTCTCTTGTCGTCCCCCGTTCGAACTTTACTTGTAATTGATTCATCAAGGTTCATGAATACCTTTTTGTTTTCTGTCATATGGTTGCTACATCCACTATCGATGTACCATACTTCATCATGTGTAACTTCTTCAACATTGCAAGCGAGAAAGAGAGTATCGTTCACACTTTTCTTTTCTTCCTCATGCATGAAAGTTGAGCTTCCTTCTTTATTATTGGTCTTCTTGGACCAACAATCTGTTTGATAATGAACATATTTTTCATAATTGTAACATTGAATACGGTAAAAATCTTCACTTCTACTTTGGCCTCTACTTGCTCTTGCTCTTCCTCTTCCTCTTGCTCTCCTCCAATTTGAAGAATCAACATCTTTTTTCTCAGCTTCGATGTATCTGCCTCCATTGTGTCTTCCTCTTCCACGACCTCTTAGACCACCTCTTCTTCCTCTTGAATCTCCTCCAAAAGACATATGTGTTTGGAAAGCTTGCTCTAGAGGAGTGGAATTATATTGTTTCATATGGAGTTCATGGGACTGAAGTGAACCCAATAAACTCTCTACTGAAACTGTAGACAAATCCTTGGATTTTTCAATGGCTACTACGGTAGACTCGAATTTTCGAGTCAAGCTTCGTAGAATCTTCTTAAAAATTCTTTGATCTTCAACTTTCTTATCATTTACTTTCAATTGGTTAACAATTGAAATAACCCGATTGGAATAATATTCAATGGATTCTGCATCTTTCATCTTTAGTGTATCAAATTTTCTATGAAGAGTTTGTAGCCTTACCATTTTTACCTTGTCATCTCCCTTGTAAGAAGAATGAAGTGTGTCCCATGCTTCCTTTGCCGAAGTCACCGTCAATATCCTTTCAAAGATAACCTCATCCACCGCTTGATAGATGAAAAATAATGCTTTCTTGTCATTCTTGCGAGCTTTCTTTAATTCTTGAAGTTGTTGTGCATTGAGACTAGCCACATCAGCGGGTTCCGCAACTCCGTGCTTTACAATATCCCAAAGATCTTGAGATTGGTAGAGGACCTTCATTTGAATACTCCATTGGTTGTAATTCTTGCCGGTGAAGCGAGGTAGTTGTGGCTGCAACATGTTGTTGTTGTTGTTGGAAGCCATGACACCTCTCTGGCTCTGATGCCACTTTGATGGAGATAAACTTCTTCTGGAGATGATAAAGCACAAGAGGGATGTGTTCTCTTGTTTCTAAAACACTAGAAGAGGATACTCAGAATATTTTGAAGTGGAAAGATATTTATTGTTTTTTGCTTGATGAAAATGGATACAAGATGATGCTCTTATATAGCATATGTATTTGCATAAGTTACATGTTTATTAAATATATAAGTTAAATAGAAAATGAGAAAACCAAGATGAAACTTGTCATGCATATGAACATAACATATAACATAGGATGTTTCTTCTATTTAATTAAAACATGTAACTCTTTAGCTTATATTTCCAACAAATCTATCTAGCAAAATTTGTGCATCGGTAGCACTGGCAAGATGTTTATGTTAAATATTTAGCCATTTTTTTAATTTTGATTACAACTCGCGCACACCTATTCATCCTTATGGTTGGAAATTCGAACCCTACTGCTCCCATTTGGTGTCCATGCTGCTTTCTACACATGAGTTACAAGCATTGATCAATTTTTTTTTTGTTCTCTACAACTAATCTACTTAAAACTATATTAATTATTGTACAGAACATGACCGCATGTAGCGTGTTTTAGTAAATGGTTTGTACAGCTGGTGGATCGATCACCCTCACATTTACTAAATAAATAGTTTCGGTCAGTGCACGTTTCGTTGAGAGTATCCTTAATTGACCAGCCTCTTCACACTCTGTATGCTCTTGACAACTCTCAGTTCTAAATCATTATAACGAAGAGAGTCACCGGCTCACTGTTCTAGCAAACCAAATTAAAAAAAAGAAGAGAAATGATATTTTGTCCGCAGGTTTTAATTGCGGACATGATCGCGGCCCAATGTGACAGACAACCATTATCTCTCTGCTATCGTCGGGCTCCACCTGGACTAGGAAACCAATAGTCGGCCGCTACGTCGGCCCGTAGTCATAAACCATGGACAGTAGCACTATAAAAAGAAGAAAGATGTAAATATATGGATCTGCATGCATTTCTATTCTCTATTTGGTGGATCATGACCGGAGACACAATCCCCGATCTCTCTAGTCAGTCAGTGCACGTTTCATTGAGAGTTAATTTGCTTGACTTATGTGCCTTTTCAAATTCATTATAAGAAGAGACTCACTCAATACTTCTATTAACCCAATCAAAAATAATAAAGGCTACATATATACGGAGACATGACATTCCTGCTGCTGCTGCTGCTGCATGCATTTCTATTCTTAGCAACATCTACCATCGCAGTAGTGGACAACTCTACCGACCTCTCATCCCTACTCGTTTTCAAAAGCTGCCAGCACTACTACTACTAGTGGTGGTGCTGCTTCTTCCGACAATATCATCGCAGCAAACTGGACCACGGACGTCCCCTTCTGCACCTGGGTTAGTGTCCGCTGCAGCCGACAATTTCTGCTGGGGGTCGTCTCCCTCAAACTCAGAAGCTTCTCCTTGCACGACACCATCTCCCCCCACCTCTCCAACCTCTCCTTCCTCTCTTCTCTCGACATCTCCAACAACTCTCTCTCCGGCACCATCCCTAATGCCCTGGGCTGGCTCCCCCGGCTCGTAACGTTTCTTCTCGGCCACAAGCTCCTATCTGGCCCGATCCCTCGGTCAATATTCAACATGTCTTCGCTCAGGAGAATTGGCTTGTCCCATAACAACCTCTCCGGCTCTCTCTCCATACTAGTATTGCTCCCTCGTATAGAAAACATGTCAATTACGGATAACTTGCTTATTGGCCCCATCCTAACAGATATTGCTCGGTGTTCGACACTTAAACGGATTCACCTCGGTGGAAATAAGTTAACTGGAAATGTACCATCCTCATTCGACAACCTGTTCGAGCTTGCGCATTTGTCCCTGGAAGAAAATTAATTCACCGGAGCTATCCCGGCTTAGATGGACAACCTCACTAAGCTCCATCGCCTCTCTCTGGACCATAACGACTTGGAAGGGAAAATTCCCAAGGAGATGGGGAATCTAGTGAATCTCCAACATCTTTTCTTGAATCATAATGGCATTGCAGGTTCCATACCAATTTCATTATGGAATGCTTCTAAGATGATCCTTCTCTCAGTTTCATTTAACAATCTCACTGGACCGCTGCCTGCTACACTTGGCAAGTTGATGTCATTCCTTCATATCTTGCTCATGACAGAGAATGCTCTATCAGCAGGGCTGGATTTCATCACATCTCTCACCAACTGTAGGGATCTAAATTTTTTTGAAGTGAATACTAATCAACTTGAAGGTTTTCTCCCGGATGCCTACGAAAATCTACAACAAATCTTCAATATTTTCATGTTTTCGATGACCACATCAAAGGAAGAATCCCTGCAGGAATAGGAAATTTGATCTGCCTGATATTGCTAGCTTTGTCGTTTAACGAGATAAGGAGAACAATTCCTAGGACACTTTGGAGGCTGGAGAAGCTACAGCAGATGTATCTTGGTTCTAATAGACTTATAGGATCGATACCAACCGATATCGGCCTAACGACAAACTTGGCAAGAATATTCTTCCAAGGCAACGTTCTCACTGGATAGATACTAGATTCGGTGGGTAACATTAGCAGGCTACAAGAGCTTGGTTTAGCTGAGAACAAGTTATCATCAACCATTCCTTTGAGCCTATGGAGCCTACCAGGACTCATTTATCTGGACCTACACCAAAACAGATACGAGGGCCTACTCCCCTAATATGTGGCAAACTTGAAGGCCATATACACTATAGATCTACGAAGTAATCGATTGTCAGGTAACATCTCTAGTGCTCTTGGAGAACTCCAAAGTATTACATATTTAGATCTTTCAAATAATTCCTTCTATGGCCAAATTCCTCAGCAGCTCGATAGATTATTCAATGTGGAATATCTAAATCTTTCGCATAATTTTCCTTCTGGTGTCATATCCAAGTCCTTCTCAAACCTTTCCTATGTTAATAGTCTAGACCTCTCCTTCAACATGTTGGAATAGGGGTGGCCACGGGTCGGGCCGGGCCCAAATTTGTTGGACTCGGACCGGACCCGGACCGGACCCATTACTTGGCGGAGCGGGGCGGGACGGGGCGGGTCCAAAAAATATTGGACCCGGACCGGACCGGACCCGTTTGAAACGGGTCCGAAACGGGTCGACCCGCGGGTCCAAACGGGTCCAAAAAAAAGTTTAAAAAATTTAAAAAATTCTATAATAGTAAACATTTACATATATTCTATTGTCTATAAGAACAAAACAATTCTAATGTCTTCCCAAACTTCTAGAATTTGTTTAGTAAACAATAAGATATTCTATTATGTATAGACTATAATAACAAAAAATGCTAAAAATTGATATAAAAAATATACTCCTAGAAACGGGTCGGACCGGGGCCCCCTTTATTTTGAAAATAGGACCCACCCCGACCCGTTAATGTCACACGACCCGCCCCGGCCCACCCCGTTTAAATTTCAAAATTTAGGAACTGGCTTGTTTAGACATTTTACGGTTCGGGCCGGGTCGGAACCGGGGTCCTAGAACTGTATGCCCACCCCTATGTTGGAAGGAAAAATCCATGAGGGAAAAGTATTCTCAAATGTCAGCATCACATCTTTGTTGGAAAATCGAGCACTATGCGAAGCACCTCAATTACAATTTCCACCTTGCCCTGCATATATCACGACATCTACATCAAATGCGAAATTATGATTGCTCAAATATTTTCTCCCATCTGTAGCTTTTTCCTTGGTGTTTCTTGCTTGCTTTTCTCTCTTCGTAAAAAATAATATGAGGAAGAAGGCCATTGCCTAATCGAAGGAGGAGTCACCGTATTTGAATTACCATAGACGGATTGTTATGGCACAGCAAAAATAAACCCAAGAAACTCAGGGAAAATTCACAACCACAAAGACAATGATTTACGTGGTTTGGCCAAGATGCCTGCTTCCACAAACGAGGGTGATTTAGTTCCACTATGAAGAAGAAAAGGAATTACAATAGCTCTCAACACTTGTCTCCTTACACTCAAGAACTCGATCTCTATCACAAAGATAGAAAAAAAAATCTCTCAAATTTTTGTGTTGAACTTATTCAACAACTTAAGCACAATGAGATGTCTTGTGTTGAACTTATTCAACAACTTACATTGAGCACTCTTGGAGGTGTATATTGTGGGGAACCTTTAGACCCCCTTTATATACCATAGAAATCACATCCTATGTAGGCTTAAAATCCAATCTTATGTAGGATTATATATTGGAAATCTAAACCTATGTAGACTTACATATATTAGAAATCCAATCCTTATAGGATTACCATATATATGGTCAAATCCAATCTTATATAGGATTACCATATATATGGTCAAAAAAGGTTATGGGCCTATTTTTGGACACTTTTCTTCATATCTCTACCTCGGCAAGGTTTTACTACAAAATCGAGCCGACACACTTCTCCACCGCATAGCTTCACCAAATCAACCACTCATCAATCCCGTCTCTAAAGGCTCTCAAGCAAAACTTTTCCACCTGGCTCTGGAGAAGCTTCCTTCTTCTTGTACACTCTCTTGCATCCTATAACTCGCTTGCCTTTGGACAATAGAACCAAATCCCATGTACAATTCTTATAGAGGGACTTAAACTTTTCATGCATAGCCATCATCCAGTTCTCGCTGCTAGTATCTTTGACAACATGTCTAAATGTGATAGGCTCTTCATCCTCCACTGATAGTTCATATGCCACCATATTTAACTGTCCAAAGTGCTTTACCGGTTCCTCAAATTCATACAAGTGTACTGGCTTGACCGATCTCCTTGGCCTAGTGGTAGCCAAGGAATCTTACTGCTGGTGCTGCGCTTCTTCTAGTTGTTGCTCTTGTGGGGCTTGATGAACATCTTCAGAAACCTCCAACTCATATGATGCATCCTCAGACAACTCAATCTCAATATTTTGAGATTTGCTAGATACACCACCATCTTGATTAGACTCATTCTTCTTGCTTGAACTGAAGGTCACCCTGTGCTGCTTGCTATAAATGCAATGCTCACAGAAATTCATACTTGGTTTCTTCAAGTTCTTCAGTAACCCTTGCTTGCTCGGTAAGGACAGGTCTTTCTTGCTCATATGTCCAAGCTGCATATGGCAAATACGCGTGCTATCAAACAAATCAGATGTACTGACTGCTAAAGTTTCACTCGCAGTGCTTCCCAATAAGGTATAAAGGTTACCATGTTGGTGACCTTTCATCACCACCAAAGAACCATGAACAACCCGCAAGACTCCACCCTCGACGACGAACTTGTTACCATTCGAGTCAAGCGTACTAAGAGAAATAAGATTTTTATTGAGGTCGGGAACATGTCTGACATCGGTTAAAGTTCGCACAATTAATTCCATCATACATTTTTACCTTGATAGACCTAATTCCAACAGCTCGACATGCATTGTTGTTGCCCATCAACACAGAACCACCATCTGTCACCTTGTAGGAAGAAAACCACTCCCTCTTTGGACACATATGGTACGAGCATCCGGAATCGAGAATCCAACGGTCACTCATGTTGTCATGTGCCACCGAAAAACATACTCCAGTATTGTCAGCTTCTGAAGCACAGTTTGCTTCATCACTTTCTCTCTCTGTCTTATTCTCCTTTTTCTTGTTCTTCTTGTTTGGATGAGTACACTTATTTGCATAATATCCTTTCTCATTGCAGTTGAAGCACTTCACCTTCTCAATAGGTGTTTTGGACTTGGATCTTGACCTTTTGCTAAAAGATGCTTTATCGTTTGTCCTTCCTCATACCGTCAAACCTTGGGCTTGGCCTCCATTGTTTCCGCCATTAGATGCCAACCTCCGTACCTCATTAGACAATAAGGCACTCGTAGCTTCTTCTACGAAAATTGAGTCCTTCCCGTACAATAACGTTTGAATAAGATTCTTATAAGAATCGGGCAAAGAAAATAATAGGATAGCGCCAAACGATCATCTTCTTCATGTATGTCAACATCCTTCAAGTCAGAAATAATTCGATTGAATTTTGAAATATGATCCCGAATTGACGTACCTTCCTCCATCACTAGTCTGTAGAGCAACTTTAACCTATAAAGTCAGTTGGTGAGATTCTTCGTCATGTAGAGTGATTCCAACTTCAACCAGAGCCCAGCGACGGTGGTTTCGTTCTTCACAGAGTACACGACATCCCTTTCCTAACACAGGCGAATAGCGGCACATGCTTCGTGATCCATGTCGTCCCAATCATCATCGATCATGTCAGCGGGCTTCTTGGATTTTCCCCGTGAAGCCTTGTGAAGTTTTTAAGATATGATCAGAACGTCATTCATCTGAGATATGAGAACGTCATTCATCTGGCTTTTCCAAAAACCAAAATTGTTTGTGGCCCATGACCCATTTATATACCATAGAAATCCCATCCTATGTAGGCTTAAAATCCAATCTTATGTAGGATTATATATTGGAAATCCAATCCTATGTAGACTTACATATATTAGAAATCCAATCCTTGTAGGATTACCATATATATGGTTAAATCCAATCTTATATAGGATTACCATATATATGGTCAAAAAAGGTCATGGGCCTATTTTTGGACTCTTTCCTTCAAGAAAAATAACAGAAATGATCATTACATGTTCGACAATATATGCTTTTGCTTCTTGGAAGGATCAAAAATCCAATTTTGCTAGTAAGCTGGACTCTCACACACAAATAACCTTACAACATCAAGAATAAGAAGGCTATTGTAAAACAAAGAGAAGGAGATGGAGGAAATTATTTCTTCATTCACATGTATTGATCAACTTGACAAGAGCCTCTTATATAGGCTTACAAATGAGCTTAATATCATGATGACAATTAAAAAGAATAATGCTAAAAGCCATATGTTATGAATAACCAAAAGGCATAAGTTATAGACACCAAATAATAATGATAATTTATCCATATTTACAACACTCCCCTTGGATATACATCATTAATTAGTTGGTGGTATATGCGCATTTGTTGCCTCATTAAAACCTTACTAAGAAAAAAAACCCACTGGAAAAAATCTTAGTTAAGGAAAAAGAGTACAACGCACAAAACTAAAAAATATTCTTCATGAGTCATACTCCCCCTCGATATAATAGATTTGCTTGACTTCGATCATTTTTGTCCTTTTGAGTATATGCATAAAACACTTTTGGAGGAAGGTGCTTATTCTATCTCCTTTGATGAATCCTTCTCGAACATGCATAATGCAAGTCGAATTGCCTTTGAATATTATTGTAGGCTCATCTATAACTATGAGTAGTTGACAATTAATTACTCGTATATGATGAATGATCGATCGCAACCACACACTTTCTCTTGTTGCTTCTTGTAATACAATTAATTCTGCTTGGTTAGAGAAAATTTATACTGAACCTTGTTTTGTTGATTGCCAAGATATAGCTGCATGGTTATTAATAAACACATAACCCGTTTGGAGCAACCCTTATGAAGGTCAGAAATATGTTTGAGTCTGCACAACCAACTAGACAATAATCGTTAGTGGAATCATATAAATAAAATAATCTCATGCATGTCAGTTGTTCCACAAAAAAATATCTCAATATGTGTTTAACTATATTCAATATGTAAGTGGAGGTGCATAACTATATCTAGATAATAAATTAACAGAAAATACAATATCTGGTCTTGTGCATTGGCTAGATATAGTAGTGCTCCAATAGCACTTAAATACGACATTTCTGGACCAAGAACTTTTTCATCTTCTCTTTTTGGTCATAATGGACATTTATCCAAATCCAACCTGCGTACAACCATCGGTCTACTTAGTGGATGTACTTTATCTATTATGAAACAGTTCAAAATTCTTTCAATATATCGAAAATTATGCACTAATATCCCACCGGAACTTTGTTATATTTGCAAACCGAGACCAAGCTTTGTCTTTTTTTTTTCAAGTCTTCATTCAAACTCATTCTTCAAATAGTTTACAGTTTTCTCCAATTATGTAGGAGACCTGATCAGGTTTTATATCATCCATATATACTGCTACTATTGAGAATTCATTTCCGAATTTCTTAATGAAGACACATGGATAAATTTGACTATTTTGTATCATTCCTTAGTCAAATATATGATAAGACGATTATACCACATTCTTGTGGATTATTTCAACCCATATAATGCTTGTCTAAGTTTAATTAAACACATTCCCTTTGACTTAGTCTTTAGCATTATAAATCCTTATGTAATTTTCATATAGATGTCAATATCTAAGTCTTCATACAAATATACAGTTACAATATCCATAAATCTTATATCAAGATTTTTAGAAACTGCGAGACTAATTAGATATCTAAAAGTAATGACATCTATAACTGGAGAGTACGTCTCAACCTAGTCAATTCCAGGTCTTTGAGAGAAACCTTGTGCTATAAGTCGGGCTTTATATCTTTCAACTTTGTTCCTCTCACTTCGTTTTCTCACGAAACACCCGTTTAAAACCAACATGGTTTATGTCCATTGGTGTTTCCACTATAGGTCCAAATATACCATATTTTTCTAAAGATTTAATTCTGCTTGAATAGCATCTTTCCAGATTGGCCAATCTTTTATTTGTCGACATTCATTTATACTATGTGGTTCATTTTCATAATCATCATTGTCCTTTTTTATTTCAATAGCTACTGCATAGTTAAATATGTCATCAATGCCAAGTGCTTTTCTATTCCACAATTCACCTGAACATGCATGGAATATCGAGATCTTTTCATTTTCAGGTACCTGTGCCTCTCTAGAGGCATCCATAGGCATTTCAGTGAATTTGAAAACATGCACATCTTCATTATCTATTTTTGGAGCTCCAGCCACTATCGAAATTTTATCAGGACAAGATGTTTCATTTACTCTCCTCTTTCTAGGAGCACTATCCTTGGAACCTATAGGTCTACCACGCTTTTGATGTGTAGTAGTAGATTCATTTGCCGCCTTGTTTAGATTTTTGTCTAATTGGAGCAATGATTATGGCTGGCATATATGATATAGTTACCTTTATGGCATCATTAAATGCATCAAGTAATTGATTTGCAATTTCTTGCAAATGTATCATTCTTCTTATCTCATAATCACATTTGGAGTTCTTAGAACTTAATGAGATCGATAGAGTAGGCGTATACCATGTCAATTCACGCCGTTAATTAGCAATAATTTGTTCTATATGAACAATTTGTTGCTTATACCTCCCCCTAACGGTGGAAAGACTCTATCATCAAATTGGCAATCATCAAATCTTGTAATAAAGACATCACCAGTCATTGATTTTGTAAGCCCTAAATTTCAAAATAGTATTTTGATAATTTTAAATTGCATTTATATATTTAAAATAAATTAATATAATTGCTAGGAATTTTTCTAGAATTTTTAATAATTTTAAATCAAAATATATTATTTTGTAATTAATTGAATTGTTTTAATATTATTTTATAATATTTAAGTTTGTTTTAATATTGAGTTGCAAATATATGATTTGTTTTAATTGCGGTTTGCAAATTATAATTTGCAAACCGATAGGCGCGGGATTATTTTGCAAAGCCCCAAACTATGGGGGCCTTGCTGCAAACCTACAGTCACCCCCTCACAACCTTCTCTCTCCTCTCTCACCTGCCCCCGACGATCGAGCGACGACCGCCACCGTGACACTGACCTAGCCCCCTTTTCACCGCCCTACCCTCTCTATAAACAGCCCCAGACCAAACCCTAATCCTAGCACACCACCATTGACCCCCCTCCCACAGCAAGCCTTGACCCTTTCTTCCCCGACGAGACCCCACCAAAACCCTAACTCCGGCGACCCCTAGCACCACCACCACAGTCACCTTCACCGCCATCGACCACCACCGAAGTGTTCGTCGAAGCAAGGCGAGTGCAGCGCCACCCCAGCGCCGCGACCACAACGCCCCTAGCCGCCGGAAGCCCCCTCGACTTCAAACCCCAACATCGGACACGAAGGTAACAGCCCTAAATCGTGTCGTGCGTGTCCCAAACTCACGCATGATATTCGCCTAGACACGACGACTCTAGTGGTAAGTTTGGACACGACAAACTCGTGTCGTGCGTGTCGTGAATGACCCGGACACTTGGACTCGACCGATCTTCGTATCCTTAACTGTCAGGACACGAAGTTTGTGCTATCGGGTTTACAACCGGTTAACCTAAGACCTAATAAATTTAACTAAAGCCTAATCCTAATAACCGACCCAGGCTGACCCCCTGGCCAGCTCGACCGCGCTAAAACCCCCTCCCCCTGCCCCTGGCCGAGTTCGAGCCCCCCTTTCCTTCTTCTTTTTTGTTTTGTTTTATATATATATATATATATATATATATATATATATATTTATATATATATATATATATATATATATATATATATATATATATATATATATATATATATATATATACATATATATATATAATTTAGTATATATATATATATATATATATATATATATATATATATATATATATATATATATATATATATATATAATTTAGTATTTTATATATGTATATGTATATGTATATATATATATATATATTTTTATATATGTATATATATATATATATATATATATATATATATATATATATATATATATATATATATATATATATATATATATATATATATATATTGTTGTTGTATATTTATATATGTATTTCAAATTCTACCTTGTACAAAATATTATTATGTAAAATTTTACAAGTTATTTTATTATATAATTTTGTGACTTGTATATTTTACCACTTTAAAATGTATTATTTATATTTAAATTCCTGTATTTTATTAATTATGACCAATTTTTGTCCAAACCTAGCATGGGTTTTTGGGCCCAATTGTGTCTAATACATTCAGAGTCTGTATAAGTCATATGGGACTTGATTCATGGCTTTGGGTCCTTTATCTGGACTTCGGTTCAATTTCGAATACATGGACAAAATAGTAACTAATTAATATTTATTTTCCAGAAATTGTTACTTTCTGTTTTAGAATTTTTATATATATTTTAATTGTTGTAAAAATCTGGGAAATTTTTTATTTATATACTATGTTAATTTAGCTAATTTAATATAATTTTTTTCAGCATTTAATAAGTATTTTGTTATTTTATAAAATGGGAAAACATAACTCATTTTCAGGATACATATGTTTGCTGATTTTTAATAAATATTTATGAAGGTTTATAAATTCCAGAAAAATTAGTATAAATTTCTATAATTAACAATGATCATTTTGGTATTTCATCATATGTAAAATTGAGCTTTTTGTCTATCTGAAAAATTATTGGAACACAATTTACAGTTTGATTTATTCATTGAATAGTTACGACTTGCAATGATTTGTCGTTTTGAGTTATTATAGTATTGGACCTCACCCCGCACTAGTATAAAGATCCTAGAAAGTTAGTTTGGGTATTATGTTACCCCACATTGGTCTCCTATGCTAAATTCATCATTTGGCTACGTGTCCAGTTAGAAAGTCGTATCACACAACTAGTGTCTTAGTGTTTAACTTAGTATAAAAAAAACTAAGTTTATGTGTTATTTCTACAGTGACGAGTCACTAGGCATCTATAACATTTCTATCACTGCTTTGCTTTGCTAAAGGCAAGTACTTCTACAAACTTTACATACTGCTATAACAATAAACTGTGATTTCCAACCATGTTAAATGCTGATCTTTGGGGTAGCATGTTAAAACTTCACATGTTGTATTACTTTCAGTCTCTACCATGTTTAGGACAATTTTTATATCTCTCACATATTTAAATAACGGGTTAAGGGGAAACTGTTAATAGTGTACGTGATCATGACCCCCTTCTCCGTATGTATTTACCGAGAACTGTTACATTCTATATGTAACTTTGTCGTATGTCTGATCCCGCGTTTGTGTATGGACATACACCGATGCCGTTAAGGGTACGTATGTATACTTCAAAAAATTGATATGTACCACTGTACATCCTCATTACCTATTGACTGATCACTCACCTACTACAGCTTTAAACTTTAAAACAAATAATTATTGCCATGATGAAATGTATCTAAAACTGGATAAAACAAGATTTGTCATTTTTATCTCTTTCCATCACATGATCAGTATTATATATTCGTTAGATTCAGTACTTGCTCCCGTCCTGACAAGATAACGTTGTAGGTATACTTACTGAGGAGGAGTCGCTCTGCGATTCCTATTATGGAGTTGCTGCCAAAGACTAGACTTTATCTTACGATGATGTACCTGCAAAAAAACTCGTCTAGTTTGCGTAGTTACTCGGGGTTCCGAGAGTAGTCATATTGTTGGACTATGTATTTTGTGACTGGACCTGTATCCAGCTTTACATTTTAGATTTGTACTTGGAACTTACTATTATACGAGATGACTTTTGTGTTTGGAACATTTACGACTCTTTATTACATATAGAACTGTTAGCACATTTTAGTCTTATCTTGTTATCCTTAGAACAGCTTACTACGCTTTATCTCAAGCGTAGGCTGGACATGATTCGGCCCGGCCCAATAATTTGGGTAGCGGATCGTGACATGTTTTTAGTGGTAGCCCATGCAGGTCCTGACTAAATTGTTTGGTTACGTTATTGTACCAAGCATGCCTGTAATTAGGAACTTAAGGTAATTAGACAACACTAGGAATGACGCTTAGAACACCTAGAGGAATACTAGGATTGCAACATAAGAAACGCATCACATGTTCGTTGTTACAAATTGGATTTTTTTTGTTATTTATGATTGTTTACTTAAAAGAGTCCTTATAAGTTCTTTTATTTATTAGATGGTGCTCACCCACTCATCCCAGTATGCCACACCTGAAAATGATACACTCTCTATCCAGTCAGTTGACCGATGTACCTCCACCTCCACCTACCATACTCCCCCACTCCACAAATCCACCAACCCAAATGCCACCACCACCTTCCACATCACAGTCCCAGCAGGACCCGATACTCCCACCACCACCTATTACTATATATGTCTAGGCTTCCGTCACACTCGACGGGAACCAACTGCTCACTCTGATCCAGGGGTTCCTAACAACCCATCAGGAGCAGACCACTCTACTCCGCCAGAGCATAGAGCGTTCTGAGGAACGTACCGTGGTCCTACCACTTGTAGAGCCACGGCAGAGAGCAGGGACAATCAAGGACTTCATGGGTCTGAACCCCAAGGAGTTCTTAGGGACTGAGGGCATCGTTGTAGCAGATGACTGGCTAGACTCGGTAGAGAGGAAGCTCCTTGGAGCTAGATTGCCGAATAACCTCCAGGTCGAGGCAAGCAGGAATTCTGCTAATAGATTTAGCAGGAGTTTGGTTCCAGAATGAGCCGCTATTCGCGAGAGGGAAGGCCACTTGGGATCAGTTCAAGACCCAGTTCAAGAAGAAATTCTTCTCGACCACCGCTAGGGTAGCCATGGGGCTACGATTCCAGAATATCCAGCAGGGGAACCGTTCTGTTGACGAGTATGCAGTAGAGTTTAGTCGCCTGAGCCGTTTCGCTCCTAGTCTAGTTGCAGACCCTGAGGAGATGACGCGTAAGTTTTGCCATGGTCTAGTTCCAGACATTGACATTCTTATAATGGCGAACGGTACGACTGACTACTACTAGAGCCTAGAGTTAGCCCGTAGCATAGAGGAGCGTCTTCTGTCTTGCAAGAGGCCGGCTTCTGTACACCTCGAAGGACCGTCCAAGCGTCAGGATTTCCAGCCGAGAGCACCGATGCCGCACCAGCAGACATACCGTCCTCCCACGCCTCATCATCTGACCCCACCAGCTAGAGCCCCGGGACCCCGACAGCAGAAGGAATCTTTGTGTGTATTCTGTAGGAGGCCAGGCCATGACGCTATCGTCTGTAGGAAGAGGCTGGGGCAGTGTTTAGCTTGTGGGTCTACCACCCATCAGCTTCGGGACTGCCCAAGTAGCGAGGGTACCAGGTGCCGGACCACCGTCTAGAGGACCGTCGCTTTCGACTCAGCAGCAGAGGTTTGGGCAACATCTGCAGTAGTAGAAGGGACCCCAGGAGAAGGCTTATAGCCTAGCTCTTGAGCCAGAGCCAAAGCAGGTTTCGGAGCCAGATTATTTGGCTGACGTCATCACAGGTCATGTTTATTTTCATACTTTTCTAGCTCTATGCTTGTTTGATTCCAGTTCATCACATAGCTTCCTGTCATTAGAGTTTTTGCATAAACACCATTTAGTAGCTACACCTACCAAGGAGATAAGTAGAGTAATGACGGGAGACAGACCAGTGCCCATTAGAGCTATCTATCGATGCTCTATTACTATAGCCGGGAGAGAGTTTAGGGGACGATTCTTTGTGATGCCACTCCCTGGATATGATATCATATTGGGGATGGACTGGCTTAGCTATGCCCATACAGCTATAGACTGTCATGAGGGTAGTATTCTGTTCAGTCCCCCAGGTACGGTACCATTCAGTGTTAGGAGGACAGGGCCGGAGATCAGCCTAGAGCCGAACTGTTGTGCGACAGTTGGGGAGTTAGCACCGCCACACCCTATAATTAGGGAGTTTATGGATGTATTCCCAGAGGATCTTCCAGGACTTCCGCCCGACAGAGATATGGAGTTCACTATAGATTTAGTACCGGGTTCATCACCAGTATCCCGGGCTTGCTATAGAGTGAACCCCAAGGAGGCCATAGAGATGAAGGAGCAGATTGATGACCTGTTGAAAAAGGATTTCATTCGATCTAGTACTTCTTCATGGGGAGGGCCAGTGCTCTTTATGCCTAAGAAGGATGGTACAGTTCCGTTGTATATTGACTACCGGGCGTTGAATACCATCACCATTAAGAACAAATATCCTCTGCCCATGATAGATGATTTATTCGACCAGTTGAGTGGGACGAAGGTGTTTTCTAGGATAGATTTGAGATCGGGCTACCACCAGGTGAAAGTGAGGGCTGCAGACATCCAGAAGACGGCGTTCAACACGAAGTACGGGCAGTATGAGTTTCTGGTGATGCTATTTGGTCTCACAAATACGCCAGCTGTCTTTATAAATTTGATGAATTAGACATTTCACCAGTATCTGGATAAGTTCGTCGTAGTATTTATCGACGACATCTTGATATACTGGAAGACGCCGAAGGAGCACGCAGAGCACTTGCGAACAGTTTTGGGAATTCTGAGGCTGGAGAGGTTGTATGCCAAATTGTCGAAGTACGAGTTCTTTTTGGACCGAGTGGAGTTTCTCGGTCATGTAGTTACTGGAGAGGAGATCTCGGTGGATCCCAGGAAGATTGCTGCCGTTGAGACATGGAAGGCTCCGACGTCAGTTTCAGAGATTAGGAGCTTTTTGGGTTTAGCCAGCTATTATAGGAAGTTTGTCCAGGACTTTGCTAGAATAGTTGAACCCATGACGAAACTGACGCAGAAAGATGCAGAGTACATCTGGTCAGAGGACTGCCAGGCAGCATTTGAGGAGCTGAAGAGGAGGCTGACGACCGCTCCAGTTCTGACATTTCCTTCAGGATCTGGAGGTTTCACCATATACAACGATACTTCGGGAAAGGGGCTATGGTGTGTCCTATAGCAGCATGGGAAAGTGATTGTTTATGCATCTAGGCAATTACGGACTCATGAACGGAACTATTCTAGCCACGACCTAGAGTTAGCTGCAGTGATCTTTGCACTCAAGTTATGGAAATATTACTTATACGGAGAGCGTGTGGAAATCTTTACTGACCACAAAATCTTGAAGTATGTGTTCACGCAGAAAGAGCTGAACATGAGGCAAAGACGATGGTTGGAGTTGATGAAGGACTTCGACATCAATTTACAGTATCACCCCGAGAAGGCAAATATGGTGGCGGATGCGCTGAACAGGCATCCGATGGCATGGTATCTGATGATAGACCGACATTTACGGGAAGATCTGGAGAAGCTCGGTATCGAGATAGTTCGGCCAGGATCAGTGATACAGATGATGGCGCTTGACATTTAGTCAGGTTTGATGGAGCAGATCAAGGAGGCACAGTCTACAGATAAGAGCCTTCGCAGACTTCAAGCCCAGGCTTTAGCTGGATTGCTGGATGACTTCACCATAGCAGAGGATGGATCCTTGAGGCATGGCAGCCGGTTGTACGTGCCGAGGGGAGAGCTGATAGAGGCAGTCTTGAGGAGGGGCACCGATCGAGATATTCTATTCATCCTGGTGCCAACAAGATGTACCGTGATTTGCGGAAACATCTTTGGTGGCACGGGATGAAAAGAGATGTATCACGTTTTATTTCGAGATGTCTAGTTTGCCAGCAGGTCAAGACGGAGCGCCAGAGGCCAGCTGGTCTATTGAAGCCGTTACCCATTCCCGAGTGGAAGTAGAAACACATTACAGTGGACTTCGTCTCAGGGCTTCCTCGTTTCCAATGAGAAAAGGATGCCATTTGGGTCATCGTGGACAGGCTGACGAAGTGTGCGCACTTCATACCTTTCAAGGTGGGGCTTTTAATCGAGAAGTTGGCAGAGCTATACATGCAGCAGATAGTTCGCTTGCACGGAGTACCAGTGAGCATCGTGTCAGACCGAGATAGCAGATTCATGTCCCACTACTGGAGGAGCTTGTAGGAAGAGTTGGGCAGTCGGCTCAAGTTCAGTACAGCGTACCACCCGCAGACAGATGGACAGTCCGAGAGGACGATATAGACGCTAGAGGACATGCTAAGGACTTATGTGCTGGACTTTGGCAGATCATGGGAGAGCCATCTGCACTTAGTAGAGTTTTCATACAACAATAGCTACCAAGCCAGCATCGATATGTCTCCTTTCGAGGCACTATATGGACGACGATGCCGTACGTACACCGCTCTTTTGGGATGATATTGGGGACAGAGTTATGCTTGGGCCAGAGATGATCACGAATGCGGCAGAGAAGGTCGGGATGATCAGAGACAGGCTCAGAATCGCTCAGGATAGGCAGAAATAATGGGCCGATGCTAGCCGCAGACCGATGGAGTTCGCCGACGGAGATATGGTGCTGGTGAAGATATCACCTACTAGAGGGACGATCCGGTTCGGACGAGAAGGCAAGTTGAGCCCCAGATACATCGGGTCATTCGAGATACTTGGCAGGATCGGAGATGTAGCTTACAGGGTTGCACTTCCACCCAACCTAGCAGGAGTTTACGATGTCTTTTATGTGTTTCAGCTGAGAAGATATGTTCCGGACCCCAGCCATGTGCTAGATCATTCAGAGTTGGAGATCGGACCAAGCCTGGCAGTTACTGAGCAGCCAGTGGAGATAATGGACATGAGGGAGAAGAGGCTGAGGAACAAAGTTATATCCTTGGTACGAGTAGCTTGGAGCCGTCACTCTCCGGGTGAATCTACTTGGGAGAGGGAGTCAGACATGAGGGAGAGATATCCTTACTTGTTCGTCCCAACAGCTGCGAGGGAACCACCCGTTCCCGCTTGATACCTTAGAGGTTAGTCTTAATAATAAGCCTTAGTCATTCTTTGCATTGTTTGTTATATTACAATGTTTGTAGAATTTTCTATCCTTGTAAATTTCGAGGACGAAATTTTTTAAGGAGGGAAGATTTGTAAGTCCTAGATTTCAAAATAGTATTTTTAAATTGCATTTATATATTTAAAATAAATTAATATAATTTCTAGGAATTTTTCTAGAATTTTTAATAATTTTAAATCAAAAAATATCATTTTGTAATTAATTGAATAGTTTTAATATCATTTTGTAATATTTAAATTTGTTTTAATATTGAGTTGCAAATATATGATTTGTTTTAATTATGGTTTGCAAATTGTAATTTGCAAACCGATAGGCACGGGGTTATTTTGCAAAGCCCCAAACTATGGGGGCCTTGCTGCAAACCTACAGTCACCCCCCCACGACCTTCTCCCTCCTCTCTCACCTGCCCCCGACGACCGAACGGCGACCGCCACCACGACACCGACCTAGCCCCCTTCTTACCGCCCTACCCTCTCTATAAATAGCCCCAGACTAAACCCTAACCCTATCACACCACCATCGACCCCCACACAGCAAGCCTTGACCCCTTCTTCCCCGACGAGACCCCACCGAAACCCTAACTCCGGCGACCCCTAGCACCACCACCACAGCCACCTTCACCGCCATCGACCACCATCGAAGTGTTCGTCGAAGCAAGGCGAGTGCAGCGCCACCCCAGCGCCGCGACCACAACGCCCCTAGCCGCCGGAAGCCCCCTCGACTTTAAACCCCGACGTCGGACACGAAGGTAACATCCCTAAATCGTGTCGTGCGTGTCCCAAACTCACGCATGACCGCCTGGACACGACGACTCTAGTGGTAAATTTGGACATGGCAAACTCATGTCGTACGTGTCGTGAATGACCCGGACACTTGGACTCGACCGATCTTTGTGTCCTTAACAGTCAGGACACAAAGTTTATGCTATCGGGTTTACAACCCGTTAACCTAAAACCTAATAAATTTAACTAAAGCCTAATCCTAACAACCGACCCAGGCTGACCCCTTGGCCAGCCCGACCGCGCTAAAACCCCTTCCCCTGCCCCTGGCCGATTTCGAGCCCCCCATTTCCTTCTTTTATATATATTATTATATATATATACTATTATGTATATATACATATAATGTATTTATTTATATATATATATATATATATATATATATATATATGTAGATATATATATATATATATATATATATATATATATATATATATTTTAAATATATATATATATATATATATATATATATATATATATATATATATATATATATATATATATATATATATGTAGATATATATATATATATATATATATATATATATATATATATATATATATATTTTAAATATATATATATATATATATATATATATATATATATATATATATATATTTATATATATATATATCTATATATTTAAAAAATAAAAATAAATATCTATATATTTATGTATATATATAAATATTGTTGTTGTATATTTATATATGTATTTCAAATTCTACCTTGTACAAAATATTATTATGTAAAATTTTACAAGTTATTTTATTATATAATTTTGTGACATGTATATTTATCACTTTAAAATGTATTATTTATATTTAAATTCTTGTATTTTATTAATTATGACCAATTGATGTCCAAACCTAGCATGGGTTTTTGGGTCCAATTGTGTCTAATATATTTAGAGTCTGTACAAGTCATATTGGACTTGATTCATGGCTTTGGGTCATGTATCTGGATTTTGGTTCAATTTCGAATACATGGACAAAATAGTAACTAATTAATATTTATTTTCCAGAAATTGTTACTTACTGTTTTTGAATTTTTATATATATTTTAATTGCTGTAAAAATCTGGAAAAAATTGTATTTAAATACTATATTAATTTAGCTAATTTAATATAATTTTTTAAGCATTTAATAAGTATTTTGGTATTTTACAAAAATGGGAAAACAGAACTCATTTTCAGGATACATATGTTTGCTGATTTTTAATAAATATTTATGTAGATTTATAAATTCCAGAAAAAGTAGTATAAATTTCTATAATTAACAAGGATCATTTTGGTACTTTACTTTATGTAAAATTGAGCTTTTTGTCTATCTCAAAAATTATTGGAACACAATGTACAGTTTGATTTATTTATTGAATAATTATGACTTGCAATGATTTGTGTCGTTTTGAGTTATTATAGTATTGGACCTCACCCCGCGCTAGTATAACGACCCTAGAATGTTAGTTGGGTATTGTGTCACCCCACATTGGTCGCCTATGCTAAATTCATCATTTGGCTAGGTGTCCAGTCAGAAAGTCGTATCACACAACTAGTGTCTTAGTGTTTAACTTAGTATAAAAAAACTAAGTTTATGTGTTATTTCTACAGTGACGAGTCACCAGGCATCTATAGCATTTCTATCACTGCTTTGCTTTGCTAAAGGTAAGTACTTCTACAAACTTTACATACTACTATAACAATAAACTGTGATTTCCAACCATGTTAAATGCTGATCTTTGCGGTAGCAAGTTAAAACTTCATATGTTGTATTACTTTCAGTCTCTACCATATTTAGGACAGTTTTTATATCTCTCACATGTTTAAATAACGGGTTAAGAAGAAACTGTTAGTAGTGTACGTGATCATGACCCCTTCTCCGTATGTATTTACCGAGCACTGTTACATTCTATATGTAACTTTGTCGTATGTCTGATACCGCATTTCTGTATGGACATACACCGATGCCATTAAGGGTACGTATGTACACTTCAGAAAATTGATATGTACTACTGTATATCTTGATTACCTATTGACTGATCACTCACCTACTACAGTTTTAAACTTTAAAACAAATAATTATTGCCATGATAAAATGTATCTAAAACTGGATAAAACAAGATTTGTCATTTTTATCTCTTTCCATCACATGATCAGTATTATATGTTTGTTAGATTCAGTACTTGCTCCCGTCCTGACAGGATAACATTGTAGGTATACTTACTGAGGAGGAGTTGCTCTGCGATTCCTATTATGGAGTTGCTGCCCAGGACCAAACTTTATCTTACGAGGATGTACCTGTAGGAAAACTCGTCTAGTTTGTGTAGTTACTCGGGGTTTCGAGAGTAATCATATTATTGGACTATATATTTTGTGACTGGACCTGTATCCAGCTTTACATTTTGGACTTGTACTTGGAACTTACTATTATACGAGATGACTTTTGTGTTTGGAACATTTACGACTCTTTATTACATATAAAAATGTTAGCACATTTTAGTCTTATCTTGTTATCCGTAGAACAGCTTATTATGCTTTATCTCAAGCGTAGGCTGGACATGACTCGGCCCGGTCCAACAATTTGGGTAGCGGATCATGACAAATTTTAAATACCTTATTATGTGCAACATGTAAAATATCATATCTCAAGCTACAATTTTCAAACTAGATTGCACTAGTAGAGGTCTAGCTATAAGTTGAAGATGTTTAATAAATGACTCAGCTAACCCATTTTGTGTGTGCACTGGGGAACATGATGCTCTATCTCAGTCACTAATGATGTACAATAATTATCAAAAACTTATGAGATGAATTATGCAGCATTATCAAGACTAATTAATATAGTCTTGTGATTAGTAAACTGAGATCTAAGTTTAATAATTTGGGCTAAAAGACGAGAAAATATGAGATTTTTAGTAGACAATAGACAATCATATGACCACTTAGTAGATGCATCTATGAGTACCATAAAATATCTAAAAGGACCATTAGTAGGGTGAATATGACCACAAATGTCTCATTATGTTCTTTACAAGAAAGTAGGAGACTCATTTTTAACTTTAGAAAATATGATATAGTTATAATCTTCCCTTGTAAACACGGAACACATAGGTGATTCTTCGATAAGCCAATATCGTAATTTTTCAATAAATATCCACAAAGATTATCAATGATCTTATTGAACATAGTATGTCCCGGATGACCCAAAGGGTCATGCCAAATGTTATATAAGACATGATCATTGGCTTTATATTTTGACTCATCCATATTAGATTCAATTATGTCAATGGTGGTGAAATACAAACCCACCGAAAAATAAGATAACTCTTCTAATGTGAGCCTTTTGCTTCCAACATTAGAGGTGCTACATAATGACCCTTTGTTCTTATCATTTCGAGTTTCAATATGGTACCCATTTTGTGTATATCCTTGAAACTTAACAAATTTCTTTACAGAACTACTTGAATATAACACATTCTGCAAATAGGTTTGAGTACCATTAGGTAACATGATGTGTGCTCTTCCAAAGTCCTCAATTATATGGCTGGCCAAGCTATTGTTGGCACTTTATGCCTGCCAAATACTAACTTTGGCAAAAACTTTGATTCTTTAAATTCATGTGTGTTGTAGTACTATCTACCAAGCACATATCTAAGTCATTTTTCTTAGATTCTTTCAATTTTTTTATTAGTAGCTCGACATTGCTAAATCAATATCTATCTTTGTCATATTTACGACAAGCATGCATTACTACTCCATGAAGCAAAATAAAAATATTATGAACTTATATATTATAGCCAGCATAAGTACAATAAGAAAAATTAAACATTTCAAATGATAATATCATATTATAGAAATGTAACTCCAAATTTATAATATATATTTTTTTCAATAAAACAAAACTCTCATGGCCTAGACATTCCATGATGGAAACCAAAAGTATGACTTCAAATATAAATAGTTTATAAATACTTGAAATAAACATATATTGACCGAGTGCTCATTCAGAAAATAAAAATTGCATTAGCTTCTTCTCAAACTGTTCATTTGTAACTTGATTCCCTTTGTTAGAGGGTGTTGTCCATTTGTTCATTTATTCTTTCATGAACCATTGTTTCAACCTTTGTAAGGTTGATAACCATGACATATCTTCCAATTTTTTTCATTCCCTCTTCCACGTCCTCCACCACGACCTCTGCTAATTCAAAAAATAGCATTTGCCTCAGGAATTGTCATTGATCCAGTTGATCTAGAGTTGTGGTTTTTATGAGAACGTTACTATTTGCCTTTGCTACACTGAGATAGTCATCGGTTCAGAGTAATTTATGAAATTTCTTTCACGGTATTATTGCTACAAAAGCAAATTGCTTGCATGAAAAATGAAAATAATTTTCTCAATCATTTGAGGCTCTGTTACTTTTTCTCCGTACAATCTAAGACGAAAAATAATAATAAACAGAGCACAATTATATTATTTAACATTTTTACAGTCATGGTATCTTAAATTTAACCATTCAGTTTAGGCAGTCATAAGGATTACCATCTTTTGGTGGTCAAATCTATCATTTAGAGATATCCACAAATTCAATGGATCATCCTCACATAGATATCATGTCTTTAGACCATCATGGATATGATGTCGTAGAAAAATCAAATCAAAGTCTTGACCTTGGCTTTAGAACTTTCTTTATTTTTCTTCTTAATAGTACTATCAAGCTTGTTGGACTGCAATTACAATTTTGCATCCATTGTCATGATAAATAATTATTTCTACTCATATATATCAAGAGCTTTGAATTCAAACTTTACAAGTTTCGACATCTACATGACATAAAATAATTATATTAGATGTTAACTAATAATAAAATTGATAAGCGCTTTAAAGGTTACAAAACTTCACATATGTCACAATGTGATGAAACACATGAAAAATACTCTCACATGAACCCACATAGCACCCATGTGCCACACCTCATGTGCATCACATATACAACAATGTGGTAGAATGCTATCAAAGAAGTATCACATATACAACAATGTGATAAAATGTTATCAAAGAATATTATGTCTTATGTGTATCCCATATACAACAATGTGATAAAATGCTACTAAAAATATTATATTGCTATCAAAGAATATTATGTCTTATGTGTATCACATATACAACAATGTGATAAAATGCTACTAAAGAATATTTTATTTTATGTTTATCACATATACAACAATGTGATCATTATATAATAATATATTTTGGGTACTTTTTTTTTAATATAATTTGATCCACATATACAATAATGTGAAGTAGTACGCTATAGAATTCAAAAAAATAAAATAATAGAAATAACCAATTCACATGAACTAATTTAATGAAATTAACTAACTCCAAATAAGTGATTTTTTTTAAAGATATTCTAGATTAATTTCTTAGTTCATACGAAAACATATAGAAATAGAATTTATACATAATCTTAAATAGATTATCATAAATTTTCTATTTTGAATGAAATTGTGAACATGTTTAATACATATTTAGATCTAAAACTAAAAGAAAACGTAGATCTAGAAAACTTACGTTCTAATCGATCTATAAATACATAAATCAAATATATATTTAATTTTACTAAAACAAGCATATATCTAAGTATACAAGATTAGACCTACCTCTTCAATATAAGTGACTTCTACCTTTTTTTTCTTAAGAGAACTCTTTCTCCCTTATGTGAAATATTTCTTCCTTCTTTTATTTTCTAGAGCATCGTGCTGATAACGTATTATAAAACAAAGAGAAGGAGATGGAGGAAATTATTTCTTCATTCACATGTATTGATCAACTTGACAAGAGCCTCTTATATAGGCTTACAAATGAGCTTACTATCATGATGAAAATTAAAAAGAATAATGCTAAAAGCCATAGGTTATGGATAACCAAAAGGCATAAGTTATAGACACCAAACAATAATGGTAATTTATCCATATTTACAACAAAGGCATAAATTTAGCAACCAAGAACATACATACAAGCATACCAGGTTGGTACACTAGCATGTTATAGTTCAAATCCTTGTTTTGCATGCCATGAACATTTTCTTTGAGAACTTTTGCTTACAGAACTTTAAACAAAATCACTTAATCTTTTAGATTTCTAACTAATCGATGTAGAAAATGAGTACTTGAAAATTTCAATGGTTGTCAATTTTTTATAACGTGTGTAAAATAGTTATTACCACCATCCCAAGGGCGGAACCATAAATTTTAACGTTCACTAAGTCTTACAAGGAAGTATGTGTAATGTTCCATCACATCACAAAACAAGAACGCACAAATTTTAGCAACCAAGAACTTGTTCTTGCTCCATCACATCACAAAACTACCAGACTAGTGAACAAATCCTAGTTCCGCCCTTGGGATGGCAGTAATAACTATTACACAAGTTTTAATAAGAAGCTTTGAGCAGCTTCCTACCGGAAGAGAAACAAAAGCAAAAAGAAATTTGCAGAAAGAGACAGATGAGTTTTGTATATATATATATATATATATATATATATATATATATATATATATATATATATATATATATATATAGGAAAATTCTACAATACATCCGCTGGAAATGGATGTATCGATACATCCAAAATCTGGACCGTTGGATATTAATCCAACGGTTCAGATTAAATTCAGATAAAATAATACATGAGACATCATTTAATGCTGATTTAGACTTTTGACCTGTTGGTAACTTGCTTTAGTAGGTCATTCTTCACTTTAATTTTTTCAATGAACACCCTAAATTAACTCATGTTTACTCTCTCAAAAGTCCATCCAATTTAATATTTCTTTTTTTTTGGTTACAGGCCGTCGTGGTGGTGGTGGTTGTGGTGGAAAGAGAAACGGAGATGAAGAAGGAAATAAGAATCGGTCCAGATCGCGTCGAACGTCGTCGAGCCCTCCTAGAACAACGAGGAGTACCAGCTGCGCCGAGAAGAATCGGTCCGCTTCGCGTCGGACGTCATCGAAACCTCCTCGAACAAGAAGAAGTACCAGCGGCGCCGCTCTAATTTTACTGTCCATGCCATTGTCAGAAATCTTATTTTTCATGTAATAATTTTATATTTTGTTAATAAAGCTACATGTCACGGTGGTGGTGGCGAACTGAGGAAACCTGCTTCTGAGGTCGGGCGGATTATTTTTTAACTTTTCTAAAGATAATATTTTCGAGGAGAATATTTTTTTGGACAGAGAATGGCCATTCTCTTTGCTTTTAACATGGAGAATGGCCATTCTCTTTGCTTTTAACACGACGAATGGACGGAGAATGGTACATTTAGGACGGAGAATGGTACATTTAGGACGGAGAATACGGCGAATGGCCATTCTCTTTGCTTTTAGTACGGCGAATGGACGGTGAATACGGCGAATGGACGGAGAATGGCCATTCTCTTTGCTTTTAATACTGCGAGTGGACGAAGAATGGTACATTTAGGACGGAGAATGGACGGAAAATACGGCGAATGGCCATTCTCTTTGCTTTTAATACGGCGAATGGACGGTGAATACGGCGAATGGACGGAGAATGGCCATTCTCTTTGCTTTTAACACGGAGAATGGCCATTCTCTTTGCTTTTAGTACGGCGAATGGACGAAGAATGGTACATTTAGGACAGAGAATGGTACATTTAGGACGGAGAATGGTACATTTGTGAAGCCGACAAAAGCTCGTTCTCTCAAATCTCTTCTTTATGTAAATTAAATCCAAGGAGGACACAATCCTAATTTTAGTTATTGCTTAGCAGAGTCTGCTTAGTTGTTGTAAAATTGCGGTGTTGCTTCTGTGGCACTTTTATCTTTAATCTCATGTTTTCTATGAATATGTGTTCTGTTTGATTTTGATTTAGTAATCTTTCCGTAATTAGTTTTTTTGTTTCATCTAACAAATTAATATTTTTGTTATAAAGCTACAGGGCATGGTGGTGGTGGTGGAAGGAGAAACGGAGATGAAGAAGAAAAGAAGAAGAAGTTCCGGTTCGCGGCGGAATTCGTCGAGTTCCTCAATCAAGCAGAATTAAACCTCTTATAGAGTTCCTTAATTGAAGTTGATCACAATAACCTTTTGTATTTTTCAAACGGATAGTAGAATCTTCCTCGAGCCCTCCTCAATCAAACGGCTAGTAGATTGTTTGCTAGTCTCGAAATTTATTTGTCTTTCCATCTTCCTCACTTTTTGTACTTCTCTCTTGCTATATATACAATAGTTTTCTTGTTTCATAGTACTATTATTCATTCTGAAATACATAGAATAGTTTTCTGAAATACAATAGTTTTCTTGTTCTCAAGATGTCTACTCGTGTGGGGGGAAATATAGAAGACGTAGAAGATTGGTTGCCAACTCCAAATGAAACCTTCATTCCGCGTATGTTGCGCAGGATTGAACAACAATTGTCGAAGATTTTAGCTGATGTTGCAAAGATCAATTCTAAGCTTTGTTCATTAGAAATTGAACAAATGAATTTATCTCGGCGTTTTGAGAAGTTTGAAGAATCTCCAGCTTTGAAGAAGGCATCTTCATCTGGAGCATTTAATAATGTGAAGGTGGTTTCCGTTGTATCTTCTTCCGAAGAGGAGGACGTGGAGCTACAGTATCGTAGCAAAGCATTGGACCAATTTTTCGCATTGGACGCTATAGAAGAAACTGACTTTAGCAGTCCTTCTAAAAGAATGCGTAGAAATTTACATCCGGTCACACCATCGAAAAATTTAATAAGGGGTTCAACCTCGAAGCCTAGCAATTGTACTAGTATTTCTTCAAGATATTACGACTATATTTTTGCAGATGATAGACCTGACGAGTAAGTAATATGAGTTTTGATTTAATTCCAACAGTTTTTTCTCCTAATTTATTCGTTTCTTTTCTTAGAGAAATAATATCATCTTGCAACAAAAACTATGTGTCTCGGTGGGAGATAAAGACCTTAGCTCCTTTAACGAAAATTAGCAATGGGGTATGTATAGATAGTATATTTCTTCTTAGATGCCATCTATGTTTACTTCGATTCCATCGCTGACATTTTTAATAATTTATTCAGATTGTAGGTATTGTCTCTGCTCTTTTCACCGCGGAGGAACGGAAAAGAACCTCCAATAAAGCTAATGTATGGTTTTTACCAATAAGGATATCGGTGAGTGAGCATTTTATTCTTCAATGCATATGCATTAACAATTTTCTCGTTTGTTTGTCCTTCGTAATGTATTAATTGATGTGTATGTAGAAAGCAACGTTACCTCCATCCGTCAAAAAGCCTCATGAACTATGGAAGAAGTTTAAATATTTTCAGGATTACATGGGATCTTTAAGCACTTGTAAAGAGGTATTAATGTATTTATGTTTAAATATTAATCCTAATTTTTCTGAAAATTTACTAATTTGTTTTACCTAATTATCCTGATTCAGATATACATACCCATTCATTTGGGCGAACACTATACTCTTGCAAGAGTTCTGGTTAAAAAAAAGACTGTTGAAATTTGGGACTCACTTGTATCTAAAGATGATCCGATTCAAAGCAAAACAGTCATAAAAGAAATAGTAAGCTCATATTCATCAATTTTTATAAATTGGGTACAAGATACGCGGTATACTAATACATATTGTATTCTGGTAATTGTAGCTTTCAAATTTGGATCTCTTTCTCCAAGAAGAGATTTTGAAGTTGAGAGATGCTAGGTTCAGCTTTTCTACTTTTGCAATAAAACGTCCTTCTTATGTTCCCCGCCAAGGCAATTATGTTGATTGTGGGATTTTTGTAATATCATTCATGAAAGATCGATGTAGTCTAGACTACCGTTCTCTCCATGTAAGTCTGAAAATATGTCGTAAAAAACTTCAACTTTTTAGAACAATATTTTTGATGTTATGTTTGTTATATGCAGTTTGATGCGGAAAAGGAAAGACGCAAAGCTGCTGAATGGATTACAACTTCAGAGCACAATGAAGAGCTAAAAAAGAAGTCCAATCTGAAATGATTGAATATGGAAGACGATGATTTTTTTTCTTCTTCTTTTATATCTAATTTATGGAAACCCCTAATGTATTATGTTCATTTGTTTTGTTGAGTTGTAATAACATTTTTGCCAAACGGCTTCGATTCTTTTTGATTAAGCAGAATCATTTTTGCCCTTCCAATTAATATAATTAAGCAGAAATGAGTCTTTTGCCCTTTCATCGAATGATATTTTTGCCCTTCTAATTAATTCAAAACACCCCCGAACCCTTTTATTAAAAAAAAGAAAAAAAAAAAACCGTTTCGAAGCTTCCTCTTCTTCCATACTCCACTCTGTACTCAAACCTAGGTCATTCTCCTCCAAAATCTTCAAACCTTCCTCCCCATTCGCAATATTCACACCATGTCGGCATCAGCGGCAGAATCATCACCGGCAGCATTACCAAATAGAGAAGATGCACTAGTTACAGAAAATCCAAAAGCGATAGACGGAGAACAACGGAAACCCTATTCTAAGAAAGTTGCAAAAAAGAAAAAAGGAAAAAGTTGCTAAACAAAAAGAAGTGCAAGAAGAAGTGCAAACAGAAGGTATAACTTTGATTTTATGTTCGCAAATTCTGTATATATTACAAGAAAAATGACATTCTCCGTCATAAAACGCATTTGAATGTTAAATTTTATTCGCCGTTTAATTTGGAACGGAGAATGTCATTCTCCGTCTAACTTGAAACGGAGAATGTCGTTCCCAGTGTTAAAACCCATAAGAATGGCCATTCTCCGACCTAATTTTTGTTTTTTTGTTTTGTAGAAAGAAAATCTGTCAGGAATAAGGATTCAAGACTTTTCCGTTCTACCTTCAAGCCAATGCTAAATCTTATGGAGGAGGTCAATCGAGATGTTGGCCGTTTACCTGAGCCAGTTATTGGTTCCTTGAAGAATACCGATTTCTGGAATTTTGTCGAGATTTTCTACCAAAACAGAGTCCACGTCTCCGAAGTGGCCAAGGTAACGGAAGGACTTGAGAATTTAATTGCAAGTTACACAGAAGAAGAAGATGGCGTCGGGTGCTTTAAATTGAGCACCACTGTTAAAATCGTGCCAAGCGTCAAGGATATGGCAGTCATATTCGGTCTACCGCTGAATGAAGAAAGCGTTGATGATGTTTCTTACAGAAGATTGATAAAGAAAAAACAACAGCAGCCCACACCACCAGCATCATTGAGCCTGTGTAGAGATTACTTCACAAGATTGCTGGCTAATACTAAGGGCAAACACTCAGAAGTCACGAATAAAGAAGTGAGAGACAAGTTCGTTGAATTGTTACGACGGCTTCGTGGCGGAGATAACGCTGTTAATCTAGATGATTTGGCCAAGCTAATAATCTTCCACTTGTGCCAAACAGTATTCTTCATAAAGTCTGGCGATTCAAATTTGCCGTACAGATTCTTGGCCTTGGTAGACAGTGTGGACGTCATCAACAGTATATGCTGTCCAAGGTTAATCCTGGCATATGTAATGGATAGCATAAAGAGGAGTAGAAGCAAAACTGAACAGGGGGATTACTCAGTGGCTTTCCACAAATTGGAAGGTTGCACAATATACTTCCTCTATTGGTTTGCAGAATATAGTAAATTCAAGGAAAGGAAGTTCGCCCCAATTCCTGATTACCCAAGATTTTTCACATAGAATGGGTACGAAATCTCAAACTTCCTCAAGATCGAATATCACAACGAAATAAGATCGAAGATGATATTTGAAGATATGGTTATACCTGTTGGGGAAAAAGAAGGGCACAAAGAAGATGAGCCACCTATAGAAGACACCAAGAAGCAGGTGGGAATAATTTTGATGAACAACGGATACAACAGCATCATGAAATGGGCCCTGTGATGGACGACTCAGCAAAGGAATTGGAGGATTTGAGAAGACATCATTTTGATATTCTTGCACAGAATAAAGAACTCAAAGAAAAGTTAAAAGAGATGGAGGCACAAGGAGCGCAGTTACGTACAACCAACTTTGAGAATGCCATACTCAAAGAAAAGCTGAAAGAGCTCGAGACAGAAGAAGAGCAACAACGTGCAGTCAACGTTGTGATGGAGGGCTCTGTGCATGAACTGGAGGATTTGAGAAGACATCATTCTGATATTCTTACGCAAAATGAAGAACTCAAAGAAAAGTTAAAAGAGATGGAGGCACAAGGAGCGCAGTTACGTGCAGCCAACCTTGAGAACGAGAAACTCAAAGAAAAGCTGAAAGAGCTCGAGGCATAAGAAGCACAACAACGTGCAGTCAACGTTGTGATGGAGGGCTCTGTGCATGAACTGGAGGATTTGAGAAAGCAGAATTCTGTTCTTAAATCAGAGCTACATGCACAAGGTAAAGTCTTTTCTATTTCAAATTTCTGATTTGTAATCTTCCAGGAGAATGACTATTCTCCGTGTTATTTGAAACAGTTAATTGCTATTCCCTATCATTTCGATACTGGAAAGGTTATTCTCCGTGTAATTCCAAACGGAGAATGCTATTCTCCGTATTATATTACACGGAGAATATCATTTTTCGTGTTAGGTTCACATCATACATTTTATTGTTGTTTGTTTTATTTCAGTGCGAACAACCGAGCAACTCAGAGAAACAAATGAAAGGCTCGTTGAGGAGAAAAGGGAGCTTCAAAATAAAGTTGAATCATTTAATATTGAAGCCAATGAAAAGGATGGAAAAATTCAAGATCTCGAAGCCATGGTTGTAGTACTTCAGCGTGAGGAGTTTCAAGCAGCTGCTGAACTTGCTGCTCCAAGAGAAGTCAGAAGAAGAGGAGGATCGGGGGGAAAGAGGTTAATAAAAAGCAATACAGTTGGAGAGGCTAATAAAAAGCGGAAGGTTAATGCCGCTCCGAAATCCCGAAAAGACGCCAAAATTGCTGAATTAAAGAAGAACCATGTCATACTAAGGGAATGCGATGAACTCTTACTTTGGAAATATGCGGATGAAGAGCTGAAGAAACAATACATCGACATCGTAATTCCCAGAAAGAATTCTCCAAAGTATGTATTCTGAACCCTTTTTTCTTTCGTTTTTTATAGACTTTTTTCACAATTATGTAATGAGAGTCTATCTTTATTAATTTAATCTAAACTAAATTTATGTGCAGTGATATTGTATACGAATTTTATCCGAAAAAGGGTGAAAATGGAGTTTCAGTCCAGCTGTCGGCAGTAGACATGCAAGACATACTCAACTATGACAACATGGAGGCTGGCATACTGGACATAATAATAAGAAAGCTGAGAGAAATTTAAGGCAGTAAAAGGTGTACCCCGTATAGTTCGAAGGAGGTGCCATTGATCCAGAAAAAAAGCCGGCGCCCCAATCACATAAGTGGTCTGCATTCATGATGGCCCACACATTGGTAAGAATTCAAACAGAAAAATCCATATTCATGTGTACACCGATGAAAAATGACAGAAAAAAATTACTCATGATATTGTGTATTGTTTTTGGAAAACAGACCATCGTTCAACGTGCCAATGAAGAAAACGCAAAACCCGGCGCCTTTGAAGACATCTAAACAGAGTTAGTAGACTTCGTCATGGGTTTGGAGGACGACATAGAGTTGCTATTCATCCCACTCTTTAATGCAACCATCAAACACTATACTCTGCTCACATTCAACTTTATCTCCTACGACTGGACCCACTACAACTCCTTGAGGCTAACCACGTACGATACGTGCAAGGTGGATGCAGAATTAATGAAGAAAACCTTAGAGCCTATCGTCAGGAGAAAAGTTGATATGATGAGGGAGAGATGCCCGGCGAAGAAGGAGTATGAGAGCAAAGTGCTGAATTGTTCTCTAAATTGCCCACAACAACGGGCACCCAACTGCCTCTTTTACACGGCGTATTATATGAACATGTTGACGACTCCTCCCTTCGAAATACCGAGAGAAATGACAATGAAACTCACCAGATGATTACAACGATGAGGTTGTCATGGGCTAAGGAGTTGCTTTCAAGCAAATATGTAACACGAACCTAGCAATGACATTGTAAAACAACAATGTAATTATGATGTAATTGGGCAAGGAACTTCTGTCTTTTATAAGCTCTGCTTTTATAATATAATCATTTTTGAATTACATTTACATTGTCAAAACCACGAAAAGTTTGACTTTTATTTACATATGAAACAACTCGAACTCATGCGCCAAAAGGGCAGTCATTTTTATAATAAGATCTCCCAACTTCTGCCATTTATTGGCAAAATTTAACAACTCAAACTCATGCGCCAAGCTGCAGTCACTTTTATTGTCATTAATATCAATGAATCTGCCATTTATATGCCATTAATACCAATGAATTCTTCCATTTATATGCCATTTATTCCTAATGAATCTGCCCCTGCGGATTATATTCTCCGTTTTAGTTGGAACGGAGAACGGAATTCTCCGTTTACTTGAAACAGAGAATAACTTTTCCGTTTAAATTAAATCGTTTGAGGATTCTATTCACAGTTTATTTTGGAACGGATAATAACATTCTCCGTCTGTCTTGAACGGATAATAAACACATTAAAATGTTCATTCGCCGTTTTTATTTAAACGGAGAATGACGTTCTCCGTGTCTTTCGAAACGTAGAATGTTATTCTCCGTTTAGTTTGAAAAGGAGAATGAAGATGAGCTTGATGAGAATATGACGAGGTTGGTATGGACTAAGAAGACTACAATGATGAGGTTGGTATGGGCTAAGAATTAGATTTCAAGAGAACTTATGTCTTTTATAATGTCTGCTCTGCTGTCTTTTATAATAAAATCCTTTTTGAGTTACATTTACATTGTGATAACCACGAAAAGTTTGACTTTTTGAGTTACATGTACATTATGAAAGTCTAAAATACTACATAAAATCCTACTATCAAGAAAAAAGTTGAATGTGACCTGCGTGCGGGCATCGCAGAGCAATGGAACTCCTTGAGGCAAAGGAATTTCTTGAGGCAGTGAGTTCCTTTGCCTCAGTGAGTTCCTTTGCTCGGAGGATGCACGATGAAGTGACTTGCCTCAAGGAGTCATCCTACGGTTCCTATGCTCTAACGATGCACGATGAATACCATCTACCACGTGGACACGAACTAAAAGACGACAGAGAACAACACTCCTTCACAGATGAATCTTTCAATTGAATTCCTTGAGGCAAATCACTTCATCGTGCATCGTCAGAGCAATGGAACTCCCTGAACAAAGGAACTCCGTGCATAGTCAGAGCAATGGAACTCCATGAACAAAGGAACTCCGTGCATAGTCAGAGCGAATCAAAGTGCGAGCGCAATAAATCCAAACCCACACTCTGCCGGAGCGCTCGCACTTTGATTCGCTCTGACTATGCACGGAGTTCCTTTGTTCATGGAGTTCCATTGCTCTGACTATGCACAGAGTTCCTTTGTTCAGAGAGTTCCATTGCTCTGACGATGCACGATGAAGTGTTTTGCCTCAAGGAATTCAATTGAAAGCTTCATCTATGAAGGAGTGTTGTTCTCTGTCGTCTTTCAGTTCGTGTCCACGTGGTATTCATCGTGCATCGTCAGAGCATAGGAACCGTTGGATGACTCCTTGAGGCAAGTCACTTCATCGTGCATCCTCCGAGCAAAGGAACTCACTGAGGCAAAGGAATTCCTTGAGGCAGAGCACCGTGCAAAGCCATCCTTCTTCAACAAGAAAAATGCAAAAAAATAGACTCCTGGCTGGCGCTTCGACAGAGCGTAGAACGATAATAAACTCCAAACCCATGCACATCTCAGTCTTCTGAAGGACTTCACCACCGTGTATCGTCGGACCAATGGAACATGTTGAAGAAATGAACTCCTGGCGGCAAAGGAACACCGTGCATAGTCCGAGCCAATCAACGTACGGGCGCTTCGACAGAGCGTGAGTTGGCAATAAATCCAAACCCAGGCACATCTCAGTCTTCTGAAGGACTTCACCACCAAAGCTTCTTCGAACGAGGAGATCGACAACCAAGTGAAAAGAGTCTTGCCAAGGCGGGGGATCGGTAGAGTCCATCTCCACAAGAAAAACTAAGTGAGACGAGAACAAACTCTCTCTACACTACTGCCATTTATAGGCATGGAACAACTCGGACTCATGCGCCAAAAAGGCAGCCACTTCGAATTCAATTCAATTAATTTCCATCAATACCAATGCATCTGCCCCTTCTCAATTAAAGCTAAGTAAGACTAGAACAAACTCTTCCAACTACGGCCATTTATATGCCATTAATACCAATGAATCTGCCCCTTCGAATTCTGCCAACTTTGATACCCCCTACTGTATCAAAGTTTTTTTCTTGATACAGTAGGGGGTATCAAAGTTTTAATACCCCCTATGTATGACATGTAGGCCCTTCCTCCTTTATAAAATGTGTACACATATATATATATATATACATAAATTTTAATAGGGCCCACATGTCATACATAGGGGGTATCAAAACTTTGATACCCCCTACTGTATCAAAATAATTTTTGATACCCCCTATGTATGACATGTGGTCCCCTCTTGCTTTGTAAAACGTGTAAACATATATATACACATAAATTTTGAGATGGCCCACATGTCATACATAGGCTCCTGTATCAAAGTTTTTTCCCTTTTAAATGGGCCCCATACATAACTTACAAAAAAAGTATAAATAAAACAAAATTTTGTTATAGTCAAGATTTGTACCAATGACCTCTTAAATACAAGTCTAGCATTGTAACCACGACACCACAATAGCTTTCTCCGTGTTTTATTAAACGGAGAATAGCATTCTCCGTTATGAATTACACGGAGAATAGCATTCCCAGTGTTAAAAACACATTAGAATGTTCATTCTCCGTTTTAATTTGAAACGGAGAATGAAATTCTCCGTTTCATTTGTAACGGAGAATTGTATTCTACATTTTGAACTTCACGGAGAATGCCGTTCCCAATATTAAAACGATTGAGGATTCTATTCGCCGTTTAATTTGGAACGGAGAACGGTATTCTCCGTTTATTTTGAAACGGAGAATAAGATTCCCAGTGTTAAAAACACATTAGAATGTTCATTCTCCGTTTTAATTTGAAACAGAGAATGAAATTCACCGTGTCATTTGAAACGGAGAATGATATTCTCCGTTTTGAACTGCACGGAGAACATATTTTCTCCATTTTTGATGTACTACGTTTTGAACTTGGAATTTAATGTTCTCCATTTTTATCTAATTGTCTTCTCAAACTTTTGCATTGGAGAACATATTTTTTTATCTAATTGTCTCGTGTGAATGACATCTTGCCACATAAGAAAGACATTGTCTTAAGTCAACGACGTTTCATTTTATTCTATTTGCTCTTTGTCACTATTTCGCTTTCATACTTTACAATTACGATAATCGTGACCCGTTTTTTTTTATTACAAAATCTACATACTCTAGGCTTCGGGATAGAATGACTTTCTGTAGGCTGGCTTAATTTCCCTTGAGAAGGTCTTCCTTTTGTTGCTATCGGATTTGGCTCTTTTAAAGCTTCATGCACTCCATGAACTGCATCAGCTACCATTTGTTCTTCTTCACCAATATCGGTCAGCATTTCTTTCAACTCCATCAGAACAGACGACATCAACTCCGTTCCCCTCTCTTGAATTTTGCTTGATTTTTTACAATAATATGTAAACAGATTAACTTGTTCATTAATAGCACCATACCTTCTGCTCTCAATAATGCCTGGGTGGATGAAACTTCTTTCTGAGCCAGGTCCGGAGAGATAACTCTCTTTGCAATCCTTGAGCCAACGAGATTTTATCAAGTTCTTTGGAATATCTCCAATTTGCAATCTCTTCATTGCTGAAAAAATATGCCTACAAGGAATCCCCTAGGTCTCAATCCACAAGCATTCACAATTTATTATGTTGTCGGTCGGATGAAATGTAACCTTTCGGTTGACACTGTTTGGCGACAAATACTTTTGGACAGTGCAAACTTCTGCCTCTCTTACGATGTGATGATGGAGAACAGTATATGCATCAGAACGTGTGATTTCCTTCCTTACATCTATAAACACCATTTTAGTGTAAATTGCGGCAAATTTACCTTCTATTACGGCCATGCTAGTTTGATTCACAACTGGTGTTGAGAGTTTATCATTGACATGCTTACCCATCTGGCCGTAATGTAAGGCCGCCAAACCGTAGTCACAATTTTGAAGGGCCTTTCATAGTGGCAGCTTCTCATTCAAAAACCTTTTCAGAAATGCATTCATAGATTCACATCTATTTGTTGCAGTAGAACCGCCAAAATAATTACCACGTAGGAATGTGTCCGCCCATCGCTCCCTCGTTCTGTACAATGCAGTGGTCTACTCATTGTTTTCTACATTATAATCTGTTAGCATCTACTGCAAACGGTTTTCAAATTCTTTGACTGAATAGTACCTGTTTAGAAAATATGGACAGTAACTAAAGTTGTGATATTGTAACAACAACATACTTCAAAGTAAAGTAGCAAGTGTGCTATGTACCTTTTAATCAGAAGACTCAGTTTATTGTGAAAACCCTCTCGGTGTACATATTTGGCAGCATTGTTAAGGATATGCCATGAGCACGTTCGATGAACTACTCTGGGCATTAAATCCTCAATTGCTTTATTCATGGATCTGCAACCATCCGTGAGAACTGTCACCGATAATTTGCCATTCATACACTCTAGGAATTTTTCCAGAACCCAAGAATAAGTCTCTGCAGTCTCATTATGGATCATTGCAAACCCAAACACATAAGTCATCGCATGATTGTTTGTACCGACTAGAACCACCAACGACATTTGACTTCTATTTGTTTTATATGTAGAATCGAATGCTAGTGAATCTCCAAATAATTCGTAATCGAATCGACATGCACCGTCAGCCCAAAAGAGATGGGTCAATCTGGAATCTTCGTCTACCTTGTAGTCGTAGAAGAAATCTGGGTCACTGTTCTCCTTTGATTGAAGAAATGTAAGTGTTGTCGAAGCATGAACATCGTCGAGTGCTCTACTATCTTGAGCTAGCGCGTTGTATAAATCCTTTCTCGTCCATCCAACATTATCCCAACCACCTTTCTTCTGGACAAGTAAATTTCATATCTGTCCAGTCCCCATCCCTGATTGCTTCATAATCTTAATTTCTTACAACTCTGCGGGTGTTATATTACGATGGGATCTCAAAAAAGCTGATTCATAATCATTCGCCAGGTTATGGTTGTGATGTACATGAAATTTTTTGACGGACCATATCTTTGTTTTATGGGTGTACCCAATACGAAAAATTGCTTTACAACCACTTCTGCTTTCACTTCTTGGCTCACGAACCCTGTTTGGAGCTTCCTTATATTTCTTGTGTCTGAATCCCGCATTCGAACAACACCAACTACGGATCGTCACCATCCCAGATTTGTTTTTCTTTACCTCGTTCTTTCTAATACTAAAACCATATGCTTTTGAATAAATCCGGTAGAATGTCCCTGCTTTTTCAATAGAGTTGAACTGTAGGCCAACAATATCTTCTTCTAAGAGCATGGTTGGATCTTTGTTAATGTTGGCAGATTGTAATATTTTTTTCATCGTAACTGCATCAAAATCCAATGGAGATTCATCGTCGTCCCTAAGAACAGAATAAAACAAAATAAACATGAGAAATAGATGTAAAAATATAATGCATTTCTTAAATCCATTAGAAAGGGTGATGCGAAATAACATTTCGTTGTTTGCGTCGATGTCTTCATCTTATTCTTTACTGTCTCCTAAGCTAACATCTTCCAAACTTTGCTCATCATCTAATTCATCTGACAGTCCTCTTGAAAGGAGGCTTTCTTCATCGACTAAATCTTCCACACGACGATCACTTTCTCCATGTGACGTCGACATTGAAGAAAATAGAGTGTGTTAGATACCAGCAGAAGAAACGAAGGACAAGAAACAATACAAGAAGAAAAAGTAATGCTATATTCGTACCTCCAAATTGACCCTCTAATATATAGGCCTCCCATCTGATGTGGCATGTTAAATAATAGTGTGTCATCTGACATGACTGATGACATGGCAAATTTTAATCCAAAAAGTTAACTACCCAATTTTCTCCATAATAATTTAACGTTAATATCAATGTTATTTTAATGTTAATATTAATTTATGTTAATATTAATGTTAAGGTTAATGTTAATATTAATATTATTGTTAATGTTAACGATAATATTAATATTAATGTTAATGTTAATCTTGAATATCTATTCTACTATATAATAGGAAAACTTAGATGGTGAAACTTTTGAATTCCGAAAATACCCTTACAAACTTATACTAATTAAAAATAGTTTATTAATTTTAATAAGGACAACTTAGTAATTAGGAAGACTACCCTTTGGTCTTCCTAAAGAGTCTTCCTAAACTAATTAAGAAATATTAAAATACGTGCAAGGCACGTGCACATATGCTAGTTAACTTTAATGTTAATTTTTATTTTTAGTTTTATTTTAAAAAAAATTGCCACGTCAGCTGCCAGATCAACATATCACGTCAGCTGCCACGTAAGGATGGACAGTTTGAAAGTGCAATTTGGAGGTACAAAAAGCATTATTCAGGAAGAAATAACTTCCAGCAAGGCAACAACATAACCTTTCGTCTTTC
This sequence comes from Iris pallida, assembly GCA_029216955.1. NCBI lineage: Eukaryota > Viridiplantae > Streptophyta > Magnoliopsida > Asparagales > Iridaceae > Iris > Iris pallida. The sequence goes on along the minus strand of JANAVB010014796.1, from coordinate 12,037,834 downwards.
TTGTAACTCTGCCACATGGCTCTCTTTTGATGGCTCATGAAAAATCTTGAGTGATTCTAGGAACAAGCATAATTTTAAGGAAACAACTTCCAACAACACAACTTTCTCGTCTTCTGGGTACATGTATTATTAAATTATGTAGCTAATAACGCATAAGGAAGCATGCAACAGCAATCTCCACGTGGCCCTCTTCTGTAGGATAATGCATGCAGCAGTATTTAATGCTACGAAACCCTATTGTCTTATTATGTGTTGTGTATCCTATGTGGCATGAGGCAGAAGACAATAACTAGCATAGGCGGCTATATTCACAAATGACAATAAGTTTAAAAAGTCATCTCCAATGCAAAAAAGTATTGAGAAGACAATACAAAGTAATTTTTTACGACTTTCAAGACAACTTTTGGCTCTTCTAATGATATGGTATGGTTCTACTGCATTTTACAGCATATGTATTTATACGAGGCTTCCATATTTTGGGGTATACTTCGTATGAATACAGCTGGCATGTCTACGTTCCTAGTCCTACGTATTTTGGGACTGGGGCGTTACACCACGTCAGCGTAGCGCGCTCGGGTGGTAGCGCAGTTCCGCTCGCGTGTTCGATTTATAGCACAATCTGTTTCCTGCGCAGTCCATTTGAAGGGTGCACAATTGAGAATTCTCTGCCTATTTGATGGATGCAACTTGATTTTTAGGACATACAACGCGGAAATATTAGAGGTCGATATTTTGCCTTATTTAGTAAGGGGTCCGCGAAATCAAATCGTCATCTTGCGACGGACTGAGGCGTTGGCACGGTAAGCCAAATCGGACATATAATTCAATAAAGCATGAAGGGCTCGAATGGCTAAGTCGTGAGAGTTGGTCGTGCAATGAATTTATAAAATTGAGCCACATCGGCTCGACGAAACGACAAAGGCGTATCGACTCAAGGAGGGAGGATTGACTCTTCTTTTTACTCCTTCATGCCTAAGTTAAAATATATCATTGTATGCTAAATTAACCTATCGATGCCACGGGCTTAGTCCGATCGGGAGATAAATCGTAGTGTGTATCGAACACTAAATAGAACAATTGAAATAAAACGTACATCATATGTACGAGTCGCTTTGGAACATTGAATATCGTAAAGGTGAGCGCCTCGGTAAGCAAGCCGCAAGAACATGGGATAACTGTATTTGGTGAGTGCCTTAGTGCACGAATCATTCCGTACCTTCGCACACGAGTTAGAAGGCTAGAACATTGAAAGACAATAGACGAGCGCCCTAGCGCGCAAGCCACAAACATTGAACACTAAGGCATAAAATATAGAAATACGGCTTCGATGTGTGCAATAAGTACACGACGCAAAGGATAGATGATAAATGTGTCGAAACTTGTCGACGTGCACGAGATCATAAAAAGATGGCTTCGTTGTGAAAGAATACAGTTGTGGCATGAATGTGACGGAACTGTCAGACGTGGCATGATGCCTCGAAAGGTGTTCGGGACCTTCGGGTCGTTCGGTTGACGAACATTGAGTTGAGGCATGATTCCATCGAACATTGAAACGAAGTATGAAATATAAGAACATAGAAAGTAAATGGAAGAAATACGAGATGATAAAGTCTGGGTCTCAGACTCAAGACTATGCTTGGTTGTTTGAATAATAGTGCGTTGCATGGTCGAATGGAATGGACTTGAGATAATTGAGATAATAACCCGTGCACGGGTGTTCCCTCGAACGGTTAAGTGCCGGGGCGCCAGAACCATTTGGCCTAGGAGGGAGTGTCTTTGATAGGCGCACATCCGTAAGACGATTAACAATCGCTTAGCGAGATGTGAAAAGCCACAAATGATGGTATGCAGCGGTAAGTTTCGGTTGTTTAGGATAGGTGAACTTTGGCAAGGCTTTGGTTTTGCCTTTGATTGTATTACAGGATGCAGGCCAGGCAGCAACAGCAGCAAGCCTTGGCAGCAACAACATGATGCTTGGCAATTGTAAGCTTTGGCATTGCTTGGCTTTGGGTTGCTTTGCTTTGCTTGCATTGCTTTACAAGCAAGCAGCAGCAGCTGTAGCAGCAGGGCAAGGCCCAGGCAGCAGCAACAAAGTAATTACTTGCCTTGCATTGCAGTTGCAGGTCTAGGTAGTAGGGGATCTTGTCCCCCAAAATGTCCCAAATATCTCTCCAGTTGTATGGCTTGATGTCACGATCCGATCACAATATAATGGGTCCAGTCGGATCATGTCCAGCCTGCACCGTTGTGAGATGGCGGCAGTAAGCCGTATCAAGCCGGGAAACACAACAGGCAAAAATATCTAACGAAAATAAAATAATTTTATTTAACTGGAAATGGTCTCAGAAAAATGAAATAACAACCATCTCAATATTCATTTATTACATGTGTTCTGATAAGCAAAGGAAAGGAAAGAACTATGCCAACATCTATGGTTTTGGAGTTTCTGGTTCAGCTGGATCTGCGGGACCCAAGTCAGACCCGTAGAAGGTACAGTAAGGTAGCTCATCTTCGTCGCAATCACCTAAAAATATTGGGTCTCCAGTCAGGAGTGAACAAGAACATATTTCATCCACATCTAGCATTTCTAAATTAACAATAAATGAAAATGCGAGACAGTTTAAGAAACAATACTTTTTTTTGTAAATAATAGTAAATGACAACAAGCAATATGGTCTCAATGTCAAATATGATGCAATGTTAAGCTAGTATTTTGAGTATATAACAGGGTCTATGACCGCATGAGATAGAGGCAATATGTATACTAATGTTTCGGCCGAAACGAAAAGTATATGGTATGGCTCAACCCCCTGTGTGGTAGGGGTTAGCGCGAAGCGAGAAACAAGCGAGATTTTGGCTTTGGTCACAGACGTTATACTACTCCGACAATGAGTCAATAAGTCAATCCAGTAATCCGTCAATCGATGTGGAGTCCGAGAGGGATCCACCGTGAATCAGTGTCACTATACTAAATGAAATCAACTGATGCATACATTTAATTATTAAAATAAAAACACAGACATGGAATAGATATAAAGCTTGCCTCAGGCGGTTCCTCGGAGTAGACAGCAACAATAGGGTAACTGCTAGGGTTTAGGGATCCGAACCTACATTAACAAATCATGTCCTTAGAACTTAACAAGATTAGCTAATAAACCACTTAACGTAAACTACGCTAATTATAGACATTTGTCATTTTATTAGAGAAAATAATAATTTAAATATGTAATATTTTGGTAAAAACTATTTTATTAGTATTTTGTAAATAGGCAGAAAATAATGTATTTTGGAATATTATCAAAGTAGTGACGGTTTATATCGTACCTTATTTTAATAGAAAATTATATATTTTATTTATTAGTAAAACAGTAACGGTTTCATCGTAAGTATATATAATAGAAATATCGTTTTAAACGCAGAAATGTTTGAGATCTAATTAGTATTTGTTTATATAAAACTTTACAAAATATTTATAGTAACTATTTTCTTTAAATAAGAAATAACCATTTTAATACTAAATTACGAAAATCCTTATTTTAGTAAAATTTACGGTTTTTTATTAGAAAATGCTAAAAACATCTTTTTACATAATACGATAAGGACACTAATCAATTAATAGTTAATTTACGAAATAATATTTTTATCCAAAAACATATAAGTATGTATATGTAGAAGCATGGAATTTCACAACCAGAAAGCCCATGCGCCAGGCATTATATGCGCCAGAACTCAGACAGCTAATCGAATAAGCCATAGACATTCGAAGAAGGACTTTTTATTATATATATAAAAGTCTATTACATGTCTAGAAAAGATGGTACAAAGGAAAATTTCTACAAAGGAAGGATCCTAGATCTACAGCCAGCAACCACCATGCGCCTTCCAGATAGGCGCAGCAACCACCATGCGCCTTCCAGATAGGCGCAGCAACCACCATGCGCCTTCCGATAGGCGCAGCAGTCACCATGCGCTGTCAGCCAGGCACAGCAGATGTCATGTGCCTCCAGCCAGGCGCATCCTACCATCTTTTCAGCAGCTCAGTTATGTGCATCCAGCTCAGTTATGTGCATCCCTTCAGCAGCTCAGTTATGTGCAACTCTTCCAACCAGGCTCGCCTGGCCGAGCAGAGCCCAGTTATGTGCCGCTCTTCCAGCCAGGCTCGCCTGATAAGTGCTTCGCCAAGCAAAGCATTTAACCCTCTGGCTGGAACCAAGGAAGAGAAGAGCACCGCAAATGCTGTGGCCAGGGGAGGCTTCGAAAGAGCCTCCAAAGACCAAGGAAGACCGTGATCGAAATCATGGCACAAGGAGCTTTCAACACAATCAAAGTGGGCGGCGACCACTTTGAAGGAAGAGAGAGCCTAGCACCGCCATTCCGATCTACGGCTCTTCCGGAATAACGGAGACGAGGCCCGAACATCCTTATCTTTGGATGCAACAGGCACCTTTCGCCTGCCTCAGAAGCCCTCGACTCCGTCTTTTGGATGTAACAGTCACCTTCAAGAGCATCGAAGACAACACGACGTCTCATCTTCACCCTCGGGAGCACTTCGTCAACAGAATGCACCCACATATCCAAGTTCATGTTGGAAGTACGTAAGGGAATGAGGAGCAAAACTTCTCTCCATGCCACTATTTATAGGCCGGGCAAATCAAACCCACGCGCCAAGTGGATGACTCTCTGAATTCTGTACAATGAATTTGCATTAAATGGATGAACCGGACGCCTCGAATTCAGCCAAACGGTTATTTATAGCACTCGAGGAGCGAGACAGCCGCGTCATTAAAAGACATGTCGGATGCGCCAGCCAAACAGCGCATCACACGGACGCGTCCTCCTGCATCAGGCACATCACACAGACGCGCCCTACAGTATCCGGCACATCACAGAGGATGCGCCCTCACATCTCCATGCCAAGTGGAACACCAACCAATGTGCCCACTCAGCTGTCCATCGAACGTCACAAACATTAAATGCTGAACTGACACCAGAGTTGGCAGCACGCTTTCCAAAGTCTGAACAGTTGACAGCTTTTTCAGAGAACGAAGCATCGGCAACGTCAGCATCATCATGACTCCATCCCGACGGCTACTGCCACGTGGCCACCCGCATGCGCCTCTACGGCCATACGTCCAAATCCGCATGCGCCTCTACGGCCATGCGTCCAAACCAGCATGTGCCTCAAAAGCCATGCACCTCAGACCCTTCACTGATCCCTAAGACAGAAGAAGAGTCTCCAGTTGAAGCTTTGCATGCGCTTCAAAAGCCATGCGCCCCAGACTGATCTCTGATCCCGAAAGACAGAAGGAAGGTCACCTGCATGCGCCTCAAAAGCCATGTGCCCTAAATGGTTTATAACTCCGAAAGGTTATGAGCCGCAGTCTCCTCCTACGCCCAGATCCAAGGCGCAGCTCACCAGATCACTGCCCCCCCAAATTCGAGATCTTCGAGCCATGGGTCGATGACACGTGTCCTTTGACTCAACTCGACCAAGATTTCAGCAACAGAAAGATCTTCTCCTCTGCTACGTGCCGGCTCACAACAGCAGTATGAAGAGTTCAACCTCCCAATCAGGGCGCATCATCCGTGCGCCCCCATCAGCAACTTCCACGTGGCGTCCCCACACACCGGCGCATCCTACATGCGCGCATGAGCAGCCAGCCTGCAAAACTATAAATAGAGGGATCATTTCCTTCTCACCCACGGACAACAGACAGAATCCACAATGAACATACGAGGAATCACCAGAGAGGCAGATACAGACACTCAACGTCTTCCTCCTCTCAGCAAGCTCCAGCACCCAGAGCAATCCACGCCTTCAGAGAACCGATAACCGTCGTCAGCCCGTCAACGGAGTCAACGCATTACCACTCGCTCCATTGGCACTAAGGACCCAGCTTAAACAAAAGTGTACTCCTAGGACTACATCTAAGTCCTACATTGTAACACTGTTCTGTTTGTATTAAAGTTTTCAATCAAACAAATTTTAATGGCAAACAAGCTGGCGACTCTGCCGGGGACTTCTTTCTCCTCTTCCGAGAAAGTCGTGTCACAGGCCGACGACGTGAAGGTGGGCTCCTCCCACAAGACGCTGGTCGTGCGCCTCAATCAACAGGCGTACGAGGAGTTCATTTCTGAAGGAAGTGCGAGTCCTTCGAAGCGGCTACCAAAGTCGAAGAAGATCCGCACGGCCTGGGTGCGCAAAGTCGACGCCTCGGGCACCACCACTGAAGGGGATGCAGCAATCCAGCTTTCCCTTCCTGCTGATGTTCTCAGCAACCAAGGTGCGCCCGCCGATGCAGCACATCTCTTGGGGAAGCGTGCGGCCGACCACGTTCCCCAGCTATCTCCCTCTCAGGCGAGGAAGATACGTCGACGGAGCAAGGGCGCAGCCAATGCCCCGCGCATCACCTCTGATGCGCCACAAAAAGCCTCTGTCTTTGACAGACTCACTCGCTGTAATGGCGAGGAGAATTTGGATGCTGAGTACTATACGCCCGAGCGGGCTGGTACGAAGAAATCCAAGGCGGCACGGGCCATGCGCCACAAACGTGCTATGCTAGTAGCCGGCCAGAGGCACGCGCTCGTCATCACGCGCGCTGCCGATGGCAAGCTGTACAAGGTTGACTCAAGTGCTTCTGCACCAACAACGAGTCGATCTTCAAAGCCCTCATCTCGCTTGGGCGCATCTATTGCGTGCACAACCAAGTCGAGAGAGGCAAACTCAGTGGTCTTGAACTCCCGCGCCTCCTCTGGTTGTGCGTTTGAGGTCCGTTCAAGTCACTTCAAATGTTGTGGTTCTCCCACTACTGATCGTGATGCCTGCTTGGTATTAGATCAGGGGCGCAGCAATCACCTGACCACCCCGGCGTTTGGCCTTGCCATACGTCTGAAGGGGGTGTGAAGGCACCACTCTCCTCCAACGACCTGCGCAACGTGATTACTCACAAGCGCCGGTCAGGAGAGTCGACCAACAAGCACGATGCGCCTCTTACGGGGCATACTTGTGCGGTGGTCACCATCAACTGCTGTTGCAAGGCGGCAGCTCCACCAAGACAGTCGGTCTTCCAATGACTGCAATCATCGACACCTCTCCGACGTCGCCTTGGGACGAAGGTGTCAGCTGAAGAGGAGCCAAAGGTCGCTTCATGTAACGTGGTCTCCAACTCCTCATCAATCCGAAAGACGACTGCCAATTCCTCGTCTTCATCCAAAAGCCAGCCGAAGAAAACCAAGGCAGCTGTCTCGACCTCTGGAGTGTTTGAAGGCACTCGGTCGAGGAAGAAGTCCTTGGAGGAAGCTGGGGGTAGCCAGACCCTTGTTGAGCCTCCTTCCGAAGACGAAGATGTCCAAAGCACAGCTGCGGCGGATCTTCATCATCAAGGCGAGATTACTCTCCCTGAAGCCCCTCAAAATGAGGATGTCCTCCAGGACACTGCTGGGGGTAGTTCTGGAAACGAAGAGGTCCTTCAAGACGGAGTTGAGGGCAAGCAGACCCTTGCAGATGCACCTATTGAAGATGAACTCCAGAATGCGGCTGGGGGTGGCCAAACACCAGGAGAACTAACTCCCCCGCATGAGAGTGAGGCCGAAAGCGAAGCCTCAACCCATCCATCCACTCCTGGCCGTGTCAGGACAGTGTACATGGCTGGGGATGATGTCGAGTCTGATGCACCGTCACAGGACATAGTCCAGCGCATAGACTCATTAGAGGGAGGTCTCAAAACCCTCTCTGCCTCTATGCAAGCACTGACTCAAGCAGTGTTTGAGATGCGGTCGGCCTTGATCAGGACACCTTCAACTGGTCCTGACCCAGGAGCTAATGGGGAGTCGAGTGTGCCCCTCCAACGGGCGCCCTCGGATACAGAAGCACCTCGGACCTCGGAGCCCTCAAACGCTCCAATCCAGATGGTACCTCCTTTCCCGACTCCTAGCTCTACGGAGGATGTGGTCGAAATGATCAAAGACCTATGGGAGCGCTTCGAGTCCAAGAACAGGCAAGAAGAACGCCAGAAGATGGGCATTCCCCAGCCTTATCCCCTCGAGTGGAACAAGGTGGTTTATCCCCCAAAGTATAAGCCGCAAACACTCACCCCATACGACGGAAAGGACTCTCCGCGATGGTACCTGACGTACTTCCAGTCACAGACAGGGCATCTTTCGAAAGAGGACGCACTCCTCACCAGTATCTTTGTCGGGGCCCTGAAAGGAGTGGCGTATGACTGGTACTGTAGCCTCCCCGACAATTCCATATCGTCCTTCGACGACCTGACGCGCCTCTTCCTCGACCGCTTCTACGACGGCGGGAAGGACATGACGATGGCGTCTCTCATAGAGATACGTCAGAAGGAGAAGAAAACGGTTCGGGCGTTCATCGAACGCTTCCGACATGCTTGCTTCAGGCTACCTCCAGGCATGCCAGAACATGCGCTCCTCTCCGCTTGCAGCATGAACATGTTGCCTGCAGTAAAGCTCTGGCTCAACTCTACTCTCCCTCCTGACTGGAGCTCCCTGATCATCGAAGCCGAAGCTGCAGAAAAGAAGGCGGCCAATGCACGTCTTCTGGGTGTCAGCTTCCCCGCCTTTGACGATAAGGGAAAAAGTCCGCAGCTAACAGCTCCGGACGAGAAGCAAAGAGGAAACAGGCATTGACTGTTAATGCCTCAAAAGGCACATCTGCGCCTACTCAGAAGCCTCCACTGGCACCAAGACCCAAGAAGGTTTATTCATTCAATGATGACGACACCCTGCAACTTTTTGAGATACTGAAGCAGGGTGACAAGATCAAGCTACCGGACCCAAAGCGGCCCGATGAAGTTGGGAAAGTGGACAACCCAAGGTACTGCCACTACCATCGGTTTGTCGGACACCCAACCAAGGACTGCTACGTCCTCAAGAATTACATCCAGCGCATGATCAATGCGGATGTAATCTCCGTCGACTATGAAGAAAAGACGGTGTCGGCCAATCTGGTTTCGCTTCAGTTCGGCACCTTGCCGCCAACTACCACACAAGATGGCGTCATCCCCATCCCTAAGGCGACAATGGAGGTAGTAAACTTACCACCTACTTGTGACAATATGAGTGGACTCACCCCGCTCACCACATCTCGAGGAGAGGTCCTCTGGGTTCACCCCGACCTCGTCTCCGAGGTGACTCAATCGGAGGTACGCCCTACCTCCAAATCAAAAGGCAGGAAGATCAAGTCTTGCCGCACAGTCTCTTCTTCAACAGAAGAGGCACTTCCAGTGCAAACACGTGCACAACAGAGCTCCCAATCTGGCGAAGCCGCCGCCGAGGTGGTGCCTCCTAGCACCATCCCTGAGGAGGGTCCATCTAAGCCCTCAGCAGCCAATAAGCAGAAGCAGGTGGAGGCCCATTTTGACAGACCTCTACGGAAGGAGAATGCTTCGGGGCTGTCCAAGCCTCACAACTTCGACATTCTGGCACAATTAGCCAGTACACCTGCGCGCCTGTCTTTGTTCGAGCTCCTGCGTCTTTCTAAAGATTCCCGAGAAGCTCTCTGCGAAGCTCTGAAGGACGCTGAATCCTTTTTCAGTCAGGTCAAGCAGCCTGAAGACCTCCCAACTACTTGTGCGCACTGTCATTGTGCAGATGAAGTTATCCCAAACATAACTTTCACCCAACAAGACATGCTGCTCAAGCATCACCGACATAACCGACCGCTGTATTATACAGGGTACATTGGCTCGGTCAAGGTGAGCCGGATTCAGATCGATCCTGGGTCTTCCCTAAGCATCATTCCGAAGGCGCTGCTATCAAAGCTGGGGATCCCGATGTACCGGCTGGTGCCCTCCAATACAACCATCAGTGGCTTCAATGCTAGCAAGAGCGAGCCATTGGGCAAGATCCGACTGAAATGTCACATTGGCAGCCTCAAAACTGAGGTAACTTGTTATGTGGTAGATGCCGAGGTCAACTACAACATCCTGCTCGGTCGACCATGGCTGCATAAGTACATGGTGGTGCCCTCCACGCTCCACCAGTGCATGAAGTATGTATCCACCAATGGCATCATCCGGACGGAGTTTGCAGACATCGATCCTTTCAAAGGGATTGAAGCCTACTTCACCGATTCCGACTTGTACAAACCCATTGACGAGGAGGAAGCCAATGACGCTGATGATGAGGCAGAGACGGCAACAGAGCCGGACATGGAGCCTGAGACGACTCCCGACGCCCCCTTGAAAATTCGACTGAAGGGGAAACCACCCCAGAAGGCGCCTCCAATGAGCATCAAGCTATCAGGGAAAGCGCCGGCTCGCGAAGCACCCCTGAAGATACGCCTCAAGGGAAAGCCACCTCAAACATCGGCTCCCCTGGTGGCAAAATTACAAGGGAAAGCACCACTCACCGGAGGCGTAGCCGAGGCGCCTCTCAAGGTGCGTCTCAAGGGCAAGCCGCCGCAGTCATCCAAGGTGTCAGAGAAGGCTCATATAACCCTCTCGGACCCCAAAGCTGTGTTGGACTCTCCTAGTCCGCCCCCCAGTTCTTACAGATGAGGAGCTTGGTGATTACATCTCGGCTGACGTAGAGGCACCCTCCTTTGACAATGTAATCCTACGGGATAAGATCTCGTATTTTATCAATAATAGAGTGTCTTTTAATTATTCTTGTCTTCCACACTGGAATGCCATGTATACATTAGACAACGCTCTACGGTCGTTGCAAACACAAATAACGACCGTCCACCATAATCGAATAGTCCCGTCTCAAGGAGTCTTCATAGTCCCTCCACGGAGCCGAGACCAAGGCACCATCATCTCAGGCAAAGTCGAGCGTCATCGGGACCTCCCGTCAATCGAGCCCGAACCTGATACCGGCAGAGTACAAGTCTATCGGTACACGGATGCGGCAAAACACATCATCCAAAAGATGGGCTACGACCTGAAAAGCAACAAAGGCTTAAACTACGGCAAGGGTCGGCATCTCCCTGTCCGGCTTTCGATGCCCAATGGAAAGCCACAGGACTATTATAATCGGACTGGACGAGGGTTAGGCTATGTCACGCCGCCATCAACCCCAGAGAGTTCAGATGCAGAAGACATAGAACATTCCCATTCGTCCGAAGCATCGACTTGGGATTCCGATACCAGTATCGGATCAGTCTTCAGGAAAGTGCTGTCAGCTAACATGACGTCAGCACAACCTCAAAAAGGTGAAGGCGAAGACCAAGCGCCAGAACCCTTCGAAGAAGAACCCTGGGCCCAACGCCTAGGGGAACAATGGGAATCTCGTTTTGAGCTTCGTGAACCTCCCACCGAAGATGAAGTCGAGCAGATCGACCTCGGGGAGGAGTCTTCTTCCAAACCCATCTTCATCAATAAAAGTCTGGAAGAAGAAGATCGAGAATCTTTAATCCAACTGGCTAAAGAGTATATCGACGTCTTCGCCTGGAGCTATGAAGACATGCCGGGACTCGATCCGCAGATCGCAATGCATAGATTGAACATCTTACATGATGCCAAACCTATCAAACAACAGCAGCGACGCTTCCGTCCGGACATCATGAATGCCATCGATCAGGAGGTTGACAAACTCTTGACTAGCAGCTTCATCCGTGAGGAACAACACCCGGATTGGGTAGCCAACATCGTTCCCGTCACCAAGAAGAACGGGAAGATACGAGTCTGTATCGACTTCAGGGATCTCAACTCTGCTTGCCCGAAGGACGAATTCCCGCTTCCAATCACTGATGTGATGATCGACAACACATGTGGCTTTGAGCGCATGTCCTTCATGGACGGGTATTCAGGCTACAATCAAATCAAGATGTTCCCCGATGACGCAAAACACACGTCATTCAGGACTCCAAAGGGTGTTTTCTGCTACACAGTAATGCCCTTCGGCTTGAAGAACGTCGGTGCGACATACCAGCGAGCTATGAGCACCATCTTCCGTCAACATCTTCGCAAGACAGTCGAATGCTATGTTGACGACATCGCAGTCAAAAGCCGCCTCAAAAGAGATCACCTACAGGACCTGAAGACGGTCTTCGATCTCATGCGGGCGAATCAACTCAAAATGAACCCCGCTAAATCCTTTCTGGGGGTTTCTAGCGGCAAATTCTTGGGCTTCGTCATCACAGCGAAAGGCATTCATGTTGATCCTGAGAAGACCAAAGCCATCCTCAACATGGACCCTCCGAAGAACCTTCGAGAACTTCGAGGCCTACAGGGACGTCTGGCATATATCCGGAGGTTCATAGCAAACCTTTCCGGTAAGTGTCAACCCTTCACTCAGCTCATGAAGAAGGGAGTCTCTTATGTCTGGACAGAGGAGTGTCAGAAGGCTTTCGACGACATCAAAGCCTACTTGACGAGCCCACCAGTCCTGGTAGCGCCAGTCACCGGCAAACCATTTCTCCTCTACGTCCGTGCCATGGATCATTCTCTTGGCGCTCTGCTGGCTCAAAATAGCGATACAGGCTACGAGCAAGCAATCTACTACCTCAGTCGAACACTCATCGGGGACGAACACCGGTACAACCCCGTCGAAAAGGAGTGCTTGGCTTTGGTGTTTGCCATCCAGAAGACTCGTCATTATGTCTCGGGTCAGACAATTCATGTCATTTCTCGAGTCAACCCGCTCAGAGTCCTCATGACGAAGCCAGGATCATTGAACTCTCGGCTGGCTACATGGGCGATCTTGCTAACACCGTACAACATGGTGTTTGTGCCCCAAAAAGCTGTTAAGGGTCAAGCTCTGGCTGACTTTTTAGCTGCACACCCGATCCCAGAATCCTCAAAACTCTATGAAGCTATCCCGGATGAGGTCCAAGAATCCAACGTCACCGAAGAAAGTTCCGTTTGGCGGATGTTCTTCGACGGCGCTTCGAGAACGGGCCCCAAAGGCCAAATCATCGCAGGAGTGGGGGTAGTCTTAGTCTCCCCCGATCAGCTGGTCATCCAACGTGCGTACTCTCTTTCGAAACCGTGCTCCAACAACGTTGCCGAGTACAACGCACTCGTCATGGGACTCCAGCTCGCACAACAGCTGGGGGTCGACCATCTGGAAGCTTACGGCGACTCAAAACTCGTCGTAAACCAGGTTCGGGGACAATACGAAGTTCGCCATGAAGATTTAATCCCTTATCATAAAGTCGCGTTGAACATCATTTCAACCTTCATCGGGTTCTTCATTGAACATGTCCCCCGTTTACAAAACTTGGAGGCCGATGCTCTGGCCGGCCTCGCAGCTTCATTAGCAGCGCCATTTGGGACTCAACACTATATCACGGTAACAGGACGAGATCTGATTTGTCCCAGAAACAACCTGTGCTTGCAAGTGGCTCACGCCATGTTGACAAACACTGGTGTTAATATCCGAGACTGGAGGTTCCCGTTCATCGACTTCGCTGTCTACGGAATCCTTCCAGAGGACCCGAAGGAAGTCGTCTCAGTCAGGAGACGCTCTCTTCGATTCTACTACGATACGGCTACCAAAACGCTGTACCGACGCTCCTTCGATGGGCTCCTCCTTCGATGCCTGTCCAACGAAGAAGCAGCCGAAGCTCTTCAAGAAGCTCATGACGGAACTTGTGGAGCTCATCAACCCGGTCCTAAGTTGCAAGATCGACTGCGATGTATGGGCTACTACTGGCCAACCATGGTTGCCGATGCTGTCGAATATGCCAAGAAGTGCCACGCGTGCCAACTTCATGCAGACTTTATACATACACCATCGGAGCCGCTACATCCTACAGTCGCCTCCTGGCCCTTCGAAGCCTGGGGCATGGACATTGTAGGGCCAATCACCCCTCCTTCATCGAGAGGACACCGTTTCATCCTGGCCATCACCGACTACTTCTCCAAATGGGCGGAAGCAGTTCCACTAGCAGAAGTAAAAAGCTCCAGGGTGGTCAGCTTTATCAAACACCATGTCATTTACCGTTTCGGGGTACCCCGGCGGATCATCCATCACAATGGTCCTCAGTTTATCAGCCACATTTTCAGCAGGTTCTGTGACAAGAATCGCATTCAGAACGTGGCCTCAACCGCCTACAATCCGGTAGCAAACGGATTAGCTGAGGCATTCAACAAAACTATCGTTAGGCTGCTCAAAAAGGTCGTGTCATCCAACAAACGCGACTGGGACGAAAAGCTTGGCGAATGCCTTTGGGCCTACCGCACAACGGTACGGACCCCAATAGGCAACACTCCATTCTTCCTGGTCTACGGAAGCGAAGCAGTACTGCCTCTCGAGATACAAATACCTTCGCTCCGCGTAGCAATCACAAACGAACTCACAGAAGAGGACAATCAACGTCGTCGTCTGCGGGAACTGGAGGCACTTGACGAAAAGCGTCTCTTAGCTCAACAACGCATCGAGCTCTACCAAGCCCGTATATCACAGGCTTTCAACAAAAACGTCAAACAGAGGACTTTTCAAGTTGGCGACCTGGTTTTAGCAGTCAGAAGACCAATGGTGTTGACCCACAAGACACCAGGAAAGTTCGAGCCCAAGTGGGAAGGACCTTTCATCATAGAGACGGTATACTCAAACGGTGCTTACCGCCTCGCCAAACCCAATGGGGACTTGTTCATGATGCCCATCAACGGCAAGTTCCTAAAGAAGTACTATTCTTGACATCCTCCAGACATGTACTTCCTCAAACAACCTCTTTCCACAAACTTATACGCCTCCGGAACCCAGCTGTTCCGTGGCATCTTCCAGTAGAAAGATAACCACGTCCATATTACCTCTGAGTTGTCTCTCTACACCCTACAAAGTGGAATCTTACACTTCGTAAGCCTACGCTACCCTTCATGTTTACCACGTCCATATTACCTCTGAGTAAACATCTTGTACAAACAACCCCTGTGTTATTGTACATTTATCGTAGAACTTCCACGTCCATATAACCTCTGAGTTGTTCAGCGTATCCCCCAAGATCATTCCTACCATGTCCATAATACCTCTGAGTAGGAAGATTCTATCATTTCGAACCCAATGATTGCCATGTCCACATTACCTCTGAGCAAACATAATGGTTCCTTCAAACTTATTATCTGTACCTGAAAACCAAGGTGCGCAAAAGATAATAGGTCCATACAAATCATCAAGTTCATGACAACAAAAGATGAACACATCACAAAAAAAAAGTTGTAGACTTCTTTATTCTTCTGAAAAAAGGAGTACAAGAAACTACATCATTCCCCAGTAAGGGTTGCAAAAGAACACAAAAAAAAGGGAAAAAGCTATGGTCCCTGAATTTCCCCAGGATGGGCTGAAAGCTCCCTGACTCTAAGCTTTAAGTCGACTGCGCGGGCCTCCACCATCGCCAGGACTCGTCGCTCTGCTTCTCGGTACATCAATTCAACGGCCCCAGCGGAAGTATCACTTGCATGCTTCTCATCAAGCTGTTGTCGTTGCTGCGCCAAGGCAAGAGTTCGCTGAGTAAAAGCTGCTTCATCCTTCTTAAATGCCGCATGTTCAGCCCGGACACGCTCGACCTCTAACTGGAGTCGGGCCCGTTGGTCTTCAAGACGGCGCATCTGGGTGTCAATATCTGCGATATTAGCTTCCAATGCAGCTCGAGTTTCCACCGTCGTCTTCATGGACTGAGATAACTGCTCTACCGCAGCCTCAGTCTCAGCCACCTCGCGCTCCCAAACGCCCACGGTGGCCTGGTATGAAGACTCGATCTCGGCGATCAGCTTCCCCTTCTCCGCCTCTATCAGGACAGAAAGGTCGTTTCGCTGGATGCGTTGAAGTTCCGCGAGCCGCTCATCCAGCTCAATCACCGAAGCCTCCAGAATTTCGGCCATATGGTCGTGGCCTTGGTGAATACGAATCAGCTCGATGCAGGGCATTTCCAGAGCTTTTGCCGTCGCAAAACTCCCATTGGCATTCATCACAGCAGATACACCCTTCTGCAGTATTTTGTATACCCCCTCGACGAGGAATTTCACATACTCGTCTGCATCTGCCAGGACCTGCGGCGTCATCGCGGGAGTTGGAGGAGCTACTACAGTTTGCGGACCGGAAGAAGATCTGCCAACTTCAACCAGCGAGGCTTGAACCTCGGCATCAATGGGCTTTTCATCAACAAGGGCTGGACTTCCAGCCCGAGGAACCGAAGCAACAGAAGGTGCTGGCACAGGCGTCGAGATGGTCCCCCAAGTAGAAGGAGCTACAGAGGGTTCTGCACCCTTACCCTTTTCAAGCCCGGAGGAACCACCGATGTCAACGACCACCTCTTCTACCCCCAACATCCTATCAACAGTTGGTACCTCCCTTGGCAGAATAGGGAGATTATCACTTGTCTCTTGACTCGTCGCAGCGGTCTTGACTGGCAGACGGGTCTCATCATCGAGTCCCTCAACAGGGACAGAATCTGTCGCTACCTCCTGAGTGGTAGCTGCCTCAACTTCCACGGTTGAAGCCGGGGTAGGACTCGGCAATGATGCGGCCGACCTCCCCTCATCATGATAAAGAGGGGATTCAACCCTCTCCTCTGTCTCAACTACTTCTGTTGCCTCCGCAACAGGCCCTTGCAGCTCTGGAGCAACGTCATCGGAAGACGACGAACTCCATTCTTCTTCACCACCAGGAAACGAAGTGCTTGTCTCAGTTTCCCTCCTAACATAATCCGGGGATACCGGAATCTCCACGTCAACAGCATCCTCCGGATCTTCCTCCATGGAAGACATCATGGTCGGCGGGATACGCACTTCAGACAAGCCCGCCGTCCCTTCTCGCCTGCTCCCACCTGACTTTGGGGTGCGAGGTTTTCTTTTTAACGGTTCCTACAAGAGAAGATGAAGCCTCGTAAGTAGTGGAACCAAAATCAGATTATGTGGGACGCCTTTACCTCTGCAGACGTTGAATCCGATGACGCCGTCGATGACGACGCCTTCTTCTGCTTCTTCGGTACAGGAGATTCAATCCCTACGTCTGCACATCGCTTTGATCGGTCGCCCGAGGGTTCTTCTTGAGAGGCGGAAGGGGCACTCCGGTGACCTATCCCTGACGGACGATGCGATCGGGCCTTCACCGGCACGTTCCCGGTTATCGCTAACTGGGTGCCTGCAATAAAACTAGTCTCCCTGTCATATCCGGAAGGCGCAACAGCCATAACACAGTAAAATTTGGCGGCTGAGTAAAGAATGGGCGGCCGCGGATCTGGGACGGGCAACGTAAAACGAGCCCCGGTACATCCGGCATTATAGTAATGCCAAGCTCGTGCACCATCCAGCAAGCTTCCAATATACCCCAGAGAAATACTGGGGTTATCCAACATCATCTGGGCATAACCAAATTGCCGCGCAAAGCGGCTTGGCAAATATGGTTCCAGGTAGCACTGATTCCTGTTCCTGTATACCAGATGAGACGGCCGGATACTCTGCAACCAGCGGAATCCCCATTGAGGCAGAGTGGTGGTACATTCGCCCAGATCCCTTAGATCTTCGTTGGCCTCAAAGCCCAAGTAGATTGGACCAACTTTGGTAATTTCCCAACCCTGAAGACGGGATAAGACCTTTCTACAAACAGGGACACCAGTATATGACCAGCTCCTCCGATTGAAACGACGAAGGAGTGCATCTTCAGCGTTATAATCTTCTTCCGAGCCTGGACTCATCACACTGGGATGGTGCAAAATCAGCCATCCCATCAAATAGTGAAACGGCAGTTCGGTGCGCGGGAAGTTATTGTTTCGGCCTCTGTCATGAATCATATTTCCAGCAAACTCTCTCAAACCTCGCTGCAGGTTACATACCATTGCGGGGAGAAGAGCCAAACGCCGGCCGAAGACCAGCTTCACGGCTGGCAGGATTAAGTTTCGGGTTACCCTCTCTACGGCACCGGATCCGCCCGCGAACACGCAATCCCGGAGCCATATCATCAGGTAGGACGCCAACACCCCCTTGGGTGACATCCGATAAGCAAGATGCCAGAAGCAGCTGTAGCAGCGTGCATCTGACTGCTGGTCCTCACTTTCTCGGGGATTTTTCTCCCCTAACCTGCTCATTTCGGACAACACTTCGCTACGAGAGAGCGCCGGTGGAGTGGAAAATTGTGAGGGATTCTCCTTGTCTTGTCTAAAGACATAATCTCTCCAAGCGGTCACATGAGGCTGCGTCCCGTTCCTATCCCGTCTCTGCATATAGTAATGATGACTCGCCACTTCCTTGAAGACGGCCGTCATCTCCTCAGCCCTGTCCTCCAGGACTTGAAGTTCCTCGTTGGTGGGAAAGTACTCTTCATAGGGTTCCGACCCCCAGGGGAGTTTTGACACCTCGTACATCTCATGAAGTGTGAACCCTAATTCCCCCACCGGAGTAAAAAAGGTCCCGGTATGGACATCAAACATCTCCAGTAGTGCGAGGAACATATGCCTGTTGAGATCAACACCCGCCTGGGTAGCACGGATCGCGGCAGTCAGCCCAATCTCTCGAAGCTCGGTCCGAAACCGTGACAAGATCCAGAGTGTCAGTTTATCCCACTTGGAAACATAATGGCACCAACCCTCTACCCGAAAATCTCCTTTCGGGTATGAGCGTTCCATCAAAAGCATACGATGTGTAAAGGTCAAAGCACTATAAGCAAACGTATCAATGGGTACGTCACTGTAGAGGCTCCCGGGGCGTAGAGTCCGCCAGGTGAAAGAAGACCCAGACCGTGTGGCGGTTAAAGTATCCCTTTGGTCGAAAGTAGAATCAATTTGGATGACGCCAGTCACCGCTCCCCCCTGAGAAGGGGTAAGATCCCAAGACATCCTCCTCTGGGAAACAAGGCGACAGAAGGATGTCAAAGGCCATTGACGTTCAAGTTGCTTGACAGTCATATGCACCCCATTCGCTGTAAAGAACCAGTCCTCCTTGACCTTCAACACCGTCGTATCAGTAGAAGTAAGACGATCTCCGAATAGGAACTCAGGCTTCAAGAAGGTCAATTTATCAGATGTGGAAGATTTTAAAACACCACGTTCCATCATCCATTTGAGGAACCCATACTGTTGCTCACGGATTTGGGTCATTCTCTCGGGAGGCTGATCCAGCATAAGAACCTCTTGAGCGGGGTTTATCACTTCCTCATCATACTCTACTCCCATCTGGTTGAATACAGCCTCCAAGAACACTTCATTCAAAGGCGGGATCGCTACCGACACTAGCAAAGATCAGAAAAATGTTAGAAGCAACAAGAGAAAGAAGAGCTTCGGCGCATCATCAGGGTTTAAGCCCATACGCGTCAGCAGCCTCGGCGCATCATCAGGGTTTAAGCCCATGCGCGTCAGCAGCCTCGGCGCATCATCAGGGTTTAAGCCCATGCGCGTCAGCAGCCTCGGCACATCATCAGGGTTTAAGCCCATGCGCGTCAGCAGCCTTGGCGCATCATCAGGGTCTAAACCCATGCGCGTCGGCGAACAAAGACCGCGGCACATCATTAAAGACCCAAGGTCTATGTGCGTCGGTGTACGGAAAAACGAGACTTACCAACCACCTCTGGCCGAACTTCGACAGGCCGTCGGGGAACGTCAGCCGTTACAACTTCCGCAGGCTCCTTCGCTTTCTCCTTCCCCTTGCCGGCACCACCGCGAGGAGTCTTGGGAGCCATTCTCTCAAAGAAGAAAAAGTTAGGGTTTTGAAGAAAAAACTCTAAAGAAAGCAAAGGCACAGAGCAGATGAACTCTCTCTCTCTCCAACCCTTACCTATTTATAGGGCTTGGTCGCACGCGTGAACCGATGACGTGTAATCTCAGCCGTCGCTTCGGGTTCCGTGAGGAGATAACAACAAATACAACCAAAAGATCATCATTAATCTTTTGGGTTACCAAGGCGTCATCATCATCAACTGAATGGAGCATGCGCCCGAACAAGCATGCGCCCAAAAATCATGCGCCCTGACCTCCATGCTTCTTATTCAAAGTATTCCAAAACTTATTCAAAAGTTTTGAAAACTTTGAAGGGGGTCTTGTAGAAGCATGGAATTTCACAACCAGAAAGCCTATGCGCCAGGCATTATATGCGCCAGAACTCAGACAGCTAATCGAATAAGCCATAGACATTCGAAGAAGGACTTTTTATTATATATATAAAAGTCTATTACATGTCTAGAAAAGATGGTACAAAGGAGAATTTCTACAAAGGAAGGATCCTAGATCTACAGCCAGCAACCACCATGCGCCTTCCAGATAGGCGCAGCAACCACCATGCGCCTTCCAGATAGGCGCAGCAACCACCATGCGCCTTCCGATAGGCGCAGCAGTCACCATGCGCTGTCAGCCAGGCGTAGCAGATGTCATGCGCCTCCAGCCAGGCGCATCCTACCATCTCTTCAGCAGCTCAGTTATGTGCATCCAGCTCAGTTATGTGCATCCCTTCAGCAGCTCAGTTATGTGCAACTCTTCCAACCAGGCTCACCTGGCCGAGCAGAGCCCAGTTATGTGTCGCTCTTCCAGCCAGGCTCGCCTGATAAGTGCTTCGCTAAGCAAAGCATTTAACCCTCTGGCTGGAACCAAGGAAGAGAAGAGCACCGCAAATGCTGTGGCCAGGGGAGGCTTCGAAAGAGCCTCCAAAGACCAAGGAAGACCGTGATCAAAATTATGGCACAAGGAGCTTTCAACACAATCAAAGTGGGCGGCGACCACTTTGAAGGAAGAGAGAGCCTAGCACCGCCATTCCGATCTACGGCTCTTCCGGAATAACGGAGACGAGGCCCGAACATCCTTATCTTTGGATGCAACAGGCACCTTCCGTCTGCCTCAGAAGCCCTCGACTCCGTCTTTTGGATGTAACAGTCACCTTCAAGAGCATCGAAGACAACACGACGTCTCATCTTCACCCTCGGAAGCACTTCGTCAACAGAATGCACCCACATATCCAAGTTTATGTTGGAAGTACGTGAGGGAATGAGGTGCAAAACTTCTCTCCATGCCATTATTTATAGGCCGGGCAAATCAAACCCACGCGCCAAGTGGATGACTCTCCGAATTCTGTACAATGAATTTGCATTAAATGGATGAACCGGACGCCTCGAATTCAGCCAAACGGTTATTTATAGCACTCGAGGAGCGAGACAGCCGCGTCATTAAAAGACATATCGGATGCGCCAGCCAAACAGCGTATCACACGGACGTGCCCTCCTGCATCAGGCGCATCACACAGACGTGCCCTACAGTACCCGGCACATCACAGAGGATGCGTCCTCACATCTCCATGCCAAGTGGAACACCAACCAATGTGCCCACTCAGCTGTCCATCGAACGTCACAAATATTAAATGCTGAACTGACACCAGAGTTGGCAGCACGCTTCCCAAAGTCTGAACAGTTGACAGCTTTTTCAGAGAACGAAGCATCGGCAACGTCAGCATCATCATGACTCTATCCCGACGGCTACTGCCACGTGGCCACCCGCATGCGCCTCTACGGCCATGCGTCCAAATCCGCATGTGCCTCTACGGCCATGCGTCCAAACCAGCATGCGCCTCAAAAGCCATGCGCCTCAAAAGCCATGCGCCTCAGACCCTTCACTGATCCCTAAGACAGAAGAAGAGTCTCCAGTTGAAGCTTTGCATGCGCTTCAAAAGCCATGCGCCCCAGACTGATCTCTGATCCCGAAAGACAGAACGAAGGTCACCTGCATGCGCCTCAAAAGCCATGCGCCCTAAATGGTTTATAACTCCTAAAGGTTATGAGCCGCAGTCTCCTCCTGCGCCCAGATCCAAGGCGCAGTTCACCAGAACACTGCCCCCCAAAATTCGAGATCTTCGAGCCATGGGTCGATGACACGTGTCCTTTGACTCAACTCGACCAAGATTTCAGCAACAGAAAGATCTTCTCCTCTGCTACGTGCCGGCTCACAACAGCAGTATGAAGGGTTCAACCTCCCAATCAGGGCGCATCATCCGTGCGCCCCCATCAGCAACTTCCACGTGGCGTCCCCACACACCGGCGCATCCTACATGCGCGCATGAGCAGCCAGCCTGCAAAACTATAAATAGAGGGATCATTTCCTTCTCACCCACGGACAACAGACAGAATCCACAACGAACATACGAGGAATCACCAGAGAGGCAGATACAGACACTCAACGTCTTCCTCCTCTCAGCAAGCTCCAGCACCAGAGCAATCTACGCCTTCAGAGAACCGATAACCGTCGTCAGCCCGTCAACGGAGTCAACGTATTACCACTCGCTCCATTGGCACTAAGGACCCAGCTTAAACAAAAGTGTACTCCTAGGACTACATCTAAGTCCTACATTGTAACACTGTTCTGTTTGTATTAAAGTTTTCAATCAAACAAATTTTAATGGCAAACAGTATATTTGACTTAAATCACTATTTTCTACATTAAAAGCATATTTTTGATATGTAACTATTTGTTTTGAAACTAATGGCAATAGTAATAATGATAATAATATTTAAAAATAACGAATTTAACGTTTACTAACCATTAAACCTATTGCAAATTACTATAACATTTATATATATACGATATATTAGTTGTTAATAATTATCTATCCATAATATTAATAGATTACAAGGATTCATGGTCGCAATTAGGAAACTACTAATAACTATCCCGGAACAGAAATGGTTCTGTGAATTAACAGAAGGTAGAAGAGGTTACCGGAAGTTGTGACGGAGCACCGAGGGGATGCCTCGGACTCGGAATACGCACGGAGCGTGAAACGGGTCGCAAAACACGTGTGCGCATGCGGAGGGGACACGCGGCTGCTGATCGGCGCACGAGATGTCGCAGAACAGCGACGGGGCCGCACGGGACAACGGCGGGGTCACACGGGATAGCGGCGGGACACGTACACGGACATGCGGGGACACGTGTACGTACACGAAAAGGCCGGGGACGGTCGAACGACAGGCGGGGGAGCCGCACGCGTGGGTTGCTGCTGGCGCACGAAGCGCGCTGGTGTCCGCACGGATGGCGCACCGCTGTGCGTGCTGCTGTACGCCAGCGGGGGCCGGTCAGGCGGTCGGTTGGCGAGCGAATGTCGGGGTCAGGTGTCGCGAGAGGGTCAGCCGAAAAGGTATAGCCGAGGGTCAGGCGAAAAGGGTCTACGGGGGAGAGAGGGGCGGGCGAGTGTGTTGTGGAGAGGAAGGGGAGGAGTTGAGATGGTGGGGGGTTGATGTTGTGTACTATTCCTCTTTGTGAAAGAAGAGCAAAATAATGGTGGTTTTTTTTAGAGACTTGGAGGAAAGGAAGTGGCTGAGAGGAATTTTCTAAGGAGGTGGGAAAAAATGTAGGGAGAGATGCAGGAAGAGTGTGGGAAAATGGGTTTGACCGGGTGTGAGTGAAGAGAAAAAGTTTTTTTTTAATTTATTAAAGGGTTTGGTTTTACACCCTTTCCTCCTTAGAAACTTTCGTCCTCAAAATTTCAAGATGAGGGTCGGGGTACAATCATGCAATCATGCCTCAAAGCAGTCAGGGTATTCTTCCTCAACAGCCTTATGCCTAACTAGGCTAATTGTCTCATAGTAAATCCATCTAGTACAATATCTTCATCAATCTTATCCACTATTCTCAAATAACATTCTTCCTTCCTTAGAAACACAGTCACTATCCATAATTATGGATTTCTGCTTTCATCCCTGAATTGTCAATTACCGTCATAATCATGAAAAATTTATCATCCCACTAAACACATATAATATTTCCTGCAATATGTTTTTGTATTTCCTTCAGCTTGCTAATATGTATCCAAAATTTAACTCTATGTCATACCACTACATGTGTTCTAAACACGTTCTTATACATCTTATTTGTACCTAACCAAAATATTATAATTCGGTACACTCCATCTTGTATTTATACTCTAGTATCAAGTCTCAGTAACCCAATATCACCTTTAAAATCTAACATCACGTTTCAATACTCCAATTTGTAATGATCCGTAAAATTTTTATCATTCCTTGCTTATCTATTGTACTCGTATGTGATCACTTTGTAATTTATTTAGACGTCCATTTTCATCAACATATATATATCCTGATTCCAAATCCTCATTTACATATTTGATCCTGAATTCTCAATAAAATTTAATTATCATGTTTAAGCTCGAATCCTTCATCTTGATTTCACTGTATCGTTTTGACCAAACTTTTCTCTGTTTAAAAATATCTTATTTCATCTCCCAACCTTGTATTATTTACAAACCTTCTATCTCTGGTTTCTGATTTGTAATCTTTTGCACCCTTCAATTTATACGATTTCCATCCTTAACTTGTTACACCTTAAGTCCACAATTTCTTATTTCGGTCGTCCTTTATATATCTTTTGATTCATCATGCATCTTCATAAAGTGCATCTCCATGCTTATCATTTAACAATCTCTAATCTTGTCACGACCCGTACCATTATGAGGGGCATGAGCACGTGGGTAAGTCCAGCCTACACCGCAGTATCGACGGTAGAACGCTGTATATAACGTCTGTAAATACTACGACTAACATTATAAAGGTACCTGTAAAGTATATATTCTCCGAATGGAGGTGACATATCAATACAGTTTCAATCACAGAATAAAACTAAGGTAGATAGCTCAGAAAGAGAACATATGATAGATGAAAGAGTAAATAAGTCCAGTGTCCAATACAGCCCAGATATATACAACATCACAGGATCTCAAAATATAATATAAAAGCTACATTCTGATAAAGCTAGCTGGATCGCAGTCCAGTCAAACCTAGCTAATCTACACTACTCCGGAAGTACAAAATCTAGTGGCTCTACTATAAGGCCACGGTCCTGGGCTACTCCATCTGACTCGAGCCCATAATAGGTCGAGCAGTCTGACTCAGAATCATCTGTAATATGTCATAACGGTATCCTGTCAAGAAAATGAGCAAGTACAAGCACTAACAGCAGTTCCATGTGAATTAACAAATTTTATAAGAGACAGTATAATGAAGTACAAGACAAAGATATATGAAGACTTGGGAACCGTTCGAAAGCTGAGTTACAACCCTTAAACCAAACAAGGACCGGGTTGTAACTCTTCTTCCGAACAGAACTTAGACTCCAATCAAGGTACAATGTAAAGGCATGTAGAGCATGTGAGTAACTGTATATCAGGCATGGAAAAGAAATACTGAATGTAGAACAGAGCAGGATATACGATAAGATAAAGTAAATATAAAATATGACTTGAATTATTAGAGCGATATGTGATTGGTTTGGGATAAGTGACAGGACAGGCTATCTACTTGGCCCGGCAATCCGCGGTGACCTCAACGGAAAGTCATGCCGGCCAACCTGGATAACGAGCACAAGGCAAAAAGATCTCGCTACACCTTTCGTGAGGGAAGAGTGGCGTGAGCACTTGAATAGTGACAAGGTGGCTTGGATCACATAGCCCCTAATAATTCTCCATCTCCGAATAGTACAATGGATCTGGACATGACACGTCTTGGCACGTGATTCCGTAAGAGGGTAGTAAATCCCCTTAGAAATTGGTGTCTATATAAGTACATGAAACAAGACAGAAAGTGTACCAATATACCCAAAAATCCAGGAACAATATCTCATGTCATGATCCAACGTGTACTAGTCCGTGAACTATCGTGACTGAGAATCAAGTAAGACACTACGACTGAATCGGATATAGCAGATATCAAAACAATAAAAACTATCAGTGAATGTACTCGTCTGCTGTCCTGAGCTGTAGGGTATATCAATGCTCAGAACGGTAATCAGAAACCTAAAGATGAGATATTATATGTTAATTTAGGTTTAAACAAGTTTAAGAATGATTCACAATGAATGATATGAAATCTAGGTCAAACTAGGTCTCACTGAGTCGCACTAAGTCCTGTCAAGTCAATCTAGGTCAAATCAAGTTATATCAAGTCAATCTAAGTGAGACCAAGTCAACTCTAGGTCATACCAGTCATCGCAAGTCAAAGCAAGTCGAAGAAAGTCAAACGGGG
Source organism: Iris pallida (assembly GCA_029216955.1). Lineage (NCBI taxonomy): Eukaryota > Viridiplantae > Streptophyta > Magnoliopsida > Asparagales > Iridaceae > Iris > Iris pallida. The sequence goes on along the minus strand of JANAVB010014796.1, from coordinate 12,011,920 downwards.
TCAAGAGTTGGCCTACAATTGACTTTTGGTCAACTGGTCAACCCTGGTCAACTCTGGTCAACTCTAGGTCAACCCTAGGTCAAACTAGTCAAATGTTGACCAACAGTTGACTTTTGGTCAACTGGTCAACTCTGGTTTAGATTTGGTCAAATCTAGACAAAGTGTTGACTCACGGTTGACTTTTGGGTAAAAAGTCAACTCTGGGTCAACCGAGCCAAAATTGGTTCAAATATAACATTTGTAGGGTGTACCCAACAAGCCACCCAAGTTTCAAGTCAATCCGAATACCCAAACCCCGTATTTTGAATTTATCCGATTACCTCTTAACATTTACCCTTAAACCGTTCTAACTTGACGCCAAGTGGCCTTCCCTTAGGAATTCCACTCCGTGCTTCCTAGGGTAGTAGGGTACTAGCTTATACAACCATTACCTACCAAGTTCCCTATGGTATGTGGACATCCAGTCCATCTTACGGTCTGTATCGCCCGTTTACCCGTTATCTTGAATATTTCAAGATACGGAATAGTGTGGTTCGATACCATCTCCCCAATCCCACACGCAACCCCGATTCCAACTCCGAAGCCTACCCACAAAATCTAAATCACATTATCTAAGTCCCCTCCAAGTTTCAACGCGTTCCGAATCACGGAACTCAATTTCCCCCTATCACCAAATCCTAACTTAACATTTCACTCTCTCATTCACTCATTCAACTCTCACTTTTCACGCCCTCTTGGGACAATCTTTAGGGGGTTATTTAGTAGGCTAAATAGGGTTATATAGAGCTAAATATATAGGTATATATATACATATATATTAGGTATATAGTAGGGGTTATGGGGGGTCAAAATAGGGTGGTTTGGGGGTGCTACTGCAGCTCCTACTGCTGCTAGCTGCTGCTGCCATTGCAGCTTGCTGCTGCTACTGCTATTGTTGTGTTTGCTGCTGCTGTGGAGGGGGGGGGGCAGCAGCCCCCTTGGGCCCCCCTTGCTGCCATTGCTGCTCTACTCTTCTCCCCTCTTCTCCTCTCTAAATCCCTCATTTCCCCTTCTCTAAATCACTCTAAACTCCTCTCTAACTCTCACTAATATATATATAAACTCTCACTTATAAATCTCATTCCATTCCCCTCTCTACACATACAAATACACACACACACACACACACACACACACACACACACACATATATATATATATATATATATATATATATATATATATATATATATATATATGACCACACACACACACACACACACACACACATATATATATATATATATATATATATATATATATATATATAAATATATATATATATATATATATATATATATATATATATATATATATATATATATATATATATATATATATATATATATATATAGACACACACACACATATATGTATCTATATATATATATGGACACTCACACACACACATGGACACACACACTCACATGGACACACACATACTTATACACAATTACACTCTCTCATGACACCACTAATCTCTCATTCTTCCTCTCCACACACACAAATACACATGTATATATATATATATATATATATATATATATATATATATATATATATATATATATATATATATATATATATATATATATATATATATATATATACCACTCTAAAAGGGGGGTAAAACCATAATAAATCCTTAAACTAGATTTTTAGGGGAACCTACAAAATCTAGGATCAACTTGTAGAGAATGGTCCCCTCTCTAATTAGTGTGAAGGAATGAATGCAAAATGAGAAATAAATGAGAGTTAAAGTGTGTACCTAAATGTAGATTTGGAAGAAGAAGAAGGAGTTGGAAGAAAAGAAATGAAGAGAGAGAGATTTTAACTTGGTGGTGAAGTAAAAGAGGTGGAGGGGGGTGGCCTTATGTGGCCGGCCATGGGAGCATGGGTAGGGACACTTGTAATTACAAGTTTGCCCCTCTCTTGTCTTCTAGGCTAAGTTAAGTCCCAAAATTGGTTTTGGAAATTGCTAAAATTAAATAAAAAACGTAATTAAGCTTTGATACTCATAGGGGATTAGTCCAAACTCCTAATCCTAAAAGTTAAGTATGGTGGGCCATGGTTAATTAACATGCTAATTACGACTCAAGTCGAAATTCCCCGGGGTCCCGAATTAACTCGGAATGCGATGAAATTTGAACCCGACTCCTATAATAATTAAATATTAATATTCATGAAATAAAATTCCCAAAAATATTATAAAATGGAAATTACCATTTTACCCCTAACTTGAAAAAGTGAGGGTGACAAGTCTATCCACCTTAAAAAAATTTCGTCCTCGAAATTGAAGACAACAAGTGTTGGCCCATTCCATAGTCACACCCGATTTCGATAATTAACATGAACTTAAGTCAATACACAAAATATACAAACTGCTGCTAATCATTTCAGGATATATGAAATCAATTTCAACGGACGTTGTACTGCATCAAACGAAGCATCAACATCATCAAATCTGAAGATGACTCATTTTATATTTTATTCTGTATTTTATATTTTATTGAGTCTAGGATTTATTTTGTAAAATCAGCTTTGGTAATACTGGCTTAGGGTTATCCCAGTCCACATTCTAAAAAGCCTACCCATTACCACTCATATATCTTTTTACAAAATATTCCAAAATTTCTTTAAAAACATTTTCTGATAAAATATTTTGAAAATCTCCTAACAGAACTCATAACCGAGTTCGGCCCGAGTTCGGACCGAACTCTGTCCGAGTTCGGTCAGTTTGTATTCAAACTTCTGTTGGCTCCAAATCTGCGAGCAACGTCTCTTTGCGAGATATATGCATCCGAACTCTGTCCGAGTTCGATTCCAGAAAACACCTATAAATAGAGAAGAACTTTTCATTTCAAATCATTCATTCACTCTTCATCTTCTCTTCTCTACTATTCAAGTGTTTTCAAACGATCCAAGATTTTCAAATCATACCTATACACCTCTTAGCCAAAAGCCAGTAATATCAGAGTTGATTTAGAGTCTTTTGGTATTCCAAGAGTTGTAAAGAGGTCGTTCCAAGTTCAGCAACTTTTCTTGTTGTGGAGCTGGTCGTGCGCTCGTCACCAAGACGGTGTTGTGAAGTCGGTCGTACACTTGTCACCAAGCACGGTGTTGTAAGAGACTGCAAGCTCTCAGTTAAAGCTTGTGCCATAGTAGATTAACATCGAGCAAGAGTACTCGAGACTGGATTAGTCCTCTCAGAGGGATACCAATATATATCGCCGTATTGCTGAGTTTGAATTCTCTATCTCTTGCAACATTATATTTATTGTCTCTTATTTCACTGCCATAGTTTAAAGTTTTAATTGGTGATTATTTTCCGCTGCACACACACACTCTATTCACCCCCCTCTAGAGGTGCTCAACGGTCCTACAATTGGTATCAGAGCAGGTTATATTTTATATAACAACCTCAGAGAGTATATATGGCAGCCGTGAAATCAATATTCAACGGTAAAGGGCAATCCACAAATAGACCTCCCCTATTTGATGGAACAAATTATACCTATTAGAAAACATGAATGACTTTCTTCTTAAAATCTCTTGACTTTGATCTTTGGTCTATAGTCATTGATGGTTATAAGAAACCAGCACCCACAGTGGTTGAAGGCCAGCTTGTAGACAAGCCTCATAACAAATACACTGAAGCTGAAAAAGCTAAGGCTAGTCTAGATGCTCGTGCCATCAATGCACTATTCTGTGCAATTGACAAAACGGAGTTCAACAGAGTTTCAACCTGTAAGACGTCTCACGAAATTTGGAAACTTCTTGAGGTAACTTATGAAGGTACTTCCCAAGTGAAGGAATCCAAAATTAGTAGACTGACATAGGAATATGAATCTTTCAAGATGAAACCCAGTGAGTCAATTACACAGATGTTTACTCGTTTCCTTGATATAACTAATCCTCTGCAATCTCTTGGCAAGAATTACAGCAATCATAAGAAGATCAGAAAAGTACTGCGGACTCTAACCAAAAATTGGAATCCAAAAGCCACAACAATTATTGAAGGAAACGATCTCACCACTATGTCCTTGGAAACACTGATGGGGAAGCAGATAACCCATGAACTTGATTTGCAAGAGTTTGAAGAAGCAACACCAAAAGAAAAATCTATTGCCTTCAAAGCGCAAGCAAGAAAATCAACATGCAATGACTTTGATGAAGAATCATCAAGTGGTGATGAACAGGCCCTACTTGTGAAGAACTTCCGAAGATTCCAAAAGTTTGAGAAATCAAGCAGAAGGAAGAGAGATGTCCAAGAAAGCAATGAAGATGAAACTATTTGCTTTGGATGCAAGAAGACCGGGCACATGAAGAAGGACTGTCCAACTTCAAAGAAAAGCAGTCCATATGACAGATCAAGATCAAGCAGAAAAGCTACATCCGGTCGAAAGTATGCCAACACAAGTATCTGGCATGAAAGTGATGCCAGTGATACAGAAAAAGAGGATAGACCCTGCGGCAATGCAAATGTCTGTCTTATGGCATTTGATAAGGTATCTTCAGATCCTCTATATGATGATTTTACTTTCGATGAATTAGAAAATGCCTTTAGCGAATTACTTGAAGATCACAAAACTGTGCTCGGCAAGTATAAGCAATCTCGAAAAGAGATTAAGGCATACACAACCGAGTTAGCTAGACTGTCCAATCTTATTGAAGATATAAGAGAGACATCTACTACCGGTAACACGGAAGAGATAGCCAAACTCAAGGTAGACTATCATGAGGCTATCCTCAAATTAAAAAAAAGAAAGAGACTATGTCAAGATGCAAGAACTATATGACATAGAGAAGAAGAAGAACCTAGTAACAGAACAAAGACTCTCAGATATGACTGCTAGATATGAAGAGTCTATTGCGATTTCTAAAAAGTTAGAAATCAAGTTAGGCAAACAGGCAATACCTGTGACACAGCCTAAAATTAGTCCTAATGCCAAGCATACACCTAAGAGGACTAAGAATAAGAAAGCACAGAAGAAACACGAATATCATCATGCTTTCACTTATAGGTTCTCCAAACCAAACAAGCATATAAACACAGTTGTGACCACATCTGGTTCTAAACTTACTTGCACTTATTGTGGCACACATGGACACATATCACAGTATTGTTTGGCAAGAAAGCTTGTTGACAATCACACTTTAATCTGGAGACCTAAAGCTAATCAGAATGGACCCTTCAGAAAATGGGTACCAAAGGATTCATCTACTTATCTTGTAGGTGGACCCTCAACCCTCTCATGCTAGAAGCAAATGGATCCTCGATAGGATGCTCCGACACATAACTGGTGATGCATCTTTGTTCGCTACGCTATCGATGAAGAAAGAAGGATATGTCTCCTTCGAAAATAATTTGAGAGGTAATATAATTGGTAATGGTACTGTAGGTATTTCTCCCTATCCAGTAATAAATGATGTTTGTCTAGTAACAGAATTGAAACATAACCTATTAAGCATAAGTCATTTGGCAGATAATGGTTATGGTATCAATTTTGTGAAAGATAAATGTACCATATATGATTTATCATCTGGTGATCCCATATACAAAAGGATTAGAGAAGACAATATTTATGTTTTCTTTTTGGAGAATACTAATAATGCAGGTAGGTGCCTAGTAGCCAATCAAGATGAAAGCTGGCTATGACACATGAGACTAGGACATGCAAACATGGATACTATCTCACGACTAAGCACAAAGAAGTTGGTAAGAGGACTCCCTGAGATTCCATTCAAGAGAGATATGGTATGTGCTGACTGTGAAAAGAACAAAGCACATAGGTCTACTTTTAAATCCATCAACGCTGTAAGTACTTCTAGACCTTTGTAGTTAATTCACATGGATTTATTTGGTCCTAGTAGAGTCCCTAGTCTTGGCGGTAAGCTCTACGCTTTTGTTCTTGTTGATGATTTCTCTCGTTTTACTTGGGTCTATTTCTTATCAAACAAAGTGATACAATTTTTGAATTTCAGATATTTTGCAAAAAGGTACAAAACGAAAAAGGTTTCATGATTACTCGTATCCGAAGTGATCATGGTGGCGAATTCAAAAATTCTGATTTCAAAAAGTTTTGTGATGATAGTGGATATTACCACGAATTTTTTGTCCTAGAACTCCCCAACAGAATGGTGTTGTGGAGCGAAAGAATCGTACTCTAAGCGAAATGGCTAGAGTCATGCTGAATCAGTATAATCTTTCTAAATATTTTTGGACAGAAGCTGTTAGTACAGCCTGTCATATTTTGAATAGGGTGTTAATTCGACCAATCTCGAAGAAACACCATATGAGCTTTGGTTTGGAAGAATTCCAAACATTTCTTACTTTAAAGTTTTTGGATGTCGCTATTTTATCATGAACACCAAGGATAACTTGGGAAAGCTCGACTCCAAAGCAGATGACGGGATATTTCTCGGATATGCTGCTAAGAGTAAGGGATATAGAATTTTTAATAAAAGATCTATGATTGTTGAAGAAACTATTAATGTTATTTTTGATGAGTTAAATAGTCACAGATCTAGCGACAGTGATGATGAAGTTACACATGCAAGGACTGAGAAGAGTTCTGGGAAAGATCTGACCCAAGATGCAAGGACTGAGAAAAGTTTTGTGAAAGATCTGACTCAAAAGTATGAATCATTAAAATTCATGCCAGATCATCCAGAAACACTCATCATAGGTGATGTATCTAAAGGTGTAAGTATACGTTCATCTCTTAAAGATTCTGATATAGCAGCAAATGTAGCATTCATTTATCAAATAGAACCTAAGAATGTAGATGATGCTTTTAATGATGAGTTTTGGATTCATGCCATGCAAGAGGAACTAAATCAATTTGAGAGAAACCAAGTTTGGGAACTCGTTCCTAAACCTATTGGTCAATCGATAATTGGTACCAAATGGGTGTTCCGAAATAAACTCAGTGAAGATGGACAAGTTCTACGCAACAAAGCACGTCTAGTGGCACAAGGTTATAATCAAGAAGAAGGAATTGATTATGATGAGACCTATGCTCATGTTGCTAGACTAGAAGCCATCCGCATGTTTTGTACATTTGCATGTTTTAATGATTTTAAATTATTTCAAATGGACGTGAAAAGCGCATTTTTAAATGGATTTTTTAAAAGAGGAAGTTTTTGTGAAACAACCCCCTGGTTTTGAAGATTTTCAAAAACCTGATCACGTCTTCAAGCTTAAGAAAGCCCTTTATGGACTCAAACAAGCACCTCGTGCTTGGTATGAACGCCTAAGTGCCTTCTTACTTGAAAATGAATTTTTAAAAGGAAAAGTTGATACTACTTTGTTTATAAAATCCTTGAATGATGATATCCTCCTTATGCAAATTTATGTAGATGACATAATATTTGGTTCTACTAAAGAAAAACTCTGTCAAGATTTTGCTAAGTGTATGCAGAGTGAATTTGAGATGAGTATGATGGGAGTGCTAAACTTCTTCCTAGGACTTCAAATCAAACAACACTCAAAAGGAACATTCATCAACCAAGCTAAGTACACGAAGGACATACTGAAAAGTACGACTTCGAGAATGTAAAGCCAATCGGGACACCTATGGCTACATCTACAAAGCTTGATGCTGATGAAAGTGGCAAACCTGTCGATCAGCGTAAGTATCGAGGTATGATTGGTAGTTTATTATATTTAACTGCTAGTCGTCCTGATATTATGTTTAGTGTTTGCATTTGTGCACGTTATCAGGCGAATCCTAAGGAATCACATCTTACTGCCGTTAAGCGTATCTTTCGATACCTTAAAGGAACTTCTACAGTCGGCTTATGGTATCCTAAAACCAAATTCTTTGACCTGATAGGTTACTCAGATGCAGATTTTGCAGGATGCAAGTGGACCGTAAAAGTACCAGTGGCACATGTCATTTCCTAGGAAAGGCCTTAGTCTCTTGATTTAGCAAGAAACAAAATTCAGTAGCATTATCAACAACTGAGGCTGAGTATATCGCCGCAGGACGTTGTTGTGCTCAGATTTTGTGGATGAAGCAAACCTTAGAAGACTACAATCTGCACTACACTAAAGTTCCTATTTATTGTGACAACACTAGCACTATTAATCTGACTAAGAACCCTATCTGTCATTCACGCACAAATCACATAAAGACAAGACATCATTTTCTTCGTGATCATCAACAACACGGAGATATCTGCTTAGAATTTATTGAGACAGATCATCAACTAGCAGACATATTCACAAAACCATTGGCTGAAGACCGTTTTAACATAATGAGACGTGAGCTCGGTATACTTGAATTTTCAGATTCATAATGTAATATGGTAATTAAGATTAATTTTATGACTTGCAACTTTGATATTTATTTAACGGAAATTATTTTGGGTACAAACCTAAAAAGGGTATGTTTGTCACCACGACTACGGTCGAAGCGAAGCGGTACTTAAGAGTTCCCCGGTGAACCTCCGTTAGCTGGGACAACCCCTACAGTTAACCCATAAATAGAGTTCGCTATTAAATACTAGAGTCAAAAGTCATAAAAATTACTTTTAACCAACCAGAACTGCATTTATTGTCTCGGGAATGCAAGTGACCGAACTCGGGCCGAACTCTGACCGAGTTCAGACCGAATTCGGACCGAGTTCGGTCGGCGCTGTATTGATTCCAGAACCGAACAGCCGACTTTCAACCCTATATATTCACCTCTTTCAATCATCTTTTCCACACACCAACTCATGGAAACTTCTCCTTCCTCCCTAAAAGCTCTTCCTCCTCCATCCTAGCAAGGAATCTAAGAGATCTGGTAGGCGGTTCAACTTTCTCATCTTCCTCCTTTCTCAAAAAGGTATTCCTTTCATTTTCTACTTTCTCCATGGCTCCTAAATGTCATAGAGGAACATCTTCCCAAGGTGCCTCCTCCTCTTCTGATTATACACCTGCCAGTCTTTTTAGTCCAGCACGACCAATAGATGCAGAAGACTATGATTCTACTTTGTTTCCGGACAAAGAGTTTTCTGATCTTTGGTTCGATTCTTTTTCTGGCCGTAGGATTTGCAATGGAGCTTTTGTTAACTTTACCATATTTTCTGAATATGCTCCAACTTTTGATCACTTAGGCTACCAAGACTTTTTCGAGGTAGCAGAAAATATTTTTGATAATGCTGTCTGAATGTTTTACTGCAATTTGTAAGTAAAACCTAACGGAAACTTCTATTCTTGCGTTGCTGGGCAAGAATTAGAATTTAGTGCTACCAATATCAGTAAATTTTTCCATGTTCCTGATCTTGGTGAAGCATTAGTTGACATTACCCATGTCCAATTCCCTGCTGATGTTACCCTAGCCTCTTTTAGGGAACTTATTTGTCATCCAAATCCTGTTCCTCGTAGGGTTTATTCAAGGCATTTGAACCAATCTTTTTATGAACTTTATCGCATGATTTTCTCTGTATCCTTCCAAAGAAAGGATCCACAGATGAAGTGACCTTCTTGGAACTCTCTGCTTTATACCACATTCATTTTGGCATTCCATTCTCTATCCCAAAAACCATGATGTCCTGGATGCTGAACTGCAGAAATGCAGGAAGGAATCTGGTATCATATGCACTTGGCGTCTATCTTTTGTCGTTTTGAGATTGATCTTCAGACTTGTGCATTCTCCTCCACTCTTATCGAGCTTACCAGATCCTGCCGATTTCCTGCTCCACCTCTGCCTCCTGGAGCTCAGCCTGCTCCAGTGATGATGTTGAGATTCCTGATGCTGCCTGCTCCAGCCCCTGCCCGAGATTTGATCCGACTTTCTATCAACGCTTTGATGATTTTGTTGCTATATATGCGCAACATCATCAATGTTATCTTGATTCGGAGTTTCGACGCATCATTCAGGCTCAGGTGTGGAGGAATGGGATTGCTGACCTCCACTACAGCCTAGCCCATGATCCGGTCCATCCGATCACCATCCTGCCTCACCAGGCTTTCCGAGTCCTCGGTTCATAGATGAGGCTTCCTTCCAGCACTTCGACCCCACTGCAGCCTACTTTCCTCCAGAGGCTCCTGGTGCTGACGACCCCACTATGTGACGCGGGTTCAGCTTTTGGATAGTGGATATTTGTTAGATGATCTTTTTGATGTTTTTTTTTATGTCTAAATTCATTAGTTAGACATTTTCTGATGATTGTATTCAGCACTTATTTTTAGTATAACATTTTCAGTACTTTATTTTCCAGCATTTTCTTTCCATAGTAGTTGTTTTATGCTGTGATCATGTCTCTTTTGCTTCACTTTGTCTTTTGTTTTCTATTGTGGGCTTCACACATTACGGGGGAGCCAAGTCATTTTACTATTTGACAAAGGGGGAGAAAAGGAATACACATATACCAAAACGAGCAAAGGGCATACATACAAATCCAAAAACAAAATCAACCATCTCTTTTATTCAGGTACTTGAATTTTGTTATTTCATAAGATATATTTTGGTATAGACTCAAGTTGTCAATTATCAAAATCGGGGAGATTGTTGGCCCATTCCATGGTCACACCCGATTTCGATAATTAACATGAACTTAAGTCAATACACAAAATATAAAACTGCTGATAATCATTTCAGGATATATGAAATCAATTTCAACGGACGTTGTACTGCATCAAACGAAGCATCAACATCATCAAATCTGAAGATGACTCATTTTATATTTTATTCTGTATTTACCTTTTATTGAGTCTAGGATTTATTTTGTAAAATCAGCTTTGGTAATACTGGCTTAGGGTTATCCCAGTCCACATTCTAAAAAGCCTACCCATTACCACTCATATATCTTTTTATAAAATATTCCAAAATTTCTTTAAAAATATTTCTGATAAAATATTTCAAAAATCTCCTAACAGAACTCATAACCGAGTTCGGCCCGAGTTCGGACCGAACTCTGTCCGAGTTTGGACCGAACTGTCCGAGTTCGGTCGGTTTGTATTCAAACTGTTGGCTCCAAATCTGCGAGCAACGTCTCTTTGCGAGATATATGCATCCGAACTCTGTCCGAACTCTGTCCGAGTTCGGTTCCAGAAAACACCTATAAATAAAGAAGAACTTTTCATTTCAAATCATTCATTCACTCTTTCTTCTCTTCTCTACTATTCAAGTGTTTTCAAACGATACAAGATTTTCAAATCATACCTATAAACCTCTTAGCCAAAAGCCAGTAATATCAGAGTTGATTTAGAGTCTTTTGGTATTCCAAGAGTTGTAAAGAGGTCGTTCCAAGTTCAGCAACTTTTCTTGTTGTGGAGCTGGTCGTGCGCTCGTCACCAAGCACGGTGTTGTGAAGTCGGTCGTGCACTTGCCACCAAGTACGGTGTTGTAAGAGACTGCAAGCTCTTAGTTAAAGCTTGTGCCATAGTGGATTAACATCGAGCAAGAGTACTCGAGACTGGATTAGTCCTCTCAGAGGGATACCAGTATATATCGTCGTGTCGCTGAGTTTGAATTCTCTATCTCTTGCTACATTATTTATTGTCTCTTATTTCACTGTCATAGTTTAAAGTTTTAATTGGTGATTATTTTTCGCTGCACACACACACTCTATTCACCCCCCCTCTAGAGGTGCTCAACGGTCCTACAACAAGCACATGAAATCACAAACAAAAAGACAAAAGAAAATAGATTTATACCTCAGGGCGCGAAAAGATAAGGGAAACGCTTCCGCATGTCGTCCTCCCTCTCCCAGGTAGACTCACCTGGAGAGTGATGTCTCCACGCAACCCGAACCAAGGGTATGACCTGGTTCCGGAGCACCTTTCCCTGCGATCCAGAACTCCACCGGCTATTCTGGATAGCTGAGAGTAGGTCCCACCTGTATCGCTGAATGGTCCAATACATGGCTAGGATCTGCCACGTACCGCCTCAGCTGAGATACATGAAACACGTTGTGCACTCCCTCAAGCCTAGTAGGCAAGTCCAGTCGGTAGGCTACTGCACCGATCCTCTCTAAGATGGTGAAAGGTCCAATGTAGCGCGGACTGAGCTTCCCACCATCGCCAAAGTGAATAGTGCCACATGTCGGGGATATCCTCAGAAATATCATGTCACCAACCTAGACACAAGACAAAAACTCAAACACAACTAACAAACAATCACAACAAACACGACAAGAATTGAAAACTAACCTCGAACTCTAACGGTCTTCGGTGACTATCGGCCCAATGCCGCTGCCTATCCTGAGCCACCCGAAGGCTGTCTCTAATCATCCTGACCTTCTCGGCCGCATCCACAACCATCTCCGGCCCAAGAAGCGCCGCTCGCCGACATCGTCCCAAGACAAAGGAGTACGGCATCTCCGTCCATATAGAGCCTCAAATGGTGACATCTCTATACTGGGCTGGTAGCTGTTGTTGTAAGCAAACTCTACCAGGTGAATATGGTCCTTCCAAGAACCCCCAAGATCTAGCACACATGTGCGAAGCATATCCTCCAAGTCTGGATGGTCCTCTCCGACTGCCCGTCTGTCTGAGGATGATAAGCAGTACTAAACTTGAGCGAGGTGCCCAAGCTAGCCTGCAAACTCCTCCAGAAGTGGGAAGTGAATCGGCTATCCCGATCTGAAACTATGCTCACCAGAACTCCGTGCAATCTCACGATCTGACGAACATACAGCTCAGCCAGCCCTCTGTAGACAAACCCACTTTGAAAGGCAAAAAGTGGGCCAATTTGGTCAATATATCAATGATGACCCAATCGCGTCCTTCCCTCCTGGCGATCGTGGAAGTCCAGATACAAGTCCATGGTGATGTGCTCCCACTTCCACTCGGGAATAGGTAGCGGCTGTAGCAATCCACCTGGTCTCTGTGTAGTGCCCCGTCCCGCAAAAGTCAATCGGAGGAATCGAAACGCCGACGGCGTTCGGCCTTAGCCTTGCAACGGCTTGCTCGGAGACATCACTCAGGGGGGTAGTTTCGGTGAACTCTCCTCATCTTTGCCTTCACATAATAAATCGTGTTTTCAACTTGCACAAGTTAGGCTTGATAATAAAAGCTACGCATCCACATAGCTAAGGGAATAATCCCGACGGTTTGAAATGAGTTAGAACATAGAAAACGTCCCACGATCGGCTTAGAGTTGGGGCACGGCGTGTTTTGAAAATGACACTCGGCCCTTCGTCCCGTGGCTTGGGAGAAGGAAAGTTGGTCTTCGGTGCAAAAGTTGAGAGTCAGCCTAAGTCATAGGCGTCGTCCGCACAAATGCTTGCTAAAGCATGCACGGTCCTGTCCCACAAGGCTTGGCGTAGCCTTTGCACGTCCCTTGGGTTAAGTTGTAGGCTTGAGTGAGTTAGGCAAAGTTATGCCGGTCGACCTAAGTTATTCTATGTGCTGTCCCGCTCATTCTGCGGTTGTCAAGATAAATAGTCCCACGACCCAAGGCCCGTCATATGAAGTATGATTGGGCAACAGCGTTGCGTCGAACACGAGTCGGTTTAGAGGTATGAGCCACGGTTGGTTCAGTGGAAAGTTAGCCACGGTCGGTCGATACTTAAGGAAATACGTTATGTTCAAGTTAAAGTTGGAAGGCTATGCAGTAGCCGTTCCCCGAGTTCAAAGAATGTTAAGTCTAAGCGATGGTTATTCGCCGAGAGAAAAATGTCGGGACTGTGGTTCAGTCGCCGAGGCAACCCTGGTTTGGGCTCTGCGAATGAAGTGTGAAAGTGGAAAGAGTAAAGCAAAGGAACTGTGATAATAATGAGACCATGCATTACGTTAAGTCTAGAAGTTAGCGTAGGCGCGTGGTCATGGACAACTTGTCGACAAGGGCGATGGTTCTTCGGATCGGAAACCTTGGGCCAGGGACCGATCCGGCCTAGGAAGAACAAAATTATAGCCGAGCTGGGTATGAAGCAACCGGTATGTCGGGGATTGCAGCGAGGATCGCAACCGGCGGTGCAAGGGTCCCGAGTACCAGGCTATGTCCACTATGGCTAATCAATGCCAGTGACCTTTCATATAGATGTGTCGGCACGGGCGGCAATCCGCGTGCGTGCCTTTGGATTGAGTTGAAATGTATGAGTTAGTGAACACAATGTCTGGGCCTAAGATAGGCTACAGCGAGAAGGCGGCGTGCTTCGGCACTAGATGTGGCGGCGAGTGATAAGTTGATGGCATAGAGTTGCATGAGTTAGGATTAAGCTATTGCGAGTTAAGTCAAAAAGGGCCGTAGGGCAAGTTGTGTGAAGTTACTTGAGTTTGGGCAGGCCTCGAAATATGAGGCACGGCCGCGTTGTCACAACACAAGTATAGGCAAGACTAAGCGAGGAGGCGTTGCCTCAGAGTTATCGATGCACGAATCGAGTTCATGGCACGACGAGTCGTTACGTCCCAGAGTTTGGCACGAAAGATAAGTATAAGTCGGTGCGTCGACAATGCAAGCACGAGAAAGGTCTAGAGGCAAGGAAATGGAGTCCTTCGTGTAGTTGCGTCTCTGATTATGGCCGTAAGGCAAACACGACCTGATAGGTTAACGTTGTTGGCACGAGAAGTGGTCTAGCGACAAGTATGAGTTAACGTTGACATTGCAAGCACGGATGGTTCTGATACCAAGTTGCGCTAAGGCGCCGGTCTTAAACTGATCCTAAGGCAAGATAGAAAGACAATCGAAAGGGTTTATGTTGCACAAAGATGATAAAACGTGTAGGTTTTGTATGGGGGGCGAAGCTCACTCCACCAGTACAGTGGTACTGACACCCACACAGTGTTTCATGTGCAGGCACAGGTAGAAGCTCGTGGCGCGGAGCTCGCTTGGATGCGTCGAGGCACGGAGTTCCTTGGCAAGTCGAAGCGTGGTCGCGTGATCTGAAGACTTATACAGGACATGTATGGACATCGCCTTCCGAAGCTTCCGCTGGATTCAAGTATGTATCGAGAGATGAGAGAGCGAGCAGAGTGACTTGTAAATGAGAGAAAAGTGAGCCTGAGAGACTTGTAATTGGCCTTGCGCCCACAAATGTAATCTTGTACTCAATATCAATAAAGAGATTGTTTTGAATGTCTTGTGTCATGTGTTCTTCTTTAAATTCCGCTGCAATATATTCAAGTTTTATTGGGACTTCTGTGCGACGACCCCGTCGCCGCCGGTGTAATCGGCGTTATGGAACTGCCTTGCACGAGCGCAATCTAGGCTCGTGCGGCATCACGCCTTAGCGAGGACGATCGCTCCTACGGGAGCGGGGGTGACATAGTGGTATCAGAGCACGGCTTTACGTCCTTGGACCGTCGATTGAATTCTTTAACTTCGATGTTTCCGCAAAACTCTGTTGCTTCCGCAAGTTGTTATCGTTGGTGTGCTCTCTCTCAAATGTCCCTCGGCATGTCCATACAATAGTCTAAATATTTCGAAAGCTCGTACAAGCGTTCAATCTAACGCATCGGTAGCGTTGCCAAATGCGTCGATAGGGCCTTGTGCCCGTTGCAAACTTGACTCGATAAGAAAATGTGTGCTAATGGTTAGCAAGTCGCACGTGTGCCGAATAGTCCTACGTTGACCTTAGCAAGTCGCGTGCATGCCTAATTAGTCCAACGTTGACCCTAGCAATTGAGCGTGCAAACTCGGATGTAGTCCGCACAGGATGGCTATGCACACGGCCTTTTGGCTAAGGTGTGTTTCGCGTCGCGCACCTTGACCTTGGTGCAAACGAGTTACGAGCGATATCAAGTATCGTTCGGTCGGGAACGGAGATACACTTAGAGTGTCTATCGATAAGAACGCTATCGGACTAACGCTTAGGCGTACACGGAAGATTGATTTGGATTTTGAGAAAAAGTGCGAACGACTTAGTGCGTCGATACGACGCGAGCGACTACGTTAGCGATTCGTCGAACGAATCTGAAGGATATCTTAGCGCATGACGCGAACGTGATTGAGGACTAGATCTTATGGCTTGAATCCGAGTGGTGTAGTGATAGGTTCGGAGAAGAATAAGAATGAGTGTCGACGACTAGTCGAGTGGCTCGAATCCGAGTGGTGTATGGTTCGTCTTAGAAATTGTTCGAGTAAATATTGAGGATTACAAAATGGCGACGAGGCGATGCGATCGCGCAAAGCTTAGAACGGTCACGCTTAGTTGGTCGTGACCTCGAATGTCCCGAACGAGCATCTCGTTCGGACAACTGTGAATGAGAACGCGAGTTAGAAAACGATTCGGAATGATGATGAAAAATGAATAGTCTTGATCGAGGAAACTTAGAGGATCGCGCGTGCGATATCGGATTGATGCAAAGGAAATGTGACTTGAGTTTTGAATAACGATTTTGAAACGAGCTTGAGGAATAGCAATCGAATGATCTTGAATATCGAGGAATGGTGGTATATCCAGTTCGGACAATAGCATCAAGTCGTACGATTCGAATTGGTTGCGAAGGAAGATCGTCAGGTTACGCATGTCGTCGATGGTATTGAGGCGTATCAAAGATCGATATGCGATAACTCGGGGGTACTCTGGCTCGGCAAATGACGATCGTGCAGATATCATTGTTTCGATGGATGTTATAATCGAGATGTTAAAATGTGTCGAAAAAAAAAAAAAAGGATAGGCTTGGCTCGAGGATTTTCTAAGTTGAATGAATGACGATCGAATTGGATTTGCTTCGCCGACAACCACAACGTTGATGTTCTTGTCTTATGCGAGCGCTACCCCAGCTCGCACATTGCGTCACGCGATTAGGGCGATCACTCTGCGTGAGCGATGGTTGGTGATTCATACAGCGGGAGTGGTCGAACTTGCACGGTGCGACAATTTGTGCTTCGACTTGTGGTTTGACGCGAGATAGACTCGAGACGAATTGTGTGCTTGAAGAATCGAACTTGAGGATTGTGTAGGTCCAATCCGCGTATCGAAAAGAGTTAGTCTAACCTCAAACAAGAGTTACGCCCCGATGAGAATAATTATTCTGCGGGTGCGTTGCATGGTGATTCATGAACCACCGTGGATAATCGGACTCGCGTGAGATTGGGGCACAACGTATTGTCGAGCTAGATGACCTCGTGATCGAATACATGAATTGGTTAGAATTGGTGATTTGAATGGATTCGAATACGCGCAACGAATACGCTGAGGCGAATAGGTGATCGTGCTTGATGTTTAGAAATCTGAGTGATGCGAGCTTGGGTAGAAGACCCCGTATGATCGACTCTGGTTTGACCCTAGGATTGGGGTCAGTGTTGGCATTATTGTTGGGGAACTATGATTCCAATCCTGACATTGACTTAGCCTCGAAAAGAAATAGCCTAGCGGTTAGGCGAGACGCCCTGTTGCAAGTGTTAGCTAATCGAAAAGATTGATCTTGAGGATTGGAATGCATGGAAATCACGAATATAGGAAACCCTGCTCACGAGGCTCGGCTGACATGCATATATTTCAGGGACGCCTGGGTATGTGCACGATGCGACTCGAGTGAGAATGACAAATTCTTTATCATGCGGCTTGGTTGAATGCATGTATTTTGGGGACGCTTGGAATGCGTGCACGATCCAGCCAAGTGATACGACGAGTTCAAGCAAGGCTTGAAAGATGGGAGTGTGTCGAGATCTTGAAACCGTGTTAAAGGAAAGATTGATAGTCGTGCGAGCGTGGCTCGCGATCGAAGAAACGCGTAGGCGAAATGTGTACGATTAAGTCTTGGCCAAAGAAATGGTAGGATAGCTTGCCTTCAGGAAAGTCTCGAGGACGAGACTTGTTCTGAGTGGTGTATGTTGTAGTGCCCCGTCCCGCAAAAGTCAATCGGAGGAATCGAAACGCCGACGGCGTTCGGCCTTAGCCTTGCAACGGCTTGCTCGGAGACATCACTCAGGTGGGGTAGTTTCGGTGAACTCTCCTCATCTTTGCCTTCACATAATAAATCGTGTTTTCAACTTGCACAAGTTAGGCTTGATAATAAAAGCTACGCATCCACATAGCTAAGGGAATAATCCCGACGGTTTGAAATGAGTTAGAACATAGAAAACGTCCCACGATCGGCTTAGAGTTGGGGCACGGCGTGTTTTGAAAATGACACTCGGCCCTTCGTCCCGTGGCTTGGGAGAAGGAAAGTTGGTCTTCGGTGCAAAAGTTGAGAGTCAGCCTAAGTCATAGGCGTCGTCCGCACAAATGCTTGCTAAAGCATGCACGGTCCTGTCCCACAAGGCTTGGCGTAGCCTTTGCACGTCCCTTGGGTTAAGTTGTAGGCTTGAGTGAGTTAGGCAAAGTTATGCCGGTCGACCTAAGTTATTCTATGTGCTGTCCCGCTCATTCTGCGGTTGTCAAGATAAATAGTCCCACGACCCCAAGGCCCGTCATATGAAGTATGACTTGGGCAACAGCGTTGCGTCGAACACGAGTCGGTTTAGAGGTACGAGCCACGGTTGGTTCAGTGGAAAGTTAGCCACGGTCGGTCGATACTTAAGGAAATACGTTATGTTCAAGTTAAAGTTGGAAGGCTATGCAGTAGCCGTTCCCCGAGTTCAAAGAATGTTAAGTCTAAGCGATGGTTATTCGCCGAGAGAAAATATGTCGGGACTGTGGTTCAGTCGCCGAGGCAACCCTGGTTTGGGCTCTGCGAATGAAGTGTGAAAAGTGGAAAGAGTAAAGCAAAGGAACTGTGATAATAATGAGACCATGCATTACGTTAAGTCTAGAAGTTAGCGTAGGCGCGTGGTCATGGACAACTTGTCGACAAGGGCGATGGTTCTTCGGATCGGAAACCTTGGGCCAGGGACCGATCCGGCCTAGGAAGAACAAAATTATAGCCGAGCTGGGTATGAAGCAACCGGTATGTCGGGGACTTGCAGCGAGGATCGCAACCGGCGGTGCAAGGGTCCCGAGTACCAGGCTATGTCCACTATGGCTAGTCAATGCCAGTGACCTTTCATATAGATGTGTCGGCACGGGCGGCAATCCGCGTGCGTGCCTTTGGATTGAGTTGAATATGTATGAGTTAGTGAACACAATGTCTGGGCCTAAGATTAGGCTACAGCGAGAAGGCGGCGTGCTTCGGCACTAGATGTGGCGGCGAGTGATAAGTTGATGGCATAGAGTTGCATGAGTTAGGCTTAAGCTATTGCGAGTTAAGTCAAAAAGGGCCGTAGGGCAAGTTGTGTGAAGTTACTTGAGTTATTGGGCACGGCCTCGAAATATGAGGCACGGCCGCGTTGTCACAACACAAGTATAGGCAAGACTAAGCGAGGAGGCGTTGCCTCAGAGTTATCGATGCACGAATCGAGTTCATGGCACGACCGAGTCGTTACGTCCCAGAGTTTGGCACGAAAGATAAGTATAAGTCGGTGCGTCGACAATGCAAGCACGAGAAAGGTCTAGAGGCAAGGAAATGGAGTCCTTCGTGTAGTTGCGTCTCTGATTATGGCCGTAAGGCAAACACGACCTGATAGGTTAACGTTGTTGGCACGAGAAGTGGTCTAGCGACAAAGTATGAGTTAACGTTGACATTGCAAGCACGGGATGGTTCTGATACACAAGTTGCGCTAAGGCGCCGATCTTAAAACTGATCCTAAGGCAAGAATAGAAAGACAATCGTAAAAGGGTTTATGTTGCACAAAGATGATAAAACGTGTAGGTTTTGTATGGGTGGGCGAGAAGCTCACTCCACCAGTACAGTGGTACTGACACCCACACAGTGTTTCATGTGCAGGCACAGGTAGAAGCTCGTGGCGCGGAGCTCGCTTGGATGCGTCGAGGCACGGAGTTCCTTGGCAAGTCGAAGCGTGCGGTCGCGTGATCTGAAGACTTATACAGGACATAATGTATGGACATCGCCTTCCGAAGCTTCCGCTGGATTCAAGTATTGTATCGAGAGATGAGAGAGAGCAGAGTGACTTGTAAATGAGAAAAGTGAGCCTGAGAGACTTGTAATTGGCCTTGCGCCCACAAATGTAATCTTGTACTCAATATCAATAAAGAGATTGTTTTGAATGTCTTGTGTTCATGTGTTCTTCTTTAAATTCCGCTGCAATATATTCAAAGTTTCTACTTGGGACTTCTGTGCGACGACCCCGTCGCCGCCGGTGTAATCGGCCGTTATGGAACTGCCTTGCACGAGCGCAATCTAGGCTCGTGCGGCATCACGCCTTAGCGAGGACGATCGCTCCTACGGGAGCGGGGCGTGACACTCTGCCTCTCGGCCTTCACCTGCTGGCACACAAGGCAACGAAATACAAACTGAGCTACCTCGTGCTTCATGCCATACCACCATACGTGCTCTCTCAGGTCCCTATACATCTTCTTAGCCCCAGGATGCATAGAATACTGAGAGCGATACGCCTCCTGAAGAACCTCCTTCCGAAGCTCTCCACGCAGAACGTACAGCCTAGTACCTTGCCGCAACGACCCGTCTTCGGCTACAGAGAAATCGTCAAGCAAGCCCGTCCGTACCTGCTCCCTGATGCTCCTCAGGGCAACATCATCATATTGCGCTGACCTGACTCTATCCATCAGCTCAGACTGAATCTGCAAACCCCACATCTGTATCTCCACGCCCGGAATGATGACCTCGATACCCAAACTATCCCGGTCGGCCAACAAATGACGATCTGTCGTCAAGAACATAGCAACTGGATACCTGCTCAAGGCATCTGCAACTACGTTGGCCTTTTCTAGATGGTACTGCAGTGATATCGAAGTCCTTCATCAGCTCCAACCACCGCCTCTGCCGCATGTTCAACTCCTTCTGAGTGAACACGTACTTCAAGCTCTTATGATCCGTGAAGATCTCAACTCGCTCTCTGTACAGGTAATGCTTCCATAACTTCAAAGCAAATATACCGTGGCCAACTCCAGATCATGAGTAGATTAGTTCTTCTCATGAGGACGTAACTGCCTGAATGCATAGGCAATCACCTTCCCGTGCTGCTGAAGAACACAACCTAAACCCTTCCCGGAAGCATCGCTGAAGACCGAGAACCCACCTGACCCAGATGGCAAAGTCAAGATCGGAGCTGAAGTCAATCTCCTCTTCAGCTCATCGAATACAGCCTGACACTCAACAGTCCAGACGAACTCCACGTCCTTCCTGGTGAGTCTAGTCATCGGCTCTGCAATCCGCGAGAAGTCCTGGACGAACTTCTGGTAATAGCCAGCCAAACCCAGAAAGTTTCGAACCTCGAAACTGAACTAGGCGTAGACCAAGACTCGACTGCCAAAATCTTCCTCTGGTCCACTGAAATCCTATGCTCGGTCACAACATGACCTAAGAACTCCACCTGGTCCAAGAAGAACTCACACTTCGAAAGCTTTCCGTAGAGTTGCTCCCTCCTCAGAGTCTCTAACACAACTCTCAAGTGCTCCTCATGCTCCTCCTGCGTCTTCGAATAGATTAAGATATCGTCTATGAAGACCACCACGAACTTATCAAGGTATTGATGGAATACCTTGTTCATCAAGTTCATGAACACCGCGGGAGCATTGGTCAACCCAAATGGCATCACTGCAACTCGTACTGGCCGTACTGAGTCCGAAATGCCGTCTTGGGAATGTCATCCCGCCTCACCTTCAGCTGGTGATACCCGAACCTTAAGTCCATCTTCGAAAATACCTTCGCCCCACTCAGCTGATCGAACAAGTCATCGATCCTCGACAAAGGGTACCTATTCTTGATAGTGAGGTTGTTGAGCGCCCGGTAATCAATGCACATGCGGGACGTATCGTCCTTCTTCGGCACAAACATGACTGGCGCTCCCCAGGACGAAGAACTGGATCTGATAAACCCCTTGTCCTGCAACTCGTCGACTTGCTTCTTCAGCTCTATCAACTCGCTGTTGTTCACCCTATAGACATGCTGTGAAATGGGCTCGACGCCCGGCACCAAGTCTATAGTGAACTTAATGTCCCTGTCTGGCGGCATCCCCGGTAACTCCTCGGGAAAAACATCCGAGAACTCAGCTATCAACGGATGTGGCAAATCCTGTCCCGCCAACAAAGCTCCACAGAATCCAGCCTCCGGCTCCGCGGCTCCTCGAGCAAACTCGATCTCTGGCTCTCCCATCATCTAAAAGAACTCTACCTCCTTTACAATCAATGCTAGCATGGTGCATACTCAACCAATCCATACCAAGTACCATATCGTACCTCGGTAGGGGCATTACGAGCAGACACGCACTCAAGTCCCGGCCTCTCAGAGTGACTCTTCGCCCCTTGCAAATATTATTAACCAGGATAATGCCTTCCCCGGTCATAATCTTGCAAGTCCTACCCATATATTCAGCAATAATATTGTGTCTCAAAGCAAAAGAAACAGACACAAAACTATGAGTAGCCCAAAAATCAAACAAGACGAAAGTAGGAAAGGAATCTAGAAGAACATGACCTGCTACAACATCTACCACGGGCTCTACCTCCTCCTCTGCTGCCAAAGCGAACACCCTGCCCGCGGGTGCTCCCTTCTGGTGCTGAACAAAGCGCTGCTGCTGGGTCTGAAGTGGAGGACCCCTCTGCTGAACTGCTGGTCCTCTAGCCGGCTGCACTCTGTCCTGGCCTCCTCGGACTCCGTGAAAGCGGCAATCCCTCAGCTGGTGATCGGGCGCCCCACAGTAGAGACAGACGCCCAACCTCTTCCTGCAAGCCTCCTTAGTATGCCCCGGCTTTCCGCAGAAGCCACATAGAGTAGCCGGTCTCTGGCCCTGACCCTGATGCTGCTGGGCACGCGATGGTGCCTGCTGAATCTGC
Source organism: Iris pallida (assembly GCA_029216955.1). Classification (NCBI taxonomy): domain Eukaryota; kingdom Viridiplantae; phylum Streptophyta; class Magnoliopsida; order Asparagales; family Iridaceae; genus Iris; species Iris pallida. Next base: position 11,989,207 of record JANAVB010014796.1, on the reverse strand, counting down.
AACAGAGGCTGCTGCTGCTGCTGAAATGGCCTCTGCTGATGCTGAAAGTGGGGGCGCTTGGCCGGTCCCGTACTGGAACTCGCCTCCATAGTATCTCCGCTCCTCTTCAGCTTGAGACTGAAGTCCTCCTCTGCAATCTGCGCGTCCATCAATATCTGATCGAACGTCGCATCACGGCGACCCGAGGTACGGATGCGCACTACATGAATAAGTCCCCTGCGAAACTTACGAGCCTTCTGCCCCTCATCCTGGATCATATCGGGAGCAAACCTGCTAAGGCGGAAGAACTCAGCTGCATACTCGTCCACCGACGAGTTCCCCTGCACTAGACCCACGAACTGGCCCTCCAATGCTGTAAGAGCCACGCCCGGGAAGAACTTCTCCTTAAAGAGCCTCCAGAAGTTCTCCCATGTCAGCCCTCTCACCGATGCACGAGGATCCGTGCGGTACCATGTCAGCACAATATCGAAGAATCGGCTGGCTGCTGCCGAAACCCAAAGTGCTCTAGGAAGGTCTGCCAGCTCCATGCTCCGTTGCACATCCTCTAGCCAGTCGTCTTCATAAAGGATGCCCTCTGTGCCTGTGAAGTCCCTGGAGATCATCTTCCTAAAGTCTAATACTGTCCCTGGCCTGGACTGCTGCTAATACGGCTGCTGGCCAGTAGGGCCCTGCACCGTACCCGGTGCCACTCTCTCCGCTGCTGCCAGTGCAAGCTGATGCGAGTTCTCCATGATCTGCCTCAGCATCTTAATATGACGGTGTGACGCTTCCGACTAGCGCTGCGACGCCTCTGTCTAGGCCCGCTGTGTCTCCATCATCTGCTGAAGGAGAAGGAACATATGATGTGTATCCGTCGGTATCGGTGGTGGTGGCGACAGCATCTCCGGAACGACGACCAAAACCCTCTGGGGTGGAGGTAGTAGACCTCTCTATGCAACTGCCGGGGTCTTCGGGATAGTGGAATCACTGGGGGCGGTATCGTGAACCTCCTCCTCAGCCTGATCAGATCTCTCGGGCAAGCTACTCGATCCAGTGGCCTGCGGGTGCATCTTCGTCATCCTAGAGACGAATTGAAACAAGAGATCAATATGGCACATGAGTAGATTTATCAAAAAAGGACATTTAATTTAATACAAGGGAAGTAATCATGATAATCAAAAGATCGGAAATTTCCTAGGTGTGATTGAAAAACTCCTATCATGTCCTAGGTACGTCCTAATTGCAGGCTCGTAATTAGTACTCTAAGTCGAGCACCATTACGAGATCATACTAATTGCGATACTGGACCTGCGTGGGCCACCACAAAAACGTGTCACGACCCGCACCCTTATGAGGGGCACGAGAACGTGGGTACGTCCAGCCTACGCCGCAGTATCGGCGGTAGAACACTGTATATAACGTCTGTAAATACTACGACTAACAGTATAAAGGTACCTATACAGTATATACTCTCCGAATGGAGGTGACATATCAATCATACAGTCTCAATCACAGAATAAAACTAAGGTAGATAGCTCAGAAAGAGAACATATGATAGATGAAAGAGTAAATAAGTCCAGTGTCCAATACAGCCCAGATATATACAACATCACAGGATCTCAAAATATAATATAGAAACTACAATCTGATAAAGCTAGCTGGATCGCAGTCCAATCAAACCTAGCTACACACTACTCCGGGAGTACAAAATCTAGTGGCTCTACTATAAGGCCACGGTCCTGGGCTACTCCATCTGACTCGAGCCCATAATAGGTCGAGCAGTCCGACTCAGAATCATCTATAATATATCATAACGGTATCCTGTCAGGAAAATGAGCAAGTACAAGCACTAACAGCAGTTCCATGTGAATTGACAAATTCTATAAGAGATATTATAATAAACTACAAGACAAAGATATATGAAGACTTGGGAACCGTTCGGAAGCTGAGTTACAACCCTTAAACCAAACAAGGACCGGGGTTGTAACTCTTCTCCCGAGCAGAACTTAGCCTCCAATCAAGGTACAATGTAAAGGCATGTAGAGCATATGAGTAACTGTATATCAGGCATGGAAAGGAAATACTGAATGTAGAACAGAGCAGGATATGATAAGATAAAGTAAATATAAAACGTGACTTGAATTATTAGAGCGATATGTGATCGGCTTGGATAAGTGGCAGGACAGGATATCCACTTGGCCCGGCAATCCGCGGTGACCTCAACGGAAAGTCATGCCGGCCAACCTGGATAACGAGCACAAGGCAAAAGGATCTCGCTACACCCTTCGTGAGGGAAGAGTGGCACGAGCACATGAATAGTGACAGGGTGGCTTGGATCACATAGCCCCTAATAATTCTCTATCCCGAATAGTACAATGGATCTGGACATAACACGTCATGGCACGTAATTTCGTAAGAGGGTAGCAAATTCCCTTAGAAATTGGTGTCTATACAAGTACAGGGAACAAGACAGGAAGTGTACCAATATACCCAGAAATCCAGAAACAACATCTCATGTCATGATCCAACGTGTACTAGTCCGTGAACTATCGTGACTGAGAATCAAGTAAGACACTACGACTGAATCGGATATAGCAGATATCAAGACAATGAAAACTATCAGGGAATGTACTCGCCTGCTGTCCTGAGCTATAGGGTATATCAATGCTCAGAGCGGTAATCAGAAACCTAAAGATGAGATATTGTATGTTAATTTAGGTATAAACAAGTTTAAGAATGATTCACAATGAATAATATAAAATCTCGGTCAAACTAGGTCTCACTGAGTCACACTAAGTCCTGTCAAGTCTATCTAGTTCAAATCAAGTAATATCAAGTCAATCTAAGTCAGAACAAGTCAACTTTAGGTCATACCAGTCATCGCAAGTCAAAACAAGTCGAAGAAAGTCAAACGGGCAAGAGTTGGCCTACAGTTGACTTTTGGTCAACTTGTCAACCCTGGTCAACTCTGGTCAACTCTAGGTCAACCCTAGGTCAAACTAGTCAAATGTTGACCAACAGTTGACTTTTGGTCAACTGGTCAACTCTGGTTTGGATTTGGTCAAATCTAGACAAAGTATTGACTCACGGTTGACTTTTGGGTAAAAAGTCAACTCTGGATCAACCGAGCCAAAATTGGTTCAAATATAACATTTGTAGGGTGTATCCAACAAGCCACCCAAGTTTCAAGTCAATCCGAATACCCGAACCCCATATTTTGAATTTACCCGATTATCCCTTAACATTTACCCTTAAACCGTTCTAACTTGACGCCAAGTGGCCTTCCCTTAGGAATTCCACTCCGTGCTTCCTAGGGTAGTAGGGTACTAGCTTATACAACCATTACCTACCAAGTTCCCTATGGTATGTGGACGTCAAGTCCATCTTACGGTCCGTATCGCCCGTTTACCCGTTATCTTGAATATTTCAAGATACGGAATGGTGCGGTTCGATACCATCTCCCCAATCCCACACGCAACCCCGATTCCAACTCCGAAGCCTACCCACAAAATCTAAATCACATTATCTAAGTCCCCTCCAAGTTTCAACGCGTTCCGAATCACGAAACTCAATTTCCCCCTCACCAAATCCTAACTTAACATTTCATTCTCTCATTCACTCATTCAACTCTCACTTTTCACACCCTCTTGGGACAATCTTTAGGGGGTTATTTAGTGGGCTAAATAGGGTTATATAGAGCTAAATATATAGGTATATATACATATATTAGGTATATAGTGGGGGTTATGGGGGGTCAAAATAGGGTGGTTTGGGGGTGTTACTGCAGCTCCTATGCTGCTAGCTGCTGGCCATTGCAGCTTGCTGCTGCTACTACTGCTATTGCTGTGTTTGCTGCTGCTTGGGGGGGGGGGCAGCAGCCCCCTTGGCCCCTCCTGCTGCCATTACTGCTCTACTCTTCTCCTCTCTAAATCCCTCATTTTCCCTTCTCTAAATCACTCTAAACTCCTCTCTAACTCTCTCTAATATATATATAAACTCTTACTTATAATCTCATTCCCTTCCCCTCTCTACACATACAAATACACACACACACATATATATATGACCACACACACACACACACACACACCACACACACACATTATATATATTATATTATATATATATTATATATATATATATATATATATAGATAGACACACACACATATATGTATCTATATATATGGACACTCACACACACATGGACACACACACACACACATGGACACACATACTTATACACAATTACACTCTCTCATGACACCACTAATCTCTCATTCTTCCCTCTCCACACACACAAATACACATGTATATATATATTATATATATATATATATATATATATATATATATATATATATATATATAATATAAAAATATATATATATATATATATACACACCACTCTAAAAGGGGGTAAAACCATAATAAATCCTGAAACTAGATTTTTAGGGGAACCTACAAAATCTAGGGTCAACTTGTAGAGAATGGTCCCCTCTCTAATTAATGTGAAGGAATGAATGCAAATGAGAAATAAATGAGAGTTAAAGTGTGTACCTAAATGTAGATTTGGAAGAAGAAGAAGGAGTTGGAAGAAAAGAAATGAAGAGAGAGAGATTTTAACTTGGTGGTGAAGTAAAAGAGTGGAGGGGGTGGCCTTATGTGGCCGGCCATGGGAGCATGGGTAGGGCACTTGTAATTACAAGTTTGCCCCTCCCTTGTCTTCTAGGCTAAGTTAAGTCCCAAAATTGGTTTGGAAATTGCTAAAATTAAATAAAAAAACATAATTAAGCTTAGATAATCATAGGAGATTAGTCCAAACTCCTAATCCTAAAAGTTAAGTATGGTGGACCATGGTTAATTAACATGCTAATTACGACTCAAGTCAAAATTCCCCGGGGTCCCGAATTAACTCGAAATGCGATAAAATTCGAACCCGACTCCTATAATAATTAAATATTAATATTCATGAAATAAATTTCCAAAAATATTAAAAATAGAAAATTACCATTTTACCCCTAACTTGGAAAAGTGAGGGTGACAAATCTACAATGTTAATTTGCTTGGTATTCACATCATTAATTATCCCTTCCTTGATTCAAATCACAAGTATTCATATTTATCTCCTCTTTATCCCATAACTCATGTACTCTATAAATCCCTGCTATAAATCATTCTAGATTGAAATCATCAGGCACAATCGAATTCTAGGCATGATCACTAGGTACAATGATAAAATATAGGCACGATCAGAATTATCTAGAAATGATCTGAGATAGAGTTTGAATATTGTTGTGATCAAAATCTTTTTAGACACGAGTAAAATCTAGGTACTATTAAAATATGATCATATAATAGGGAAAAATCAAATGAGGTCTCGTGAAACAGAAAAGGCAAGAAAGAAACTGTCACGCCCCAGTACCGAAATACGGAGACGGACTAGGCCAGCTACTCCATATGAGGTATACAAACGTCATACGACGATCGTGGCTGTCAAGAGACAAGGGGTGCATGCTACATTCAAGTCTCCTATGGTCACACAGAACATCTATGTCTCAATCATTCAAGCAGCGAAAGCATCAATTAATAAACATATGAGATAAAGCAGTAAGGCGTCCCTGACGCTTCATCAAAATGGTCATGGGAAATCTAGCTTTATAAGTTAGGTAGCCCAAAAAGTCAGAGGCATACTATATTCAGCTGTAGTCTGATTTAATTACAAATTATGCAAGACAAAATATCCAGATTAGCCGGCTAAACAGGTGCCGGTGGCTAAATGCCAGTACCTAAGTGAAGATACTAGAGTGGTGGAGAAGAAACCCACTTGAGTCCCCCGCCCCATGCTTCTAGTTTGCACCATTGACGTCAGGGAAGGAGGTCGGATCCTCAGGCTCTGCTACGTGATCTGGCCAAACAAAACCAGCGGGGTCAGCCCCGAATAGCAAGTACCACAAGGGAGCACAGAAGAGTGAGATAAAACCCAGGCATAAAATAATATTACAATAATAAGTAAAGCTCCCGATCGTAACCTCGGTCCACAGCCTGTCCTAGCATGATAGACCAACCCAACAACCAAACAAGGACATGGGTTGGACCACGCACCATGACAGTCCATATCCTTCGGCTACTAACGGAAGGGTCAAGCACAGTCAAGTCATTTTCCAAGCGGCCATTCAATCCTGCGGCTTTCTAAATTTGGCAGGGTTATCCCCGATATATAGATTAAAAGGAATCCTCAGATCGTGTCAAACCAGCACGTCAGGTCTGGGCCTGGGGTGGCCAATATGGCACGATCTCGGGATTCTTCCCCCAATGCATCTACCAAGTTAATTGCCTAATTAATCCCTAGGTTATCCTCAGAGTTCACATGTCGTGGTCACATGATCACCCCTCTAGATGTCGTACATTGTATGATTACCCCGAGAAGGGATCCGTACTGTTCGAGGAGTCTTACGTATGTACCCCCTTCTTGGTGTAATGTAACACACATCACATACCACATCATAGCTACCGACCATTTGCTATGTAAATGTTAGACTCTTAGAAGTACTGGCAGGTATCACATAGGAACACTTAGCGCATAGGATTACAGCTCGGTGCTCACATAGATTGTACCTTAGTACACACATAGGGTATCCAGCCATCATATAGGTAGTTAGATTGAAATAAGGACTAAGACATAAAGAACATGTGGGCAGGCTCATGCGGCCAGACTATCTGCGGCCTAAACTCATGCGGCTGATCAATGAGCGCATGCGACTCATGGAAGATAGGTTCCTGCGGCTAAAGGAAAAGGACACATACGGTTAAGGACAGCAGGGCTATGCGGCTGGAGGGCGGGGTCTTATGCGGCCAAGAACCAACAAGCATATGCGGCAAGGAAGAACCAAGTCCATGCGGTTACTGAATATGCGGCTGCGAAAGCTCATACGGATGCAAATTGGCTTATGCGGCCAGGAAAGCTTGTCACGACCCGCACCCGGATATACGGGTATGAATACGTGGGTCACGTCCAGCCTACGCCGCAGTATCGGCGGTAGAGCGCTGTCAAGTATACTATACTAACTACACATCTAAAGATCCATAACTAGAAATGTACTCATGTCACATCACGAAAACTAAGGAATAAGACAAGAAATAATAACAATATCACTAGAACAACTAGAATCTACAATGATCATAATACAGGAAAATAAAAAAGGAACAACAAAACTAAGGATAACTATCCGGTAACTCACATAGAAGAATAGTGAGATCCACCTCAGCTAGCAACATCATGAAGTCCAATACTGAGGGCACAACTACTCCTAAAATTTTGTCAACATATCCGGTCAGGATGGAACGAGTACATATATCTCATAACAGACCTCAAGATAGAATAAAAGCCATAAGACTGTAAATAGAGCATATACAATAAAATCATGGAGTGTACATATATGTATCATGGCATGGTAAGCTGTAGACCTAGAGCTAGAACAGAAAAGTAGAACTAATCATGGTATGTACACAAATCAGGGTAAGCCATCTATCCAATGTGTATGAGTAGTAGTTTCAGCTGTGACCGTCTTGGGAACCTGTAAAGAACTGGCCTGGCTAGTCATAAGTGCGGTATATGACTAACACTATTTAAGAATACAAGATGGATTTGATCACAGGCATACACTACTACTCCTCCACCCCTAACTGGTAGAATGGATCCAACAGACAGGACACGTCACTGCACGGGATTCTATGAGAAGGGAGCACGTCTTCTCTAGAATCAGTGACCACATATTGCACAAGAGCTACAAGAGAGCTTACACAATACATCCCAAGCTAACAAGGAGCAACATCTCTCGTCGAGATCCAGGAATACCAATCCGTAAGAACCATGTGTCAGGAATGAGCATATCTACACTAAGTACATGAATCATAACAGTTATCATAAATTGGTAAAAAGTTATCAGAGAATGTACTCTCCTGAGATCTGGTGGAATATGTCAACTGAGTCCAAGACAGTGCCTCGAGGACCTATAGGTAACAAGACGTATCATACTATGTTTAGGAAGTAAAGTCAAATCAAATTAAATCCTATTGTGTCATTTTAGGTCAAGATCAGCCTAGTTAGGTCAACCTTGGTCATAGGAGAACATTGGAAGTCAACCCATATCAAACTAGGTCAAAGTTGACTTACAGTTGACTTTTGGTCAACGGGTCAACTCTGGTCAACTCTAGGTCAACCCTAGGTCAACCCTAGGTCTAGGCGACTATTCCTAACCCTTACCAACCCTTACAACCCATATCCGAGTCCATCTTGAACTCCGAAACCCATATCTTGGCCGTAGGCCAATATCTTAATTTACCCTTTCACTAAATTTGACTCACTCACAAACCCTCTCTAATTTGATTTCCGACATTCCCTTCTCCTTCTCCTTCTCCTTCTCCTTCTCATTCTCCTTATTCTCTGTCTTATTCTTCTTCTTATTCTCCGTCTCTTCTCCTTATTCCGTCTTATTCTTCTTCTTATTCTCCGTCTTCTTCTCCTTATTCTCCGTCTCATTCTTCTTCTTAT
>JANAVB010014796.1:11970760-11978162 GCA_029216955.1 Iris pallida | reverse complement strand
CCCCGGTCATAATCTTACAAGTCCTACCCATATATTCAGCAATAATATTGTGTCTCAAAGCAAAAGAAACAGACACAAAACTATGAGTAGCCCCAGAATCAAACAAGACGAAAGCAGGGAAGGAATCTAGGAGAACATGACCTGCTACAACATCTACCACGGGCTCTACCTCCTCCTCTGCTGCCAAAGCGAACACCCTGCCCGCGGGTGCTCCCTTCTGGTGCTGAACAAAGCGCTGCTGCTGGGTCTGAAGTGGAGGACCCCTCTGCTGAACTGCTGGTCCTCTAGCCGGCTGCGCTCTGTCCTGGCCTCCTCGGACTCCGTGAAAGCGACAATCCCTCAGCTGGTGATCGGGCGCCCCACAGTAGAGACAGACGCCCAACCTCTTCCTGCAAGCCTCCGTGGTGTGCCCCGGCTTTCCGCAGAAGCCACACAGAGTAGCCGGTCTCTGGCCCTGACCCTGATGCTGCTGGACACGCGATGGTGCCTGCTGAATCTGCAACAGAGGCTGCTGCTGCTGAAATGGCCTCTGCTGATGCTGAAAGTGGGGGTGCTTGGCCGGTCCCGTACTGGAACTCGCCTCCATAGTATCTCCGCTCCTCTTCGGCTTGAGACTGAAGTCCTCCTCTGCAATCTGCACGTCCATCAATATCTGATCGAACGTTGCATCACGGCGACCCGAGGTGCGGATGCGCACTACATGAATAAGTCTCCTGCGAAACTTACGAGCCTTCTGCCCCTCATCCTGGATCATATCGGGAGCAAACCTGCTAAGGCGAAAGAACTCAGCTGCATACTCGTCCACCGACGAGTTCCCCTGCACTAGACCCACGAACTGGCCCTCCAATACTGTAAGAGCCACGTCCGGAAGGAACTTCTCCTTAAAGAGCCTCCAGAAGTTCTCCCATGTCAGCCCTCTCACCGATGCACGAGGATCCGTGCGGTACCATATCAGCACAATATCGAAGAATCGACTGGCTGCTGCCGAAACCCAAAGTGCTCTAGGAAGCTCTGCCAGCTCCATGCTCCGCTGCACATCCTCTAGCCAGTCGTCTTCATAAAGGATGCCCTCTGTGCCTGTGAAGTCCCTGGAGATCATCTTCCTAAAGTCTAATACTGTCCCTGGCCTGGACTGCTGCTAATACGGCTGCTGGCCAGTAGGGCCCTGCACCGTACCCGGTGCCACTCTCTCCGCTGCTGCCAGTGCAAGCTGATGCGAGTTCTCCATGATCTGCCTCAGTATCTCAATATGACGGTGTGACGCCTCCGACTGGCACTGCGACGCCTCTGCCTGGGCCCGCTGTGTCTCCATCATCTGCTGAAGGAGAAGGAACATATGATGTGTATCCGTCGGTATCGGTAGTGGTGGCGGCAGCATCTCCGGAACGACGACCAAAACCCTCTGGGGTAGAGGTAGTAGACCTCACTGTGCAACTGCCGGGGTCTTCGGGATAGTAGAATCACTGGGGGCGGTATCGTGAACCTCCTCCTCAGCCTGATCAGATCTCTCGGGCAAGCTACTCGATCCAGTGGCCTGCGGGTGCGTCTTCGTCATCCTAGAGACGAATTGAAATAAGAGATCAATATGGCACATGAGTAGATTTATCAAAGAAGGACATTTAATTTAATACAAGGGAAGTAATCATGATAATCAAAAGATCGGAAATTTCCTAGGTGTGATTGAGAAACTTCTATCATGTCCTAGGTCCTACGTCCTAATTGCAGGCTCGTAATTAGTACTCTAAGTCGAGCACCATTACGAGATCATACTAATTGCGACACTGGACCTGCATGGGCCACCACAAAAACGTGTCACGACCCGCACCCTTATGAGGGGCACGAGAACGTAGGTACGTCCAGCCTACGCCGCAGTATCGGCGGTAGAACACTGTATATAACGTCTGTAAATACTACGACTAACAGTATAAAGGTACCTATACAGTATATACTCTCCGAATGGAGGTGACATATCAATACAGTCTCAATCACAGAATAAAACTAAGGTAGATAGCTCAGAAAGAGAACATATGATAGATGAAAGAGTAAATAAGTCCAGTGTCCAATACATCCCAGATATATACAACATCACATGATCTCAAATATAATATAGAAGCTACAATCTGATAAAGCTAGCTGGATCGTAGTCCAATCAAACCTAGCTAATCTACACTACTCCGGGAGTACAAAATCTAGTGGCTCTACTATAAGGCCACGGTCCTGGGCTACTCTATCTGACTCGAGCCCATAATAGGTCGAGCAGTCCGACTCAGAATCATCTATAATATATCATAACGGTATCCTGTCAGGAAAATGAGCAAGTACAAGCACTAACAGCAGTTCCATGTGAATTGACAAATTCTATAAGAGACATTATAATAAACTATAAGACAAAGATATATGAAGACTTGGGAACCGTTCGGAAGCTGAGTTACAACCCTTAAACCAAACAAGGACCGGGGTTGTAACTCTTCTCCCGAGCAGAACTTAGCCTCCAATCAAGGTACAATGTAAAGGCATGTAGAGCATATGAGTAACTGTATATCAGGCATGGAAAGGAAATACTGAATGTAGAACAGAGCAGGATATACGATAAGATAAAGTAAATATAAAATGTGACATAAATTATTAGAGCGATATGTGATCGGCTTGGAATAAGTGGCAGGACAGGATATCCACTTGGCCCGGCAATCCGCGGTGACCTCAACGGAAAGTCATGCCGGCCAACCTGGATAACGAGCACAAGGCAAAAGGATTTCGCTACACCCTTCGTGAGGGAAGAGTGGCACGAGCACATGAATAGTGACAGGGTGGCTTGGATCACATAGCCCCTAATAATTCCCCATCTCCGAATAGTATAATGGATCTGGACATGACACGTCATGGCACGTAATTTCGTAAGAGGGTAGCAAATTCCCTTAGAAATTGGTGTCTATACAAGTACAGAGAACAAGACAGGAAGTGTACCAATATACCCAGAAATCCAGGAACAACATCTCATGTCATGATCCAACGTGTACTAGTCCGTAAACTATCGTGACTGAGAATCAAGTAAGACACTACGACTGAATCGGATATAGCAGATATCAAGACAATGAAAACTATCAGGGAATATACTCGCCTGCTGTCCTGAGCTGTAGGGTATATCAATGCTCAGAGCGGTAATCAGAAACCTAAAGATGAGATATTGTATGTTAATTTAGGTATAAACAAGTTTAAGAATGATTCACAATGAATGATATAAAATCTAGGTCAAACTAGGTCTCACTGAGTCACACTAAGTCCTGTCAAGTCTATCTAGTTCAAATCAAGTTATATCAAGTCAATCTAAGTCAGAACAAGTCAACTCTAGGTCATACCAGTCATCGCAAGTCAAAACAAGTCGAAGAAAGTCAAACGGGGTCAAGAGTTGGCCTACAGTTGACTTTTGGTCAACTTGTCAACCCTGGTCAACTCTGATCAACTCTAGGTCAACCCTAGGTCAAACTGGTCAAATGTTGACCAACAGTTGACTTTTGGTCAACTGGTCAACTCTGGTTTGGATTTGGTTAAATCTAGACAAAGTGTTGACTCACGGTTGACTTTTGGGTAAAAAGTCAACTCTGGATCAACCAAGCCAAAATTGGTTCAAATATAAGATTTGTAGGGTGTATCCAACAAGCCACCCAAGTTTCAAGTCAATCCGAATACCCGAACCCCATATTTTGAATTTACCCGATTACCCCTTAACATTTACCCTTAAACCGTTCTAACTTGACGCCAAGTGGCCTTCCCTTAGGAATTCCACTCCGTGCTTCCTAGGGTAGTAGGGTACTAGCTTATACAATCATTACCTACCAAGTTCCCTATGGTATGTGGACGTCAAGTCCATCTTACGGTCCGTATCGCCCGTTTACCCGTTATCTTGAATATTTCAAGATACGGAATGGTGCGGTTCGATACCATCTCCCCAATCCCACACGCAACCCCGATTCCAACTCCGAAGCCTACCCACAAAATCTAAATCACATTATCTAAGTCCCCTCCAAGTTTTAACGCGTTTCGAATCACGAAACTCAATTTTCCCCTATCACCAAATCCTAACCTAACATTTCACTCTCTCATTCACTCATTCAACTCTCACTTTTCACACCCTCTTGGGACAATCTTTAGGGGGTTATTTAGTGGGCTAAATAGGGTTATATAGAGCAAAATATATAGGTATATATATACATATATATTAGGTATATAGTGGGGGTTATGGGGGGTCAAAATAGGGTGGTTTGGGGGTGTTACTGCAGCTCCTACTGCTGCTAGCTGCTGCTGCCATTGCAGCTTGCTGCTGCTACTGCTATTGCTGTGTTTGCTGCTGCTGGGGGGAGGGGGGGCAGCAGCCCCCTTGGCCCCCCTGCTGCCATTGCTGCTCTACTCTTCTCCTCTCTAAATCCCTCATTTTCCCTTCTCTAAATCACTCTAAACTCCTCTCTAACTCTCTCTAATATATATATAAACTCTTACTTATAAATCTCATTCCCTTCCCCTCTCTACACATACAAATACACACACACACATATATATATATGACCACACACACATACACACACACACACATATATATATATATATTTTTTCACACACACACACACACACACACACACACACACACATATATATATATATATATATATATATATATATATATATATATATATATATATATATAGGCACACACACATATATGTATCTATATATATATATGGACACTCACACACACACATGGACACACACACTCACATGGACACACACATACTTATACACAATTACACTCTCTCATGACACCACTAATCTCTCATTCTTCCCTCTCCACACACACAAATACACATGTATATATATATATGTATATATATATATATTTTTTTTTTTATATATGTATATATATATATATATATATATATATGTATATATATATATATATATATATATATATATATATATATATATAGAGAGAGAGAGAGAGAGAGAGTGGTGTATATATATATATATATACACCACTCTCTCTCTCTCTCTCTATATATATATATATATATATATATATATATATATATATATATATACACCACTCTAAAAGGGGGTAAAACCATAATAAATCCTGAAACTAGATTTTTAGGGGAACCTACAAAATCTAGGGTCAACTTGTAGAGAATGGTCCCCTCTCTAATTAATGTGAAGGAATGAATGCAAAATGAGAAATAAATGAGAGTTAAAGTGTGTACCTAAATGTAGATTTGGAAGAAGAAGAAGGAGTTGGAAGAAAAGAAATGAAGAGAGAGAGATTTTAACTTAGTGGTGAAGTAAAAGAGGTGGAGGGGGTGGCCTTATGTGGCCGGCCATGGGAGCATGGGTAGGGGCACTTGTAATTACAAGTTTGCCCCTTCCTTGTCTTCTAGGCTAAGTTAAGTCCCAAAATTGGTTTTGGAAATTGCTAAAATTAAATAAAAAAACATAATTAAGCTTAGATACTCATAGGAGATTAGTCCAAACTCCTAATCCTAAAAGTTAAGTATGGTAGACCATGGTTAATTAACATGCTAATTACGACTCAAGTCAAAATTCTCCGGGGTCCCGAATTAACTCGAAATGCGATAAAATTCGAACCCGACTCCTATAATAATTAAATATTAATATTCATGAAATAAAATTTCCAAAAATATTATAAAATAGAAAATTACCATTTTACCCCTAACTTGGAAAAGTGAGGGTGACAAATCTACAATGTTAATTTGCTTGGTATTCACATCATTAATTATCCCTTCCTTGATTCAAATCACAAGTATTCATATTTATCTCCTCTTTATCCCATAACTCATGTACTCTATAAATCCCTGCTATAAATCATTCCAGATTGAAATCATCAGGCACAATCGAATTCTAGGCATGATCACTAGGTACAATGATAAAATATAGGCACGATCAGAATTATCTAGAAATGATCTGAGATAGAGTTTGAATATTGTTGTGATCAAAATCTTTTTAGACACGAGTAAAATCTAGGTACTATTAAAATATAATCATATAATAGGGAAAAATCAAATGAGGTCTCGTGAAACAGAAAAGGCAAGAAAGAAACTGTCACGCCCCAGTACCGAAATACGGAGACGGACTAGGCCAGCTACTCCATATGAGGTATACGAACGTCATACGGCGATCGTGGCTGTCAAGAGACAAGGGGGTGCATGCTACATTCAAGTCTCCTATGGTCACACAGAACATCTATGTCTCAATCATTCAAAGCAAGAAAGCATCAATTAATAAACATATGAGATAAAGCAGTAAGGCGTCCCTGACGCTTCATCAAAATGGTCATGGGAAATCTAGCTTTATAAGTTAGGTAGCCCAGAAAGTCAGAGGTACATAACTATATTCAGCTGTAGTCTGATTTAATTACAAATTATGTAAGACAAAATATCCAGATTAGCCGGCTAAACAGGTGCCGGTGGCTAAATGCCAGTACATAAGTAAAGATACTAGAGTGGTGGAGAAGAAACCCACTTGAGTCCCCCGCCAGCCATGCTTCTAGTATGCACCATTGACGTCAGGGAAGGAGGACGGATCCTTAGGCTCTGCTACGTGATCTGGCCAAACAAAACCAGCGGGGTCAGCCCCGAATAGCAAGTACCATAAGGGAGCACAGAAGAGTGAGATAAAACCCAGGCATAAAATAATATTACAAATAATAAGTAAAGCTCCCGATCGTAACCTCGGTCCACAGCCTGTCCTAGCATGATAGACCAACCCAACAACCAAACAAGGACATGGGTTGGACCACGCACCATGACAGTCCATGTCCTTCGGCTACTAACGGAAGGGTTAAGCACAGTCAAGTCATTTTCCAAGCGGCCATTCAATCCTGTGGCTTTCTAAATTTGGCAGGGTTATCCCCGATATATAGATTAAAAGGAATCCTCAGATCGTGTCAAACCAGCACGTCAGGTCTGGGCCTGGGGTGGCCAGTATGGCACGATCTCGGGATTCTTTCCACCCAATACATCTACCAAGTTAATTGCCTAATTAATCCCTAGGTTATCCTCAGAGTTCACATGTCGTGGTCACATGATCACCCCTCTAAATGTCGTACATTATATGATTATCCCGAGAAGGGATCCGTACTGTTCGAGGAGTCTTACGTATGTACCCCCTTCTTGGTGTAATGCAACACACATCACATACCACATCATAGCTACCGACCATTTGCTATGTAAATGTTGGACTCTTGGAAGTACTGGCAGGTATCACGTAGGAACACTTAGCGCATAGGATTGCAGCTCGGTGCTCACATAGATTGTACCTTAGTACACACATAGGGTATCCAGCCATCATATAGGTAGTTAGATTGAAATAAGGACTAAGACATAAAAGAACATGTGGC
>JANAVB010014796.1:11908260-11965760 GCA_029216955.1 Iris pallida | reverse complement strand
AACTAGTTAGTCGTGATTGAAAGTCTAAAAATTTTAGGCACGAGTTTGAGGCAAGATTGTTTCACTTAACAAAATGCCTGGAAATCGAATTTTGAAAATAAAATGAGAAAAAGTACAAGAAGTATAAATTTGATTCTGGAAAGTATTTCTATGGAAGTCTGATCTGTAAATGATCACTTTGTTCCTTGGACCATACGATGACGATGAAGATCACTGCTAGAAGATGAACAGTTGGAAGAACTAAGCCACCAGAAAGGTATCGACGCACTTGGGTACTGATGGCGAGGCCGAATGCTTTCCTGCTTTGCTTCACTCTGTTCTGAAAAAAAAGTTGAAGAAGAATGCTCCAAAAAATCAAAGTCTCTGGGCTCTGATCTCTATGTATTCTCCCCTCTCTCTCTGTGTGTCTATCTGAGAAAAATAAGTCTATTTATAGACTTGGGCTCTTGTGCATAAAAACTAAGCAAAAGTTCCGTCTTTACGCTAACAACTGCCACCCATGACCGAAGTCATCCTCTGCATACGTTGACACGTGTCCCATCATTCAGTAAGAATAGGATGCACGTACACACGTTCTTCGAGATGTATGACATGAAAGCCATGTAGGCAAACCACGTTCCAAATTGATGAAGAAGAATAGGGCGTAAAAACAACCCAAAATACTCTGAGCGTAAAGTAGTAGACTAGGCGTAAAATAGCCATGACATGAACTTCCCGCGTAAAGTGGTTGTTAAATAACCTTGAGCATAAAAGTAGCCCAAATAAACTTTATGCACACGTCAACTTTTGAGCGTAAAAACTCGTATAGTCTCCGTGCGTAAAAGAAGCCATATTGTGAGCGTAAAATAGCTCAGTCCACATACTAAACGACATCATTGGTCTCTGTGTAAAATAAATCCCTTCAAATTCTGTGATATATGTTCATGTCAGACTTTGCATTAAATGCAAGACTTGACAGCTTTGTCCAGCGTAAAAGTAGCTAGCCTGTCTTAGGCGTAAAACCATTGGCTTGACCCTGGCGCAAAGTGATTAGCCTGCTTTAGGCGTAAAGTGATTAGCCTGTCTTAGGCGTAAAAATAGATCATGCTTCTATCTCTTTGACTCATTCCATGAAGCACTTTTTACGCTCCTACAAGACCCCCTTCAAAGTTTTTAAATATCTTCAAAATTTGAAACACATTGAACAGAAGCGTAAAAGTCAGGATTTGACCAGTCAGCGTAAAATTCGGGATACGCAACAGTCATCTGCGTAAAAGTGGGGATATCGAACAGTCAGCGTAAAAATCAAGAAATAGTGCCGGTCGATACTTAATCGTCATAATGAATTTTCTTCTCGAAACTTCGAATACTTCTTCATTTCCCCGAGCTTGCATTAATAATGATCAGTTTCCCATAAGGAATATGAAGAGTTGATTTGATTGTATAAATAAAGAGAAATTCTTCATTCTTGCTTTTCATCCACATACTGTCATGGCACCAAAGAAAGAGATCAGCAAAGAAGAGGCTCCGATCTCCAGGATTGATGTAGAGACAGAGATTGAGCAGACACACAACTTTATAGAGTGCTTCGGAGTGACTCCAGCAGTCTTTGGTCGTATCGATGGTGGTCCCACAACTGCATATGAAGGATCAGGAGATGCAGAAGCATTTTTTAATCTGATGTATCGCTCCGGGATTCGCAACATGCACGAGTTAGGTGCCTCCCTTCGTCAGCCCAACGAAGGAGAGAAAAAAATAATGTTTTATATAGAAGTGTCGTCTATGTATTGCGACTCTTTAATTTATCTGTAGGGGCTACTCCCCTTTAAATAAAATCTTAAATTTGATCTTATCTGTTGGTATATAGAATTGTTCTACTCCTTCTTTGACTGCATCTATGGTTGTTCATTCCCAAGAGAAACAAAACAACACGTGGCATCTGTCTTGTGGTCACGAGCGCCTTTTTAGTAGGATCTTTCCCGAAATAGACTCACGCCAACCGTTCCTTCAACCCTTATAAATAGCTGAGTTAAAGAATATTTTATACATTCTCATTCTTCTGAAGATAGCTTTTTGCAACATTTCATTCTCCAACAAGAGATTGAAAAATGGCTATATTTTCCGATGTCGTTCCTCTGTACACCCGATAGCTCTTTGCAAGATTTCATTCTCCAATAAATGATGATGCTTTCCGATGTCATTCCTCTGTACGCTCGGTCGCCAGACGTTGATTCAACCACTCTTAGAGCCAAATCATCTGACCTCAATGGTAAGTTTGATTCGCAAAACAATTGTCTGCCTTTGAACTTTTTGTTGAAAACAAATGCCCATGAGCGTAAATCCTTGACAGACGTAAAATCTTATAGGTAAGATGCATATGAAATACGGGCGTAAAAGCCGTGTTGAATAATATGCTCATGAAACATTGGCGTAAAAGCCTTGTAGATTAGGTATGCCTCTGTTTAAAATGATTTTTTCTTTACTGTCTTCTGCAGAAGTTTGGCTGAAAAGCTTTTCCAGAACCGCTATTGGTGACTTTGACGCTGTGAGGAGCATTCTTCTGACATCAACATCAGGGAGCTCATGCGCTTTTGACGCGCAAGTCAAACAACTCAGAACCCTTCGTGGGATAGAAGGGTCTTTCTCTGTTGGTAGGAAGAGCCTTTATACACGGAGAGTTGGATGGTGGAGTCAACTCTAACCCAAGAAAATGGATAGTAGAGTTCCTTTCACGACAGAACTAGAAATCGTATCCCAATGCTGGATACATTCCTATCTTCTCTGAAAGGCCGCCATTTCTCCACCAATTGTATTGGCAGCAACACGTCTTCGGGCTGCCATACTCTGGGATTCTCCTCTCATCTGAGAGAGAAGACCAGAGTTTGATTCCTTCTATTTTGGTTGCCATTGAGGCTCAGACAGTAAGGAATTGACACAACAACGAATCCGATGAAGAAGATCCAAAGAAGAAATAGATCTCGATTAGGTCATCGTTGTTGTATAGAATGAAAATCCAAGATGTAATAGATTTTCATTATGATTTGTAAGAAAGTCTAAGAAATGTAATAGACTTTTATGATGAAATGAGAATGGAAATGATGAATCTTCTATGCTCAATAATTTGTATCTATCCAGAAGTAATATGGACATGATAGATAATAAAGTCTTGTTTTCTATTTAGAGTATACAATACTATCAGAGGTATTATGGACATGACAACATGTAAGAACTCAAAGAAAAAGTAGATTAATATCTATGCAGAGGTCAAATGGATTTGATAGATAAGAAAAGTAAGCAGATTTAATATTTATTCAGAGGTTATAAGAACGTGATAAATAATAAATCCAATTTTTTATACCAACGGGTAAGATAGAAGATCAAAATTTCTCTCCAAAGAGATGAGTAATCAGCTTAACCAAACCTTGGTAGCTGGGGATTAAGAAGACAGATGTCATTGAGGATATATGCCAATATGAAATGAACCGACATATCTTTCGGGAAAAGAAAGAACAATTCAATTCTATAAGTAAATGAATGAATCTGATGTAATGAACGGACAGGCCTTTCCGGGAATGAAAGGTTATTTTCAATTTCAAAGACCGGTTCATTAATAGATCTCTCCTGTTAAATAGGTGAGAAATCTTTGTAACTTTTCATTCTTATTTCCACTCCTCTATTGGAAATGTCTTCCAAGGATATGCAACAAAAGAATGAAGTCTCCAAGAAAGTTGAGGACATCATTCAGACGTGCCCCATTGAACCAATTGTGTCAGGTCCAACTGAAGTAGGTGAAAGATCTTCTACGCCCAAGCCACCACAAGACATCCTTGCTTTCTTAGTAGAGCTAGGAAAAACTCCTGAAGAAAAGGCGCTGAGGATGGCTGCCTACAGGTTTTTTATGCACTCAGACAACGATGCCTTCGAAGCATTGGCTGACTATGTATTCAATAAGGAAGGCAGTGGTCCTTGTCCTTAATAATAATAAAAGAAATTTTATTTTCATTCTGTCTCTTTTTTTATACATAGTACTTCTTAAGAAATTTGCCATTGATTGACATCATGAGTAGATATCCATTAGGCTTTGATAACCGATAGGCGCCATTAGAAAACACGGTCTCAATTAAAAAAAGGGCCCTCCCATTTTGCTTGGAATTTCCTCTTGCTTTTGTGAGTCATAATCATCGGTCTTCGAACGGCTAATACAACTCGCCAATCTTGAATACCCTCTCTTTAACTTTACGATTGAAAGTTCGAGATATACGGGCTTGATATAGCTCAATGTGCTATTGTGCTTGAAGATGCTTCTCGTCCAATCCTTCAAGTTCTTGGAGTCGTAAGCGATCATTGTTCTCTATAGTTAGCTCATTAGCAATAGCTATTCGTAGAGATGGAATCTGGATTTCCAAGGAAAGAACAGCCTCACATCCATAAACCAATGAAAATGGTGTAAAACCAGTAGGAGTCCGGACTGTTGTTCGATAAGTCCATAAACATTCTCCAAGTTTCTCATTCCAATCACGTTTATTAGAAGAGACAAATTTTTTGAGAAGTTTAATGATCGTCTTATTGAAGGCTTCGGCTAAACCATTAGCAGCTGGATTATAAGCCGTAGAAGTCAGATTTTGAATTTGATTCTTATCACAGAACCAATAAAATGCCTGACTGGCAAATTGTGGACCATTATCATAAATTATTCGTCGAGGAATCCCGAAGCGATAAATGACATGATGTTTGATGAAGCTGATCACATTAGATGTTTTCACTTCAGCAAGGGGAACTGCTTCTGCCCACTTAGAAAAGTAATCGGTTATAGCTAATATGAAACGATGTCCTTTAACAGAAGGAGGGTTAATAGGACCAATGACATCCATACCCCAAGCTTCGAAGGGCCAAGAAGCTGCTGTAGGATGTATAAATTCAGAAGGTTGGTGAATAAAGTCAGCATGAATCTGACATGCTTTACACCTTCTGGCGTAATCCACAGCATCTGCTATCATGGAAGGCCAATAATACCCCATTCTTCGAATGCGATCCTGTAATTTCGGACCCGGTTGATGAGCACCACAGACACCATCATGAGCCTCACGGAGTGTCTGTTTAGCTTTACTTTCTGAGAGACAGCACAGCAAGAGTCCATCATATGAGCGACGATATAACATATGTAAAGATGAATCATAATAGAATCGAAATGATCGTCTTTTAATTGATGCAGCTTCCTTTGGATCTTCAGGTAAAATCCCATGAACCGCATAATCAATAAATGAAGTTCTCCAATCCCTCTGCTGAGAGCTTGACTCTGTAGTATAACTCTGTTCAATACACAAATTATTCTTGACACAGAATAAATCTCGGTCCAACAAAGTAATTGTATTTTGTCTTCGGATTGGAACAGCCAAGTCTGCAGCTAGGCTAGCAAGAGCATCAGCCTCCACATTCTGAGAACGTGGTACGAATTTAATGAAGAATCCTTTGAATGAAAGGACCAATTCGACTACCACTTGATGATAAGGGATGAGATCAGGATTTCTGACTTCATAAGTCCCTCTTACCTGATTAACAATCAGTTGAGAGTCTCCATAGGCTTCTAGGAATTCAATATCCAATTGTTTTGCGACTTGGAGACCAATCAATAGAGCATTATATTCTGCTACATTATTGTAGCATGGTTCATTGAGAGAATAGGTACGGTATATGACCATTTTGTCAGGAGAAACCAAGACGATTCCTACCCCAAAGACAATATTACCTTTAGGTCCAATCCGTGATGCTCTGTCAAAATATAATTGTCAGATGTCATTTTTTAAAGTCATATTGCAATCCACAACTTCATCTGGAATGTCCTCATATAACTTTGATGTTTCAGGTATAAGATGAGCAGCTAAGAAATCAGCTAATGCTTGACCCTTCACTGATTTTTGAGGTATATAAACCATGTCATAAGGTGTGAGCAACATCGCCCAGGTAGCTAACCTAGAGTTTAGAATGCTCGATTTTCTCATCAATACCCGAATGGGATTTATTCTGGAGATGACATGGATAGTCTGTCCTGTCACATAATGTCTTGTCTTTTGGACAGCAAAAACCAAGGCCAGACATTCTTTTCTACAGGACTATACCTATGTTCTGCTCCGACCATCATTCGGCTAAGATAATAAATCGCTTGTTCATGCCCTATATCACTTTTTTGTACAAGGAGAGCACTAAGTGAATGATCCAAAGCTCGAACATATAGCAAAAATGATCTTCCTATCACTGGAGGTACCAAAATAGGTAGATTTATAAGGTATTGCTTGATGTCATTGAAGGCTTTCTGACACGCTTTATCCCAAACAAATGATACACCCTTCTTTAATAGACGGGAGAAAGGCTGGCATCTTCCAGAGAGATTGGATATGAATCTCCTGATATACGCAATGCGACCTTGGAAGCCACGGAGTTCTTTTAAATTGCGTGGAGGACGTATTTCAAGAATTGCTTTAACCTTATCAGGATCAACATGGATACCCTGAGAAGTAATGACAAATCCTAAAAACTTGCCACTGGAAACCCCTAAGAAAGACTTAGTAGGGTTCATTTTCAATTGATGTTGGCGCATCAATTCAAATACTGTCTTCAAGTCTTGAATGTGATCATCTTTTGATCGACTCTTAACAGCAATGTCATCTACATAACATTCTACTGTCTTCCGTATATGTTCTTGAAATATATTCCTCATGGCCCGTTGATACGTGGCACCGGCGTTTTTAAGACCAAACGGCATAACCGTATAGCAGTAAACCCCAAGGGATGTACGAAAAGCAGTATGCTTCTCATCTTCTGGATGCATCTTAATTTGGTTGTATCCTGAGAATCCATCTATAAAAGACATGCGTTCAAAACCGCATGTATTGTCTATCATGACATCGGTAATCGGAAGTAGAAATTCATCCTTTGGACAAGCTGCATTAAGATCTCGAAAATCTATGCAAACTCGGACTTTTCCATTCTTTTTCATAACAGGAACAATATTAGCAACCCAGTCCGGGTGTTGTTCTTCACGAACAAAGCCACATGTGATCAGCTTTTTGATATCCGCCTCAATTGCATCCATCATATCTGGTCGAAAATGTCGTTGCTGTTGTTTCACAGGCTTAGCATTAGGAAGAATATTGAGTTTATGAGTAGCAACTTTAGGATCTAAACCCAGCATATCCTCATAACTCCATGCAAAATATCAATATATTCTTTGATCAGTTTTATCAATTCTTCCTTTTCATCTTCAGAAAGATTTTTACTGATGAATATTGGTTTGGGTGTAGTACCATCTCCAATATCGATCTGGACAACCTCATCCTCTGTAGGTGGTTGTCGCTGTTCAAAACGAAGTTCCCATTGAGTGTCCATCTGTTGAGCCCAAGGATCATTCTCAAATGGCTCAGATTCACCATTAGTTTGAACCATATAAGCTAAAAATATTTGCTCAGATTCATCATAATAACCTCCTCTAACATAAGAAAAGTGAGATGTATCAGATTCGATAAAATGGATTTCTTCTGAATCTGATGATTGTGAAGAGCTAGAAGAGAATTCTTCTTGAATATCGTCATTAAACATATAGGACGGATCATATCCCAATCCATGACGAGTCTTCTGGTAAAATAGATCACCACATAATGGTAGTCGTCTACCTTTGTCTTGATTGAGACCTTGCATAGTCTTCAAATCATATCCCATGTTCTGGATAATCTTGAGAGATTGTTGACTATATCTGTCAATTCGGATTCTTCCTTTATCTTTATCTTTCAGATCATCTGTCTGAGCAATAAGGATATTTCTAGCCAGGCCAAACACAATTTGGCGCTTGTTTTTCTTATCAGACGGAACCACGAAATAAGATTCTTTGTGACGTCTATAAGTTACACAAGCTTGCGATAAAGCGGCTACAGGAAGAAGATAGGAAGAAGATGTTAGAAACCTTTGAGCATAAGGTCCAACATCGACATGAGAAGGAAAAGAATTTTTCTTATTGTCAATGCATAAGGTTTTCTCTGTGTCTATGTCGTCTTTATATTGATGACTTTGATTATCAGAAGATAAAGTCATTCTTTCAATAAACTTGACAGCCATATACTCGAAAAGGAAATCTTCATTGATATCAAAAAGTACAGAATGATCAATATTTACATCATTTATAATTTGACTGCTATCCTTCGGATTAATCATTAGTGGACTATCATCCGTCTTCTGCGTAGATTTGCCAAGATTGACAATCAATGGAGGTTCTGAATCATTCGTACGAAAAGTACGCCCTTTGACCTTGATCACAAGAGGTTGAACTTGGCTTTTAGTAGGAACATTCACTGATTCCTCAGATGAAGCTTGAGTTCTTCCTTTAACCTTGATCATCAAAGGTTGATTATTGACAGATTGGGGTTGGATTCGCCCTTTGACTTTGATATTCAAAGGTTGCTCTTCTGACGGATCTTTATTAATAGACTGGTCTTCAGCAGATGATTGATCTTCAGCTATGTCTGATATTTCTTTCACATGCTCTTGTTTGTAGAGCCTTGAATCAAAAAAATAGGCTTCAACACCCTTGAAAGGATTGATATCAGCAAACTCAGTCTTTACAACCCCTTGGGAATCCACATACTTGAAGCATTTGTGGAGAGTTGAAGGCACGATATTGTGTTCATGAATCCATGGTCTTCCCAGAAGAATATTGTAGGATATGTCTGAGTTGATAACATAAAATGTTGCCATAGTTCGAAGATCACCAATCTGAATCTTCAGACGAATCTTCCCCAGTGGTTTACTCTTTCCAGAGTTGAAACCAACTATTGTGGTACTAGTGTAAGTCAGATCACTAGTAGGAATCCTCAATGGAAGACCCAGGATCAATGTAAATTCTGTCAACTTCAATGGATTCAATATACCCAGTGTAGCACAAAGGCCTGTCATGCTTGTTATGCTTCAACAGCATATCTTCTTGTGTAAAGGTGATGTTGGGAATTGCTTCCATCACACTATGACATTGTGGGCATGACACTGGTATATTGTCAGGAGTCTTGAGTTGAGCTAAGCAGGAGTCAGCTTGCAGCAAAGCTTCACTCAAAGTTTTACGACTTTCTTTAGAAAGACGAAGCAACTCGAAGATAGATAATCTAGCCGGAGTATTAGCTAACTGGGCTAGAATATCAAATTTATAGGGTTTCATCACCACCCCCTGACTGGAAGTAGACTTCAACGGGACGTCGAAGCGTACCGCTTTCTGTTTCTCCTTTTCAACCACAGCAGGAACAAGAGACGGTTGAGTTGACGGTATTTCAACATTCTCTGCTTCTTTGGAGGATCCCTCATAATCTTTGTGGTACTCCTTTCCAGATCTTGTACCAGCAAAAGTTTCTTCTTCAGACTCAGGAGAAGGAAGTACCATATTGCAGGATTTAGTCTTCATTTCCTTAGCCTTCTTCTTACGAGAATTGTTATGAGGAACCTTAGAACCCAATCCAACAGTAGATTTTTGACTTTGAATTTGTAAAGGAAGTCGTATTCCTTTATCATAATTCAAACCTTCTGCCTTTTGAAAGTCATAACCCATCTTCTTCATGAGAAGGACAGATTGCTGACTGTACAAGTGAGTAGGCAGTGGACTTTCAACAGGTGGTTCCATAGAAGAAGAAAAAGAGATCTCTGTAACTACAGGAGAATGAGGAATAGACATCTCCGTAGCTACGGGAGGAGAAGGATTCGGGATTCGAGGAAAAATCCATGTAGGAGCTTTTTCATAAGCAGCGAAGACTAGTTGTTTCCGATATAAGGGAATACTATTCATGGCTAGCCACTGCTGATGAGTAAGCTTGAGCTTGGCAGGAGGAGCCAGACTTGGAGGACATATGTTCAATCCTCTCAGTCTATTTTCCAAAGGAATGCCATTCCATAGATGATCCTGTAACGCCCAGTCCCAAAATACGTAGGACTAGGAACGTAGACATACCAGCTGTATTCATACGAAGTACATAGGCTTCGTATGGATACATAAGCTGTAAAATGCAGTAGAATCATAACTAATCTCATCCACACAAAATAAATGAATAGAAGACCTTATATAATCAACTATGAAATTGTCATTTGGTACATGTAGTTGGGCGGAGACAAATCCACTACCAACTATGAAAAGAAATACATAACAAAGGAAAGATTTTGGCGAGCGAAGCGAAGACGATCCAAGTGCAATCATCCTCGTAGAGAAGCAATGATCACGGCGAGAGCTAGAACACCTGCGACAAACAATAGCACACACCTGGCGAGATAACCAGGTCCTCAGAGGGACGTAACAAGACACATAATATCATGCCATTAACTGAATAATAAAGCTCAACAGAAAAGTAAATGTGACTACACAATTAAAGGTCCTTAACCATTCTATGTGTTAATGCATTTTGAAGACAACGTTCCACACAAGGGCTCCCGAAGCTAGAAACACGGCACGTTAGCGTTTCAACCAAGGCACTAGTGGCGTCTAGAGAAAAGTAAATGCACGGCCCATTAGCACTCGAGCGAGAACTAAGGGGCATCCAGAGAAAAATAAATGCACGGCCACTAGCTCTTGGGTGAGTCACTAACGGCATCTAGAGAAAAGTAAATGCATGGCACATTTGTGTTTCAGCCGAGGCACTAGTGGCATCTAGAGAAAAGTAAATAAATGCACGGCCACTAGTCTCTCGACTGAGTCACAAATGGCATCCAGAGAAAAGTAAAGGTGTGAAAGCCCCTGCGCCTAATAACTGTCTCCACCCTCCCCATGCACTACTCGTGCTGAATCCACATCATGACATTCCTAATAACTGCTAAGTCGCTAAGTCTTCTAGACAACCATAACTATTTAGCAGTTATTGCCTATCGCACGGCATGTGCGCACCGATGGCCAGTCGATACGTACGTCCGAGATCTATATGAGACTCGTGACTCGTGATACACAAGTGTCGGGCCAATGAATGCGACACAAACAAAGGTGGTCTCTTAACTCTAAGCCATATGCAACTAAAATATAATAATTTGCAAGTACAATTTATATTTTCTAGAATAAGTAAAAACATGCATGATATTGAGCAAAAAAATTAAACAGTGAAGGCAAGGTGTCTTGCCTAGTAGAGCGCCTGGTGTGCTGCGATAATCATGGTGGCATGAACTGCGACTTTGGTGTAACAACTACACAAGGGGACCTCTGATGGTGGCACGGATCGTGTCATTGAGTCCAGAAGAGTCAAATTAGTTAGGGACGATATAAATAAGTTCAAGATTTGGAAGAAGATAGGTATATGGCTAGCAAGAGGCAAGGTTGGATATTCGAGAGAATTGGTAGAAAGAAAGAAATAAACTATTTTAGAAAAATAATTATATATTTTAAACTAAGTTTTTATTACTCCAGATACTATAAAGAAATACTTGAAAAATCTAGAAATATTTTTAGACTAAAACTAATTTTGTAAAAAAATAATATTATATCTACGCTTCGAAATCCAGTTTTGTAAACATAGGCCAATCCTAGTACTACATAAAATAAATTTTTAGGAGAACATATGTTTATTCTAGAATAACTATACTAGAAAAATTTGCAACAATAAAAATGTTAATACTATTTGCTATTTAATGCCATACTAATTAATGGTATGTATATTGTATATAGAAAATCTATTGTAGTAGTAGTAGTAGTAATAATAATAATAATAATAATAATAATAATAATAATAATAATAATAATAATAATAATAATAATAATAATAATAATAATAATAATAATAATATCCTTATCATATATATTACAAATAATAACACTACTAACAAAAATAAAATGAAAGCACAGTAGGGTGGTCCTGTGCTTCCTCGGGAAGTAGGAACACAATAAAAAAATAATGCTAATAAAAACCATAGTAGTAAATGAGTATAGTAAAAATATAATAAAAATAATGATAATAATAATGATAATAATAATAATAATAATAATGATAATGATAATAATTTTAATTAATCAGAAGAAGACAAAAAAACAAAAACAAAAACAAAAGAACAAACAACCCATTAAAAAAAACAAAGCTGACTCTCCATCAGTGAAGAGGGGGAGAGAGAGAGAGGAGCTAGAGGGAGTGCGGGCGGCGGTCCGGTGGTGGCGTGAGGTGGAGGGAGTGAGGCGCTGGCGCGGCGGCGATGGTTTCACGGAGGGGTGCGGCGGAGCAAGCCGGAGACGAAGGGGTGTAGGCGGCGTCGGTCGAGCGCGCGTCGAAGAAGGAAGAAGGGGTTCGTCTAAGGCGGTGGAGGGTTTTAGTCGGCGGAGGTGGCTCGGAGAGCGGGAACGGAGAGGTCGGCTCCGGCGGACGCGCGAAGGGGAGTCGGGAAGAGAGGCGGTGGTGCGGTTGTCGACCGGCGGCTACGGAGGGAAAGAGCGGTTGGCGAGCGGTGGAGGAGAAGTGAGGGGCGCACGGCGGTAGGATTTTCGGGGGTTCGCCGGACGCGGTGGTGGCGCTGGGCGGTCTTCGGCAGAGTTGGCAGCGGTCGCGGCTGGAGGGCGAAGGACTCGGCGGCCAGGTTCGGTCGACCAAGGTAGCTCGGTGCCGGAGGGTTCGACGGCGAGGTAAGGGGCGTGCGCGTGTGTTTTGATTTCTAGGGTTTTCTTCCGTTTGGGTTTGATGGAGGCAGTGGTGGTGATGGGTGTTGATGGTCGGAGGGTTTGGTTGGCGGGATGCCGACGGTGGTAGTGGTGTTACTGATGGTGGTGGCGGAGCTGTTTGGCCGGTCGTGGCGTGGCGGTGGTGGTGGTTCGGGAGGCGTAGTTGGCGTTGGCGATGATGGTGGCAGCGGGCGGTGTCGGGGAGGTCAGGGACGTCGGAATGGCGAGGTCGGACGTTGGCTGTGGAGGGTTTGGCTGGGGCGATGGTGAAGAGGGGTTGGTTGTATGGGCAGTGGTGAACATGGGATCCAGCTTGGTGGCGAGGAGCAGCACGACACGACGGAGGATGAAGCGGTTACTAGGATTTAGGGTTAGGGTTAGGTTTTATTTGTGTCGGGGGGTGTGTCCGACACGAAAAAAATGTATATGTAAAGATTGGAATAAGATTGGAAAGACACTGACACGGTGCACACACTTGTGGTGGAAATTTGGAGAATAGAATACACGGATGAGTACCTGCCTATTTATAGGATGTGGGAATTCCCGTTTGGATAGGATTAGGAATATTTCAAATTCCAATAGATAATTCAATCTATAAATTTAAATTAATTTAATAAATCTAAATCCAAATCAAAATCTAATTTAAATCAAATAAATTTTTATGCTTTAGTTTAAAATCAACAACATAATTCAAACTCCATATATAGATATTAATTTACTCTATAAAAATAAATCCAAATATTAAATCAATATTTAAATGGCTACAATATCTTCCAAATATATTTTTCAAATTACCAATAATAATAATTTCGAAAATAATAAATATTTTAAATGTCTTTTTGAATAATAAAATATTAATATTAATAAATCTCGAAAATTACATTTTATTAAAAATAGACTAATAAATAATTTCGAAATATATGTATGCACGAATTTAAATTTTGTTGGCTTAAAAATCAATTGAGAAAATTCAAATTTCAAATATCTAATCTATTTAAATAATTCCAAAAATTGAATCAAGAATTAAATTGCCAAATATTTTCAAAATATATTTTCCAAAAATGCTATTATAATAATTTCGAAAATACATTATTATTTAAAAATAACTCATAAAATATTATGAATTATATATATGCAAGCACGAGTAATATTTATGCTTTTCTAGTATACAATAGGAATATCATTCACTATTAATAACTGCATAAATGAAGGCTTCTAGTAACTAAAATAACAACTTGGAAATGATAGCAAAATAATTTTTATATATATTATTTTGAAACTATAAAATAATAAATAAAATATTTTTCTAAAAAAAATATTATGCTCGCACATATTCGCACTCGTCGAGCAAATTCGAAAAACGAACTTCCGCACACGACGTACAATACGACTACGTGACGTACAATACAAAATTTTAAATTAGCACCAAAACAAAAAAAAATATAGTAGAAATTTAGGGGTTTTACAGATCCAAATCATCAGGATCTGGAATAACATGAGAAATCATGTTGCAGGTTTTGACTTTCTTACCTTTCTTGGATTTTGAAGTTTTACCTTCATCTTCCATTTCAGGTACTAAGTCAGGATGTACCCACATAATTTCACCATTCTTTAATGTAAGAGGCAACAATCCTTCATTTTTCTCCCTGGCAGGCGGGATATTCAAAATCTTTATCATCGCCTTCGGAATTGGGACAATTCTATCTAGTAATTATTGTGGAGAAAAATCTCCAAATTGAAGAGAAACCATATTGGTTGTAATCGTATGGTCATCATTGGTTAAAGCGATAGCACCACCATTTATCAGCTCTTGGATTTTCTTCTTCAAAACATAGCAAGCACTGGTAGGATGATTAATGTATCTATGATAGATACAATATTTGGGATTGTCAGTCAGATTCACCTCATTAGGCCTCTTTGGCTCCGGAATCTGGAGTTTGCCACTCTTCACCAGACATTGGAATATCCCTGGGAAATCACTTTCATCAAAAGAGTATTCTTCTTTTGGCGTGAAAGATTCCTGATTATTCAGCGTCGTTTTATTCTTGGAAAGATTGACCATAAGAGTGTCTTTTCCTTTCATATTACGATTGCCAGAATTATTACCAGGATTATTTTTCTTTCCTTTATCCTCAGAGGCGAAAATCATCCCATGCTCACGAGCCAACCTACTATTGGTCTCGGCAGAAACTGCTGCTATGATAAATGAAGCCCAATCTGTGAATTAGGAACCCGTGAAGACAGCGATGGATGGTCGCTGTCACGCCCCAGAACCAGAATACTGGAGAGCGGGGGAATGACTCAGCCAGATACGTATTACGGGTAGATGAATACCGTATAATACGATCAATGCTGTCTAAAAGACAAGGGGGTACATACTACATGAAAGTCTCGCTATGGTCACTTCACATCTATTGTCTCAATCATTCAAACAAGAAACAGAAATAGAGAACATGTAAGATAAAGCAGTAAGGCGTCCCAAACGCTCAGTCAAAATGTTCTTGATATCTGGCTTTACAAAACATAGCCAGATGATGTAGCAAAGTATACACAATTGTTATCAGCTGCAGTCTGACTTAATTACAATTATGCAAAAGTAAGTGCAAGACAATCCGACTAACATGTCGGTGCCAAACGGCTAAGTATAAAGTAAATAACAAAACGAGTGGTGAAGTTAGGGAACCCACTCGAGTCCTCCTGCGATCATTCCTCTAGTATTGACCATCTTGGAGGTAGAAGTAAGCTGAGTCCTCGGGAACCGGCTCTAAATCTGGCCATGCAAAACCAGAGAGGTTAGACCTCTAATAGCAAGTACCGCAAGGAAGCACGATATGAGACATTAAACCAGTAAATAAGAGAATATAATAATAGACCTCTGCTTGCTACTGGGACTCACATAACATCACGACACTTCGAACCAACCTCCCAACCAAACAAGGACAGAAGTTGGCCCGTCATGTCCTGATGTTCTGATCATCTCAGTTAGGTAACAGAGTAGGTACAGTACACAAACAAATCAACTTAAACGGCCATCCAACTCCTACGGCTTACTACTGTGAGTCCCAAGTTATCCTGGAATTATGTAATAAAGATTTCTCAGTTCTTACTATGGACAAGCAAGGCTAGTCGATCCAATCAATCAATTGCGCCAATCATGAATTAGACGAGTCCCAGCAGGACGCCCGTCATCAATATACAATATACAATAAATAGTATTACCAGATACCGCTCCATGCCCGTGTGGCAGGTTTGCAGTATCTGTGGGGACCAGCCGGCCTGTCGGGCACTACTAGTCCCAAGAGGGCTGCCATGTAAGAACTCGAGAATCCATTCTCTCCATGCAATCATTATTTTTATTTAACTTAATAGTCTCTACGTTGAGTGAAATCCCATGCCGTGGATCATGGTCATTCGGAATGAGTACTTTCGTACGGGGTACGATATGCACAACTCTACAACGATGCCCGTGCGGTTAGGTTATAGGTCTTACATAGCGTAATGCAACAATCCAAACTAACCACGAAACAATCATGCCTTGACCATAAAGTACACATGCTTCTTTTATAGTAAAATAAATAAATAAATAAATTGAAGCCTGCATGTGTGCCTGTATATCAATATTCGGGATTGGCCAATCGATTATAGTAGTTCATACTTAATATGAACGTGTCTCATTCATTCATTTCAATAAGACGACTAGCCAGTCTCTTAGTTCCATCTAGGAACGCATGATCAATAATTAATCAAGATAACAATCAATGTTAATTAATGCCAAATTCGGAAAATAAACATTGGGAAATAAATAATGATTGGGAAATAAATAATCTCATGCGCTGTGGGAAATGATTGGAGAATAAATAAATCTTATGCACTGTGGGGAATGTTTGGGAAATAAAGAATCTCAAGCGCTGTGGGAAAGGTTGGGAAATAAATAATATCATGCGCCTGAGGAAAATGATTGGGAAATAAATAAACTCATGTGCTGTGGGAATGCGGCTGTGGGAAATAAATATCATGCGTTGTGGAATAAGATTGGGAAATAAATAATCCATGCGCCTGAGGAATGAGATTGGAAAATAAATAAACTCGTGCGCCCGAGGAATGATTAGGAAACAAATAATCTCATGCGCCTGAGGAATGCGGCTGTGGGAAATAAATATCATGCGCTGTGGAATAAGATTGGGAAACAAATAATCTCATGCGCTGAGGAATGAGATTGGAAAATAAATAAACTCATGCGCCTGAGGAATGAGATTGGGAAATAAATAAACTCATGCGCCTGAGGAATGAGATTGGAAAATAAATAAACTCATGCGCCATTGGGACATAAATAAACTCATGCGCCTGAGGAATGAGATTGGGAAATAAATAAACTCATTCGCCTGAGGAATGATTGGGAAATAAATAAACTCATGCGCCTGAGGAATGATTGGGAAACAGATAATCTCATGCGCCTGAGGAATGATTGGGAAACAAATAATCTCATGCGCTGAGTAATGCGGCTGTGGAAAATAAATATCATGCGCTGTGGAATAAGATTGGGAAATAAATAATCCATGCGCCTGAGGAATGAGATTGGAAAATAAATAAACTCATGCGCCTGAGGAATGATTGGAAAACAGATAATCTCATGCGCCTGAGGAATGAGATTGGGAAACAAATAATCTCATGCGCCTGAATGAGATTGGGAAATAAATAAACTCATGCGCCTGAATGAGATTTGGAAATAAACAAACTCATGCGCCTGAGGAATGATTGGGAAATAAATAAACTCATGCGCCTGAGGAATGAGATTGGGAAATAAATAAACTCATGCGCCTGAGGAATGATTGGGAAATAAATAAACTCATGCGCCTGAATGAGATTGTTACTGTTCTTCTTCTCCAAATTTCTGAGAACAGAACCATGGAAGAGAACCATGGAAGCCATTGCTTCCAAGCTCCATAAATCCTTCATCCCAAACCCAAATATGGACTTCCATAGGTCAAAATTGGGTAGGACGAAATTCTCTACAACATGGAACCATCAAAACTTGAAGATAACAAAGTTTACTAGATCAAAACCTAAGAAAACTGAAAATGTAACAAACTTAGATCTACAACAAATAAGCCATGGAAATTAAAAATGCCAAGTACTAAAGAGGCTTAGAATCAAGTAAGGAGGATGATGGAACAATAATAATGGGGATCCATCAAGAAGCAAGTTGGCACTTGCCTTGCTCTCTTAGGTTGGTGGGAGAGTTATGAGGAAGAAGAAGAGTAATGAAGAGAGAGAAAGGTTTTGGGGCTTTTAAATGAAGGAGTGGTGGTAGGTGGGGGTTTATTTCGGTTCATGATGAACCAATCATAATTAAACAAATCTGAGCCGAACCCATAGCAAAGCTAAAGCAGAGTATAAAAGCAGAAAGTAAAGTGCAGAAATAAAATTGCAGGAAATTAATTAACAAAAATTAAAGGAATTTAAATACAGAACAATACATGATAAATATTAAATGAATACATTCCAGCAGTACTTGTATTTAGAATACGTATTTTGGGAACGGGAAGTGACATCTCTACCCTCCTTAGAAAAAAATTTCGTCCTCGGAATTTCAGATCCAAGCATGATAGAAATATCGAAGCTAAACTAATCTAAGTATAAACAATTGAGTAAGCAATCATTCTACAATGATAATAACAAGTAACATATCTATGTTGAACATTCTACGATAGCAAGCAATTCTACTTATAAGGTGACAAGCATGAGGAGTTAAGACAATCAAGGTATACAGAAGAAAATATACCTTGTGAGTCAAACAGGTGCGGATACCGTGATCGGATATCATCCTCACGTTCCCACGTTGACTCTCCTAAAGAGTGATGACCCCAAGCAACCCGAACAAGGTTAATTGTTCGGTTCTTGAGTACCTTCTCTCTTCGGTCCAAAATAGACACAGGCTGTTCCTCGTAAGACAGGTTGGTACCAACAACCAGCTCAGAATGATCAAGGATATGGCTTGGGTCCGATACATACCTTCGCAACTGAGATACATGAAATACGTCATGCACCTCTCGTAACGAAGGTGGAAGGGATAAACGATAAGCAACATCGCCTATCCTATCAAGAATAACAAATGGGCCCACGTACCGCGGACTCAACTTCCCGCGAACGCCAAATCTAATGACCCCACGGGTAGGTGAGATCCGCAAGAACACGTGGTCCCCAACAGAAAACTCTAGCGGCCTACGATGCTGGTCCGCCCAATGTCGATGCCGATCCTGCGCAACTCGAAGTCGCTCTCTAATTCCTTTAATCACTTCCACTGTCTGAATAATCATTTCCGGGCCTAACATCTTCCTCTCCCCGATATCATCCCATGCTAGTGGCGACCTACACTTCTTACCATATAGTGCTTCAAATGGCGCCATCTGGATACTGGCTTGATAACTGTTGTTATAAGAAAACTCAACTAAGTGCAGGTGGCTCTCCCAAGATCCCCCAAAATCTAGGGTGCAAGCTCGCAACATATCTTCCAAAGTCTGAATTATCCTTTCTGATTGTCCGTCCGTCTGTGGATGGTAAGCCGTACTAAATCTTAACTTGGTGCCCAGACTATGATGTAAGCTCTTCCAGAAATGTGATGTGAAACGGGTATCTCGGTCTGACACGATGCTGACAGGGACTCTATGCTGCCTGACTATCTGTTGCATATATAACTCTGCCAACTTTTCTGTAGATTACCCTACTCTGAAAGGAAAAAAGTGTGCCACCTTTGTAAGCCGATCTACTATCACCCAAATAGCATCTTTACCACTTGGTGATCTCGGTAAACCGGTCATAAAGTCTATTGTGATGTATTCCCACTTCCATTCTGGGATAGGAAGCGGTTGCAATAACCCAGCTGGCCTCTGCTGTTCTGCCTTCACTTGCTGACATACCAAGCAACGGGAAACGAATCTAGCTATCTCCCTCTTCATCCCTTTCCACCAGAAGTGCTGCTTGATATCTTGGTACATCTTGGTCCCTCCAGGGTGAATAGAATACTGAGAACTGTGAGCTTCTGCCATAACCTCCTGTCTGATATCTCCACTAGGCATACATAGACGTGATCCAAACCTAAGTGTACCATCTTCATGAATTCTCATCTCCTTCCTGAGTCCTGATTCACATTCTGTCCTAAGCTTCTGAATCCTTGGGTCCTGTGCCTGAGCTGCCTTGATCCTGTCTACTAAGTCGGATTGAACTTGCAGACTTGTTAGAACTCCTACATCACTAGGAAGTATAACTTCGATGCCCATCTCCTGAAGGTCTTCTAAGATATGTCTCTGTGTTGTTAACATAAATGCGCCGCCTCTCCTGCTGAGAGCGTCTGCTACCACATTAGCCTTGCCTGGATGATACTGAAGCTCCACGTCATAATCCTTAATCAACTCCAACCATCTTCTCTGCCTCATGTTCAGTTCCTTCTGAGTAAAAATGTACTTCAGACTTTTGTGGTCTGTGTACATGTCCACTCGATCACCATATAAGTAATGCCTCCATAGCTTTAAAGCAAATACTATGGCCGCCAACTCCAAATCATGAGTTGGGTAATTCTTCTCGTGGTCCCGAAGTTGCCTAGATGCGTAAGCTATCACCTTCCCATGTTGTATGAGGACACATCCAAGTCCTTTACCTGACGCATCACAATATACTGTAAAACCTCCGGGTCCAACTGGCAATGTAAGAATAGGCGCTGATATCAACTTCTGCTTCAGATTCTCAAATGATGCCTGGCATTCTGTCGACCAGACGAATGGTACATCCTTCCGTGTCAAGCGGGTCATGGGTGCTGAAAGCCTTGCAAAGTCTGATACGAACCTTCTGTAATAACCTGCCAATCCCAAGAAACTCCGTACATCAGCTACGGTCTTGGGTACTGGCCAACTCTCTACTGCTTCTACCTTCTTGGGATCTACTGCTACTCCAGCTCCTGATATGATATGACCCAAAAATGAAATGTGATTCGTCCAGAACTCACACTTGCTGAGCTTGGCATACAACTGGTTCTCTCTCAGAACCTGTAACACCTTCCGGAGGTGATCTTCATGCTCCTCTTCACTGGCAGAATATACAAGAATGTCGTCGAGAAACACAACGACAAATTGAACCAGGTACGGCATAAAGATGCGATTCATTAAATCTATAAAGATTGCTGGAGCATTGGTCAAGCCAAACGGCATTACTAAGAATTCATAATGCCCATACTTTGACCTGAATGCTGTCTTGGGAATGTCCTCCTTCCGAACCCTCACTTGATGATACCCTGAACGAAGATCTATCTTGGAGAAAACTCTAGCTTTGCTCAACTGATCAAATAAGTCATCGATCCTGGGTAGTGGGTACTTGTTCTTCACTGTCGCCGCGTTAAGCTTCCTGTAATCAATGTACAATCTGGATGACCCATCCTTCTTCCCCACAAGTACCACTAGTGCTGCCCATGGTGACACGCTAGCTTGGATGAACTTCTTCTCCTTCAGTTCCTCTATGTGCTGATATACCTTGGCTTGCTCTGAATTCGCCATTCTGTAAACTCGATCTGATATCGGTTTAGTTCCAGGTGCCAATTCTATGCTGAACTCAATATCTCTAACTGGTGGCAGACCTGGAAGTTCTTCAGGAAATACGTCTAGGAACTCTTCAACTACCTTCGGGACTCGAACTTCTTCCATTGTCGTTATCACTCCCTGCTCTTGTTGAGTTGCCTCTGATCTGACTAAGGTGAATCTCTTTATGCCTGGGATATCAAAAGATACACTCCCTCTACGACAATCTATTGTCGCATGACTGTCTTTCAGCCAGTCCATGCCTAAGATAACGTCGAAATTTCCAACAGGAAATTCTATCAACCGGGCGGGTAAGGAATGCCCGCAAACTATAACGCTACATGCTAGAATAACTCGACTAACTCCTACGAGCCCATTGCCAGTGAGTATATTCAACCTCCCTGGCAATGCCTCGAACTCCATTCCTAGCCGTGTTGCAAATTGTGCAGATATAAATGAGTGCGATGCTCCCGAATCAAACAATGCTACTGCGGGATAAGAGGCGACGAGAATGTTACCTGCCACAACATCTCCTGATGCCAATGCCTCTTCCAAGGACAGAGTGAATGCCTACCCTCGACCTCCTTGCTGGTTCCCATGCTGCGGCCTAGCCTGGTGCTGCCGCTGGCCCCTGCCCTGGTGATGCTGGGGTGGTCTATGCTGGTGTTGCTGCATCGGCGGTCCCTGCTGCCAAAATATCTGAGCTTGCGGCATTAATGGACGCTGCGCCAATGGCCTAACTGCCACTGCTGGTCCTCGATACTGGCCTGCCCCTGGTGCTGGCAGAGCAGGAAACTGCTGCCCTGGTCCTCCTGCCCTCGAATTCATGGGACATGTGGTAACTCGATGATCTGGATTTCCACATATCAGACACAGTCTGTTCAATGTCCGACACACATCTCTAGTGTGTCCCATCTTTCCAGAATAAGTGCAGCCCGCCGGGGGTTGCTGGTTCTTCCTCTGTTGCTGTTGCTGCTGCCTGGGTGGTGGTGCTGGTCCTCGCATTGCCACATCGTGGATACGAATGCCAGTGGATGGTGCTGTTGTTCGGGGCGCCGCTCCCCCTCCTCCTTCAATCTGACTATGGGATCTCTTCTGACCCCCAGTCCTCAACGCAAGCCTCTGAATAGTGATCTCATGCCTTCGAGTTGCCGTTAATACTTCGTCAAAAGTCTGGTAATTGTGCCCCTCTATCAATTGCAAGAGCTCGAGATGAAACCCTTGCTGAAACCTCATGGCCCTATGGCGCTCTGTTGCTACCATCTCTGGGGCAAACCTGCTCAATCTGCAGAACTCCGCTGCATAGGCATCTACCGTCTTGCCGGCCTGCCTGAGGTTGATAAACTTCTGTTGTAGCTCAAACTGCGCCACAACCCCATAGTACTTGGTCTTGAATCTTGCTGTGAAATCGTCCCAAGCCACAGGACGCCTGATGCCCACTTCCTCTGATTCCCACCAATCACGTACGAGATCCTGAAGTAACAACTTCACTAGATCCACACGTTCTTCTGCCGGCACCTTCGCTGCTGTCAGAATAGCCTCCATATCTTTAAGCCATGCATCTGCTGAGATGGCATCCTCCGTGCCCTCGAAACGGCGGGGATTGTACTTGCAAAACCTGGCTGACGCTCCTGAATCTGTCCTTGCCCCTCTTTCTAAAGCCGTCTGCAATCCTTGGTTGAGTAATACATTCTGCTCTTGTAACTGAGCGTGCATGCGCTGCTGGGCTAACATCTGGTGTTGCTGAGTAGCCATCATTCCTTTCATGATCTCCAGAAGAGCCGGCATGTCTATTTCCGCAGGGGTAGGTGGAACTGTTGGTGGTGGTGGAACATCCGGATAATGTGATCCAGCTGCCGCTTCCACTATCACTTCTTCTTGGGTAGCCTCCTGAGGTGAGACTGGCCCTTGTTGTTGACCAACATGGTCAGGTTGTCCGTGTTGCTCTTGTTGTTGTTGTCCAGTCCTGGCAGATGCGGACGAAGTGCCCCTAAGAAAAGGGACAAAAGAACAATCAAACGATCGGACAAGAAAGATCAATGAAGTCAAAGGATACTGGAATGTCAAGCTAGAGTCGAGAGTAACGGATAATGAGATCAAGGGTAAACATGTGTGATTGAGACATCCTATAAATCAAAATACCCCACAAGTCTGAAATCAGACCTGCATGGGCCACCACTAAAACCTTGTCACGCCCCAGAACCAGAATACTGGAGAGCGGGAGAATGACTCAGCCAGCTACGTATTACGGGTAGATGAATACCGTATAATACGATCAATGCTGTCTAAAAGACAAGGGGGTGCATACTACATGAAAGTCTCGCTATGGTCACTTCACATCTATTGTCTCAATCATTCAAACAAGAAACAGAAATAGAGAACATGTAAGATAAAGCAGTAAGGCGTCCCAAATGCTCAGTCAAAATGTTCTTGATATCTGGCTTTACAAAACATAGCCAGATGATGTAGCAAAGTATACACAATTGTTATCAGCTGCAGTCTGACTTAATTACAATTATGCAAAAGTAAGTGCAAGACAATCCGACTAACATGTCGGTGCCAAACGGCTAAGTATAAAGTAAATAACAAAACGAGTGGTGAAGTTAGGGAACCCACTCGAGTCCTCCTGCGATCATTCCTCTAGTATTGACCATCTTGGAGGTAGAAGTAAGCTGAGTCCTCGGGAACCGGCTCTAAATCTGGCCATGCAAAACCAGAGAGATTAGACCTCTAATAGCAAGTACCGCAAGGAAGCACGATATGAGACATTAAACCAGTAAATAAGAGAATATAATAATAGACCTCTGCTTGCTACTGGGACTCACATAACATCACGACACTTCGAACCAACCTCCCAACCAAACAAGGACAGAAGTTGGCCCGTCATGTCCTGATGTTCTGATCATCTCAGTTAGGTAACAGAGTAGGTACAGTACACAAACAAATCAACTTAAACGGCCATCCAACTCCTACGGCTTACTACTGTGAGTCCCAAGTTATCCTGGAATTATGTAATAAAGATTTCTCAGTTCTTACTATGGACAAGCAAGGCTAGTCGATCCAATCAATCAATTGCGCCAATCATGAATTAGACGAGTCCCAGCAGGACGCCCGTCATCAATATACAATATACAATAAATAGTATTACCAGATACCGCTCCATGCCCGTGTGGCAGGTTTGCAGTATCTGTGGGGACCAGCCGGCCTGTCGGGCACTACTAGTCCCAAGAGGGCTGCCATGTAAGAACTCGAGAATCCATTCTCTCCATGCAATCATTATTTTTATTTAACTTAATAGTCTCTACGTTGAGTGAAATCCCATGCCGTGGATCATGGTCATTCGGAATGAGTACTTTCGTACGGGGTACGATATGCACAACTCTACAACGATGCCCGTGCGGTTAGGTTGTAGGTCTTACATAGCGTAATGCAACAATCCAACCTAACCACGAAACAATCATGCCTTGACCATAAAGTACACATACTTCTTTTATAGTAAAATAAATAAATAAATAAATTGAAGCCTGCATGTGTGCCTGTATGTCAATATTCGGGATTGGCCAATCGATTATAGTAGTTCATACTTAATATGAACGTGTCTCATTCATTCATTTCAATAAGACGACTAGCCAGTCTCTTAGTTCCATCTAGGAACGCATGATCAATAATTAATCAAGATAACAATCAATGTTAATTAATGCCAAATTCGGAAAATAAACATTGGGAAATAAATAATGATTGGGAAATAAATAATCTCATGCGCTGTGGAAAATGATTGGGAAATAAATAAATCTCATGCACTGTGGGGAATGTTTGGAAAATAAAGAATCTCATGCGCTGTGGGAAAGGTTGGGAAATAAATAATATCATGCGCCTGAGGGAAATGATTGGAAAATAAATAAACTCATGCGCTGTGAGAATACGGCTGTGGGAAATAAATATCATGCGCTGTGGAATAAGATTGGGAAATAAATAATCCATGCGCCTGAAGAATGAGATTGGGAAATAAATAAACTCGTGCGCCCGATGAATGATTGGGAAACAAATAATCTCATGCGCCTGAGGAATGCGGCTGTAGGAAATAAATATCATGCGCTGTGGAATAAGATTAGGAAACAAATAATCTCATGCGCTGAGGAATGAGATTGGGAAATAAATAAACTCATGCGCCTGAGGAATGAGATTGGAAAATAAATAAACTCATGCGCCTGAGGAATGAGATTGGAAAATAATTAAACTCATGCGCCATTGGGAAATAAATAAACTCATGCGCCTAAGGAATGAGATTGGGAAATAAATAAACTCATGCGCCTGAGGAATGATTGGGAAATAAATAAACTCATGCGCCTGAGGAATGATTGGGAAACAGATAATCTCATGCGCCTGAGGAATGATTGGGAAACAAATAATCTCATGCGCTGAGTAATGCGGCTGTAGGAAATAAATATCATGCGCTGTGGAATAAGATTGGGAAATAAATAATCCATGCGCCTGAGGAATGAGATTGGAAAATAAATAAACTCATGCGCCTGAGGAATGATTGGGAAACAGATAATCTCATGCGCCTGAGGAATGAGATTGGGAAACAAATAATCTCATGCGCCTGAATGAGATTGGGAAATAAATAAACTCATGCGCCTGAATGAGATTGGAAAATAAATAAACTCATGCGCCTGAGGAATGATTGGGAAATAAATAAACTCATGCGCCTGAGGAATGAGATTGGGAAATAAATAAACTCATGCGCCTGAGGAATGATTGGGAAATAAATAAACTCATGCGCCTGAATGAGATTGTTACTGTTCTTCTTCTCCAAATTTCTGAGAACAGAACCATGGAAGAGAACCATGGAAGCCATTGCTTCCAAGCTCCATAAATCCTTCATCCCAAGCCCAAATATGGACTTCCATAGGTCAAAATTGGGTAGGACGAAATTCTCTACAGCATGGAACCATCAAAACTTGAAGATAACAAAGTTTACTAGATCAAAACCTAAGAAATCCGAAAATGTAACAAACTTAGATCTACAACAAATAAGCCATGGAAATTAAAATGCCAAGTACTAAAGAGGCTTAGAATCAAGTAAGGAGGATGATGGAACAATAATAATGGGGATCCATCAAGAAGCAAGTTGGCACTTGCCTTGCTCTCTTAGGTTGGTGGGAGAGTTATGAGGAAGAAGAAGAGTAATGAAGAGAGAGAAAGGGTTTGGGGCTTTTAAATGAAGGAGTGGTGGTAGGTGGGGGTTTATTTCGGTTCATGATGAACCAATCATAATTAAACCAATCTGAGCCGAACCCATAGCAAAGCTAAAGCAGAGTATAAAAGCAGAAAGTAAAGTGCAGAAATAAAATTACAGGAAATTAATTAACAAAAATTAAATGAATTTAAATACAGAATAATACATGATAAATATTAAATGAATACATTCCAGCAGTACTTGTATTTAGAATACGTATTCTGGGAACAGAAAGTGACAGTCGCAGATTCATCTTGCATGTATCAATCAGCGCTGAATCTGGCATACCAGGGGGCATCTTTAGAGTCGCCTGTCAAAAACGTTCAATGAACGTCCGAGTATCTTCTTTATCCTTTTGCTTGATTTCTATTAAGGAGGACATGTTCATGTAGAAGCGAGAGAGAAATATTGCCTTAAATTCGTCAAAAGACGAAATACAATTGTCGGGTAAACTACGATACCAGTCGTAAGCTGAACCCGTCAAGCATCCAATGAATACTCGAGTGAGAAGAGCATCATTTTTCTACAAATGTATAGTCATAATATCAAAGTAATTAATATACTGACTAGGAGAAGCCTTTCCATCAAACAATACCGTTGACTGTGGCTTGAATTTCGGTGGAAAGGGTACATCATTCCAATGAGGAGGATAAGGTTGCTTAATCCCTAACCTCTGGAGTTGATCCTTTTGCTTCAAAACTTCAAACTGTGCTTTGAGCTCACGCACTGCTTGAATGGCTTCGCTAGTTTGTGGAAGCACATTTGATTGAAAAGTTGTTGGTTGTACCGTAATCTCCACCGGAGATGGTACATCTTCTGGAATGATGGGATCTGGAGATGCAGAATTTTGGTTAACAGCAGGCTCTTGAATATTCAATGGTATATCAACCCCTTGGCTATCTTGAGTTGGTACTGCTACCTGTACCGGTGTTACTATTGCCGGTTGAGCAGTTTGCTGAGCCGTTATTATCTGGTGCACGCTTTGCATCATGTTAAGCATGTCTTTCAATGATTGCTCAACGGCAGTGAGACGTTGTTCTGTATTAACAGATGACGTCTCTGGTTCATCTCCAATAGCGTAGGATTCAACCTCTCTTGAAGATACAGAAGGATTAGTATAGAAGTATGAATCGACACTATCAGTTTCGGACTCAAGAGATTGAGTACCCCCAGCTTCAGAATCAGAAATCTGCAATTGTCTTTGTCTTCTTGATCGAGTATTCTGATATACTCCTTCAAAAGAATCAAGAAGTCTGTTGAATTGTTGTTGACCTGGGGTTTGGGACGTATTCCATTTAGGACGTCGTCCTCTGTTGGTGTGAGATGCCATGTTGACTGATGCATATGACAACTCATCAGCTTGTTGTTGGGGCGCATTAAAATTCAATCGATCAAAAACTGACCGTCTGGAAGCCGAGCAACAACATTTGATCACAATCTGGTGACACTCACAGTGATAATTTTCTTGGGAGAGTGTCACGGGAGATTGTCTATTTTTACGCTTTTGCATTAGCCATTCACGTAAATCAGAAGGAGTAGAAGGAGTAGTCTTCTTTATTACATTTGGGGTAGCAAAATGTTTAGTCCCTTGTGTATAAAGAAGATTACTGGCTGCATTCGCAGAACCAAACTGTACATTTCTATGCGTTTGGAGTTGTGTGCGCAAATCTTGAGATTTTTGAGCACTTAGGACTCCATTTTCATTGCGTGTGATTTGTAGGTTCGGTACTTTGCGTAGAGCAGTATAAGAAGGCTGTTGGTATAGAACTGAAGCTTTACCAACAACATTTTTATGCTGTATGCATTTAGGTACATTCATATTAGATGTAAAAATATCGTTGCGAATTTTATCTACACTGTCACAGACATGAGACTTACCTTTA
The DNA here is from genome assembly GCA_029216955.1 of Iris pallida. Classification (NCBI taxonomy): domain Eukaryota; kingdom Viridiplantae; phylum Streptophyta; class Magnoliopsida; order Asparagales; family Iridaceae; genus Iris; species Iris pallida. The sequence goes on along the minus strand of JANAVB010014796.1, from coordinate 11,937,449 downwards.
CGCGAAGAGCGTAATTTTTGATTATCTACCACGTCACATACGGGAGATTTTTCTTTACGCGAAGAGCGTAATTTTTGTGTGTCTACCATGTCACAGACGGGAGACTTATTTTTACACTTAGAAGCACAAGCATTATAGTCTGCCTCATTACAAATGGGAGACTCGTTCTTACGCACTGAGCATAAAATTTGGTTTTTACCCACTGGACGTAAAACCTGATTATCTTCACCGTCACAGACGGGAGATAACTTGCCACACTTAGAGTGCAACGCTGAAGTAAAGACTGCCTCATTACAAACGGGAGCCCCTATGACAGGAGGGGGAAGAATTCCCCTGCCATCAGAAGCAACAGAGAGATCAGAAGCTATTTTGGATTTAGGAATCCAAACTTTTCAAGCTTTGCGAGATTTTTGAACATTGGAGCAGCGAGAACCACCCCCAGTTCGGAGCATCTCTTCATAAGCAGTCTGGTCGAAGTGTACAACCAGAGTCTTCTTTGTCGATCCAATCGACACATCATCATATTGAGCAATTGCCTCCTCGTCAGAGGAGAAGGTCGTCCCCAGCAGAGTCGTCATTTTGTTTCACTTAACAAAATGCCTGGAAATCGGATTTTGAAAATAAAACAAGAAAAAGTACAAGAAGTACAAATTTGATTCTAGGAAGTATTGCTATGGAAGTCTGATCTGTAAATGATCACTTTGTTCCTTGGACCATACGATGATGATGGAGATCACTGCTAGAAGAAGAACAGTTGGAAGAACTAAGTCACCAGAAAGGTATCGACACACTTGGGCACTGATGGCGAGGCCTAATGCTTTCCTGCTTTGCTTCACTCTGTTCTGGAAGAAAAGTTGAAGAAGAATGCTCCGAAAAATCAAAGTCTCTGGGCTCTGATCTCTATGTATTCTTCCCTCTCTCTCTGTGTGTCTATCTGAGAAAAATAAGTCTATTTATAGACTTAGGCTCTTGTGCGTAAAAACTCAGCAAAAGTTTCATCTTTACGCTAACAACTGCCACCCATGACCGAAGTCATCCTCTGCATACGTTGACACGTGTCCCATCATTTCAGTAAGAATCGGATGCACGTACACACGTTCTTCGAGATGTGTGGCATGAAAGCCATGTAGGCAAATCACGTTCCAAATTGGTGAAGAAGAATAGGGCGTAAAAACAACCCAAAATACTCTGAGCGTAAAGTAGTAGACTAGGCGTAAAATAGGACATGAACTTCCCGCGTAAAGTGGTTGTTAAATAACCTTGAGCGTAAAATTAGCCCAAATAAACTTTATGCACACGTCAACTTTTGAGCGTAAAAACTCGTATAGTCTCCGTGCGTAAAAGTAAAAGAAGCCATATTGTGAGCGTAAAATAGCTCAGTCCACATACTAAACGACATCATTGGTCTCTGTGTAAAACAAATCCCTTCGAATTCTGTGATATATGCCATCATTAAATCTTCATGTCAGACTTTCCATTAAATGCAAGACTTGACAGCTTTGTCCAGCGTAAAAGTAGCTAGCCTGTCTTAGGCGTAAAACCATTGGCTTGACCCTGGCGTAAAGTGATTAGCCTGCTTTAGGCGTAAAGTGATTAGCCTGTCTTAGGCGTAAAAATAGATCATGCTTCTATCTCTTTGACTCATTCCATGAAGCACTTTTTATGCTCCTACAAAGATAAAATGTATAGTTATGATCGTTAAAATCATGGTCAAGGAAATCCTAAGTTGTCTTAGTCATGCCAATCATCTAGGCACGACTAATCACAAAGAATTTGGATGTAATCAGGAAATGAAATCAAGGTCGAAAAGAGTTTAGACACGAGTGTCCAAAATCCAAACATGATCAGAATCGAAAATCAATGCACGAGGGTTAATAGCATTGAAATCCAACCACGATAAAGGAATTAGTGTCAACACGATCTAAGTTGATCAACCTTCGAGTAAATCAGAAATTGGCAAGATGGAGGATAAGATCAACAAAGGCTGGGCAAGAGCATCCAAGGATGAAAATCAAAGTCACAAGGAAATTTGAAGTCATCTAGAGTCTAGTCAGCAACCAAGACTCTCTTTGGCACGATAAACAAGACGACCAAAATTGATTGGTCATGGACAGAAGGGAATCAAAATCTTAACAGTATCGAAATTTAAGAAACAATTGAGATATAAAAATTTCAAAAATTTTAGAGTTTTCAAGTGTAGATGACAGATGTAGATATGAGATAGTTGATTGGTGATCAAGACATAGCTAAACAAGCAAAGGAAATGACGGTAAGATGAGAAAATCATCATGCGATGGGGGAGAAAATAATGATAAACAAGAAATAATGGTAGGAATTATCTTGCTCAATTGGTAAAAGAAGTGAATCAACTTAAGATATGACCTGATAACCATACACGTCTATCCAAAATCATGTTGCCAATTTTTACGCCACGCCAATAAACATAGCTGCAATAAACGATAGAGTCCATAACTAAGGTATACATCCTATAATCATGTCATCTAGATTCCTTACTACGCCATCCGGTATGGCTGCAAGAGAATCTAAATGCCACAACTAGGATAGTATATCCAAAATCAGGCTCCATGTCCTTGTCAGGCTAGCTAATATGACTGCGATAATTTCTAAACTCCATAAATAAAGTAGACATTTGCCGTTCCCGTCGTCTCCATCAAATATGTTTATCAGGATATCTTAACTCAATCCTTAAAAACTTATCTTCAAACAGAATCGAAATCAAAGTCAACAACAAACGAACATCAAGATTTAAAATTCAACAACGAATCAAAGATAAGTAAATGGAAACTAGCGGAAACAGATTTCGAGATAGGATTCAGAAAAAAATTCTCAGGAGATGTCCAAAGGTACTATCTAGGTCAAGATAAAAGGAAATCACTGGAATATAATCTAAAACAATCCCAACCTGATATGAGACTGGCAAATCATATTCACGTCTCAACCTAGAAGATATATAAGTCCAACTTATACCTTCCCTCTGGGGTACACAAACTCATTCCAAGAAAGAATAAAGTTGATAACGGACAAATGTTTCAGAAATCAGGACAGACAGAAACAAATGAGAAAAGTTTCGAAAAGTTAGAAATAAGATTCCCAGGGGTCATCCCTGGAATCTACCAAGAGTTCCTAATATGTGACAGAGTACCAAAATTCTAAAATATTCCATGACTTAACCTTAATCCTAGGGCAGGCTCGTAGTAGTGCAGATAAGCTCAAGCACTACCACGACTTCGCATTAACTGCAAAGACTGACCTGCATGGGCCACCACTAAAAATGTGTCACGACCCGCACCCGGATATATGGGTACGAATACGTGGGCCACGTCCAGCCTATGCCGCAGTATCGGCGGTAGAGCACTGTCAAGTATACTATACTAACTACAATATCTAAAGATCCATAACTAGAAATGTACTCATGTCACATCACGAAAACTAAGGAAGATAAGACAAAAAATAATAACAATATCACTAGAACAACTAGAATCTACAATGATCATAATACAGAAAAATAAAGAAGGAACAACAAAACTAACTAAGGATAACTACCAGGCAACTCACATAGAAGAATAGTGAGATCCACCTCAGCTAGCAACATCATGAAGTCCAATACTGAGGGCACAACTACTCCTAAAATTTTGTCAACATATCCGGTCAGGATGGAACGAGTACATATATCTCATAACAGATCTCAAGATAGAATAAAAGCCATAAGACTGTAAATAGAGCATATACAATGAAATCATAGAGTGTACATATATGTATCATGACATGGTAAGCTGTAGAGCTAGAGCTAGAACAGAAAAGTAGAACTGATCATGGTATGTACACAAATCAGGGTAAGCCATCTATCCAATGTGTGTGAGTAGTAGTTTCAGCTTGTGACCGGCTTGGGAACCTGTAAAGAACTGGCCTGGCTAGTCATAAGTGTGGTATATGACTAACACTATTCAAAAATGCAAGATGGATTTGATCACAGGCATACGCTACTACTCCTCCACCCCCAACTGGTAGAATAGATCCAAATAAGACACGTCACTGCATGGGATTCTATGAGAAGAGAGCAAGTCTTCTCTAGAATCAGTAACCACATATTGCGTAAGAGCTACAAAGGAGCTTGCACAATACATCCCAAGCTAACAAGGAGCAACATCTCTCGTCGAGATCCAGGAATACCAATCCGTGAGAACCATGTGTCAGGAATGAGCATATCTACACTAAGTACATGAATCATAACAGTTATCATAAATTGGAAAAAAGTTATCAGAGAATGTACTCGCCTGAGATCTGGTGGAATATGTCAACTGAGTCCAAGAACAGTGCCTCGAGGACCTATAGGTAACAAGACGTATCAATACTATGTTTAGGAAGTAAAGTCAAATCAAATTAAATCCTATTATGTCATTTTAGGTCAAGATCAGTCTAGTTAGGTCAATCTTGGTCATAGGAGAACATTGGAAGTCAACCCATATCAAACTATGTCGAAAGTTGACTTACAGTTGACTTTTGGTCAACGGGTCAACTCTGGTCAACTCTGGGTCAACCCTAGGTCTAGGCGACTATTCCTAACCATTACCAACCCTTACAACCCATATCCGAGTCCATCTTGAACTCCGAAACCCATATCTTGGCCGTAGGCCAATATCTTAATTTACCCTTTCACTAAATTCGACTCACTCATAAACCCTCTCTAATTTGATTTCCTATATTCCCTTCTCCTTATTCTCCGTCTTATTCTTCTTCTTATTCTCCGTCTTCTTCTCCTTATTCTCCGTCTCCTTCTCCTTATTCTCCATCTTATTCTTCTTATTCTCCGTCTTCTTCTCCTTATTCTCCGTCTTATTCTTCTTCTTATTCTCCGTATTCTTCTCCTTATTCTCCGTCTTCTTCTCCTTATTCTCCATCTCCTTCTCCTTATTCTCCATCTTATTCTTTTTCTTATTCTTCGTCTTCTTCTCCTTATTCTCCGTCTTATTCTTCTTCTTATTCTCCGTCTTCTTCTCCTTATTCTCCGCCTCCTTCTTCTTCTTATTCTCCATCTTCTTTTCCTTATTCTCCGTCTCCTTCTTCTTCTTATTTTCCATCTCCTTCTCCTTATTCTTCGTCTTATTCTCCGTCTCCTTCTCCTTATTCTCCGTCTCCTTCTCCTTATTCTTCGTATACTGCTGCTCCTACTGCTATTCCTGCTAACTGCTGCTGCTGCCAGTGCTATGGCTAATGCTGCTGCTGCTGCTGCTTCTTATTCTCTTCATTCCCTCTCTCTCTCTCTCTCTCTCTCTCTCTATATATATATATATATATATATATATATATATATTATATATATATATATATATTTATCTAAACATCTAGCTATCTATCTATATATTTATCTAGACTCTCAAATACACAACACATCAATATATATATATATATATATATATATATATATATATATATATATATATATATATATATATATATATATATATATATATATATATATATATATATATTTTATGATATATATATATATATATATATATATATATATATATATATATATATATATATATATATATATATATATTATATATATATATATATATATATATATATATATTTTTTTGAAATATTTTTTTTTATGAAATATATACATATATATATATATATATATATATATATATATATATATATATATATATATATATATATATATATATATATATATATATATTCCTCTCTAAAAAGAAAAACCCCTAATAAATCCTTAAACTAGGTTTTTAGGAAACCCTATAAAAGCTATGGTCATAATGTAGAGAATGATCTCCTCTACATTTATTGTGAAGGAATAAATGCAAGAGACAAAATTAATGGGGGTTAATGAGCATACCTATAATTGGTTTCCTTGAGGAAGAAGAAGCTTCAAAAGAAAAGAGTGAAATGAAGAGAGAGAGATTACTTTGTGGTGAAGGAAAGTAGAGGGAGGTGTTCGGCTGTACATGGGAGGAAGGGGTTGTGTGTGCTGTAAAGAGAGAGGGGTGAGGTGTGAGTGATGAGAGAGAGAGAGAGAGAGAGAGACAATATTATATATTATATATATATATATATATATATATATATATATATATATATATATATATCTATATATATATATATATATATATATATATATATACATGGAGAGAGAATTAGATATTTATACATAAAGAGGGATATTTAGAGTAGAGGAAAAATATCAGTGGGGGGGGGTATGGGAAGTCATGATGGAGGGTAACATGGAGCTGGGTTCAGTCGAGCTGGGTCGGGTCAAAATCGGACAGGGTACAATAAATAAATTAATAATAGGTATTTATGATCATGGGTAAATAAGTAGCATGTGGGAGCTCAAAGAAATGGGACACAAGTGTCAGGCGGATAGTAGGCTCAATGTGGGCCATGTCCATATTTGGGGTCGACTAGGTTGGATCGATGTCGGATCCCAAAATTAAATTGGAAGTCAGGTCACAAATTACGGTGGATAATTAATTGGCCTAAATTGACCCGAAACTTGTGCGAAAAAAATAAAGCACAAGATGGTGTGTCTAAGTGGGACACGAAGGTCATGGGTGAAGAGCGTCTCGAGTAGATCAGGCGTGACAAGTTGGTTCTGAGAAAACGACTGGTCTGGTGCTCCTAAATTAAAAGTCACGGTAACGTGCATATGATGATCAAGGAAAAGAGTGGGAATTCAATTAATAATTAAATGGTCTAAATTGACCCAAACTTGCGCAAAGCAAAAAGAGTACAAGGAAACAAGTTCGAGTGGGACACAAAATATCAATGTGAAGATAATCTCGTCTACTACAAACTCCAAGAAGGAAGTTTCCAGAGACTGGCATCCCTGATGGTCTAGAATTCCAAGTCACGGTAAAGAGCATTTAATGATCAAAATTAATTAAATCAAAATTAATTATCGAGAATAAATTATTTGGAAAAATTCGAAAATAAATCCCAGAAATTCAGGGGGCTTACAAAGCTTATGTGGCTGCGAAAGCTCATGCGGCTGCAAACTGGCTTATGCGGCCAGGAAAGCTTATGCGGCCAGGAAAGCTTATGCGGCTGGAAACTACACATACGGCTATGAGTTCTCATGCGGCCAAAAAATACTCATGCGGCTCAGAATATTCATGCGGCTGCAATTGCTCATGCAGCTCGGAAATGCTATTGCGGCTGAGAATATTCATGCGGCTGCGATTGCTCATGCGGCTCGGGCACTATTCATCGTCCCTGCCGGAACCAGCGCCGACGAACCTAGGAGATGTCCAAATATTATATCGGCCATAACTTCCTCAAAACAAATCGAAATCTAATTTTCCCAAGGTCAAAACTGTATAGAATCAAATTTCCTACAACATAGGACCATTGGTTTTCGAAAATAGCCAAGTTTGATAGATCAAAACTATGAAAAACCATGAAACCCTAGTTTTTTAGGAACTTAGATCTACACAAATCTAGCCATCAAAATCAAAAGCTTCAAGAACTAAACTTGTAGAGAATGAAGAGAAGAACAAAATAGACAAATAATATCAAAAAAAATCAAGAATGTAAAATGCACAAAATCTCCTCTTTTGAGCAAGTTGTACTTGCCTATGGGTGGTTATTGAGGAAAGTAAATGGAAGAGTGAATGAGGAGAGAGAGTGAGGAAGATGATATTAAATAGGGGTTGGGTTGGTTTAATAAAACCCTAATCCCTAACCACTCCACTAATGACAATGCTTAGAAAGCTACATGCCACCATTAATAAATAATAAACAAAATTATGCGCATGCTAAATACAGATGCCGTATACAGAATCCATAAAGAATACGTATATCGGGATCGGGGAGTGACATCTCTATCCTCCTTAGAAAAATTCCGTCCTCAGAATTTTAGCCAAGACAAAGATAGAGGAAATTCGGGCAAGCATGGTGCAGTCACAATCTACGCAAGCAATCTATCATTAGCAATCATTGATCATATTTTTTCAAAATGGTGCAAAACAAATATGTAAAAAGATTACCAAGGCATGAGGAGAAACATACCTCCTGAGTCAAACAAGTACGGATATCGAGATCTAATCTCGTCCTCGCGCTCCCAGGTTGACTCTCCCGGAGAGTGATGGCCCCAAGCGACACGGACAAGGCTAATAGTCCGGTTCTTGAGCACCTTCTCTCGCCGGTCCAAAATAGACACGGGTTGTTCCTCGTAAGTTAGGTCAGTACCAACGACTAACTCCGAATGGTCGAGGACATGACTCGAATTTGGGACATACCCACGCAACTGGAATACATGAAACACATCATGTACACCGGATAGCGAGGGAGAAAGGGCAAGCCGATAAGCAACATCGCCTACCCGAGCGAGAATCTCAAAAGGACCAACGAATCTCGGACTAAGTTTTTCTTGGGTTCCAAATCTAATGACACCCCGAGTAGGCAAAATCCGCAGAAACACTTGGTCACCAACACCAAATTCTAGAGGCCTTCGATGCTGATCTGCCCAGTGGCGGTGTCTGTCCTGCGCGACTCGAAGCCGCTCCCTAATCAACTTGATTGTTTCCACAGTCTGTGTGATCATCTCTGGTCCCAACAATTTTCGTTCTCCCACATTGTCCCATGCCAGAGGGGACCTAAACTTCCTTCCATACAATGCTTCAAACGACGCCATCTGTATACTTGCCTGATAACTATTATTGTAAGAGAACTCTACTAAATGAAGGTGATCCTCCCAAGTTTCGCCAAAGTCTAAAGTACAAGCCCGTAACATATCTTCTAAGGTCTGAATGGTTCTCTCTGATTGTCCGTCCGTCTGCGGATGATAGGCTGTACTGAACCTTAACTTGGTACCCAAACTTTGATGCAAACTTTGCCAAAAGTGAGAGATGAACCGGGTGTCTCGATCTGATACTATGCTGACTGGAACACCATGCTGCCTCACAATCTACTTCATATACATTTCTGCCAGCTGCTCAGTAGACTGCCCTACTCTGAAAGGAAGAAAATACGCAACCTTCGTGAGCCAATCCACGATAACCCAAACTGTATTTCGGACGGTCGGAGATCTAGGTAAACCGGTCACAAAGTCCATCGTGATGTGCTCCCACTTCCACTCCGGAATAGGAAGCGGCTGCAATAATCCTGCTGCTCTCTGCTGTTCTGCATTCACTTGCTTACATACCAAATACCTGGATACAAACCTCGCTATCCCCCTCTTCATTCCATTCCACCAAAAGTGCTGCTTCATATCCTGGTACATCTTTGTGCCTCCGGGATGAATGGAATAAGGAGAACTATGAGCTTCTGTCATAACTTCATGTCGAAGGTCTCCACCGGGTACATAAAGACGATTTCCGAACCTGAGTGTACCATCCTCATGGATTACTAACTCCTTTCTGAGACCTGACTCACACTCCGATCGAAGCTTCTGGATTCGCGAATCCTCTGCCTGAGCTGTTCTGATCCTCTCTATGAGAGTAGACTGAATCTGCAAACTGGCCATAACTTCCGTATCTTGTGGTAAGATCACTTCAATTCCCATTTCCTGAAGATCTTCCAAAATATGCCTCTGCGTGGTTAGAATGAATGCACCACCTCTCCTGCTCAAGGCATCTGCTACCATATTCGCCTTGCCTGGATGATACTGAAGATTTACATCAAAATCCTTCACTAATTCCAACCATCTCCTCTGTCTCATGTTCAGGTCCCTCTGGGTAAATACATACTTTAAGCTCTTATGATCAGTGTAAATCTCCACTCAATCCCCATATAAGTAGTGCCTCCATAACTTAAGCGAAAACACTACTGCTGCTAATTCCAGGTCGTGAGTCGGATAGTTCTTCTCATGATCTCGAAGCTGTCGAGATGCATATGCTATCACCTTACCATGCTGCATCAATACACATCCAAGTCCCTTCCCGATGCGTCACAATACACTATAAACCCTCTCGATCCTACTGGAAGGGTTAAGATCGGGGCTGAGGTTAATCTCTTTTTCAACTCTTCAAATGATGTCTGACACTCTGCTGACCAAACAAACTCTACATCCTTATACGTCAAACGCATCAACGGCGCCAAAATCCTGGCGAAGTCTGCCACGAACCTCCTGTAGTAACCTGCCAATCCCAAGAAACTACGCACTTCGGCTACCGTCTTCGGAACTGGCAAATTCTCCACTGCCTCAACCTTCTTCGGGTCTACTGACACTCCTGCTCCAGAAATAATGTGTCCTAGGAACGAAATATGATCCAACCAAAACTCACATTTATCAAGCTTCGCGTAAAGTCGGTGCTCCCTCAAGGTCTAAACAACTGTCCGCAGGTGTTTCTCATGTTCCTCCTCACTACTAGAATAGACGAGGATGTCATCTATAAATACTACTACAAACTTATCTAAATAGTGCAGAAAGATGCGATTCATCAAATCCATGAATACTGCTGGGGCATTAGTCAGTCTAAATGGCATTACCAGAAACTCATAATGCCCATACCGTGATCTAAATGCTGTCTTGGGTATGTCCTGCTCCCGGACCCTCACTTGATAATATCCAGATCGAAGATCAATCTTAGAGAAGATGCAGTCTTACTCAATTGATCAAATAAGTCATCAATCCTTGGTAATAGATACTTGTTCTTCACGGTTACTGCATTCAACTTCCGATAATCAATGCACATTCGCGTCGATCCATCCTTCTTGGGTACCAAAATCATCGGTGTTGTCCAAGGCGATTCACTGTCTCGGATAAACTGCTTCGCCTTCAGTTCTTCTTTATGCTGGTACAACTTGTCCAACTCTGACTGCGACATCCTGTAAACTTTGCCGACTTTAGGCTCCGTCCCAGGATTCAACTCTGTAAAACCCCTAAATTTTAGGGAGTATTTTTTGTTGTTATTTAAAAAGACTTAAAAATTAATTTATGCAATCTATGATTTTTTTTTTCATTAGAAATGACCTTAGCCATTGTTGAATTTTGGAACACAAGACTACCATGAATTTTGGCACGAAAGATGTAGCAGTGTGCCTTGACTAGTGTACTAGCCATGCAGGGGGAAGCCTAGCCATGGTGATGTCCAAACTAGGAAAACCAGACCAAATTGTGAATTGACTTATTTAAAGTATTTTAATTAAATATTATTTTATATATTAATTTTTAGATGACCCGGTGAACCAAACCAGCCCGAACTGGGCCTGGACCAAACCCAAGTCCATGTAGACATGTGGGGTGACCAAATGTGGCAATGTAGGCATATTTTATGTATGAGAAAAGTATTTCCTAAATTTTTCATGAATTTCATGTACAAATTCTAATTATTTGATTATTGGTACAAAAATTGGTATTTTATTATTTAAATAATGTTCCCAACATTTGTAAAATTTTTGGACCTGGATAAGAGGTATAATATACGTCGACCCAAAAAATATTATTAGATTTTTTATTACTTTAATTTGTTATTAATGTATTTTGAGAATTAATTCTTTATTTAGTTAATGGTGATCTTCTTGCCATTAAAAATATATAGGTACGTAATATATATATATATATATATATATATATATATATATATATATATATATATATATATATATATATATATATATATATATATTAAATAATTGGATAGTTGACTTTTAAATGGTATTTGGATTTTAAATAGATTTTTTGGTGTATATATATATATATATATATATATATATATATATATATATATATATTATATATATATATATACGGCCCGAGTGATCAGGAGTTCAAATCCCAGTGGGAGCTATTCCAAAAACAATTTACCTGGTTCCAATATATAAGAAAAAAAAGATTTGGAAAAAAAGAAGCTAATGTGGTCGGCCCCACCAAAGTGGGAACCTACAACATGCATGCAAAGTATAGCAGCAGCAGCTGCAACTAAAGGGGCGACCCCCCTTACAAGCAATTAGCTTGTTGGCCGAACCCCCCTCCCTCCACATATATATATATATATATATATATATATATATACATATATATATATATATATATACATATATATATATATATATATATACATATATATATATATATATATACATATATATATATATATATATACATATATATATATATATATATATATATATATAAAACCTAATCTCCTCCTCCTTCTTCCTCTCTCCTTCCTTCCTCCTCTCTCTCCTCCACTCATTCCGTACCTCCCTCGACGAGCCCTCGGCCAACAGCAGCCCCACCTCACGGTCGCCACGGCAACATCACCACCACCACCACCAACAACAACAGTTTCAAACTCCGAGGTACCCGACTTCTCTAATTAATTTCTCCGTCAATTTAAATCCGTTTTTAGATCCGTAAATTCGTGTATAAAGCCCACATGACCTTCTTCGAGATCCCCTGGTGGATTTCGACGTACCCATCCAAGTTGCTCAAAAAATCGAGGCAAAGTTGGAGAAAAACTACTTTTCTGGAATATTAAAAACTGTTTTGAAATGACAACTTGTCGGCCACTTTTCTCGCTGTCCATTAAAATTTTGTAGAAACTAATTAAATACAGTCAAAGACAATATAACCAAGATTGTAACGCACCTTCTGGATTCACTTTCATCTAGTGTGTAAAAAGTTACATGTTGTTAAAGTTTCACGAGAAATTGTAAATTCTGTTTTCAAAAAGTAGAAAACACCCGATACGGCGTGCTCCCCGACAAACCGGGCGACGTGGTCGCGCACTATATGCATCGAAAGGCGCGTATGGATGTTGTCGACGTGTGGGAACTGATGGAACCTAATTTCGTTGTATATGCGCGACGAAAATCAGTGCGTATCCGTCGAGATACCCCCGTATCGACCTTTGTAAATTAAGTCACAACTTCGTGTACACTTATCAAATCGCGAGGAAACTTGCGCCATTGGACTCGAAATATTTTTCTGGTCATGTGAGCCAAGTTTGGTTCAATTCTGAGAAGGTTGATCGGGACGCTATTTTGGCGGGTCCATAATCCCACTCAACGGACGATTTTGTGCACAGCCCACCGAAATCCAAAATTGGACATACCGTTGGGTTCGTCTCATCAAAAAAAATCTGAAGACATATAGTTTGACAACTTTAAAGGCCATAGGTTCTTGCGCACATTTCGGTGCAAAACGGGTCCAACGGCGGACATCGTTTTGACCCGAAATTATGATTTTGCCACTGTTCGAGAATTTAATTTTTGGATAGGCATATCTTATATTCCAAACTTGTTCGTGATGTTTGTTGCAGCATCCGGAGTCATCTGCGGGATTTGGCTTTTCTTGTTTTGTCTATTTGCCGGTTCGAGCTTAGGGGTACAACTCGGGCGGGTTGGGTCGGGTTTGAGGTCAACCCGAGCCCAACCCGATAGATCATAAGCCTAGCCCAAGCCCAAGCCCGACCCGACTTCGGGTTCAACATATGAAGTCCAAGACCAAGCCCGGAGGATCGGGTTGGACTCGGGTTGGGTCGGGTCCATCGGGTTTATCGGACTCTAATATGATATTTGAAATAATTTTAAACAAGAGTAATATTAAATGCATAATCAAATAGCAATCAAGCCTCAATCATTACAAAATAAAACTGAAATGAGATTTAGGACAAGGAGTTGAAGAGTTCGGGTGAAAAAATTATAGTTTAAACTTTTTATTTAAGTAGTATGAAACAATATATATATATATATATATATATATATATATATATATATATATATATTATATATATATATATATATATATATATATATATATATAAATTATATGTATGTTGGGTTTCGGGTTCTTCGGGTTACCCAACAGCATGAACCCAAGCCCAACCCGATTTTTGATCGTGTTCAAATATTTTAACCCGAGCCCAAGCCCGAACATGAATATCTTCAACCCTAACTCAACCCATTAACGGGTTTACCCGATCGGGTTCGGGTTTAGCCTGCCCGAGTTGCACCCCTATTCGAGCTACTAGATTATTCTCTTTGCACATAACCTAAGGCAAGATACCTTGTCATCTTTACTGCTACATTTAGTTGTATTTTATTTCAGTCATTGTATCTATATTTCTTGTTTATTATTTTTTTTGCTTGTGAACCTAGAGGTAAGAGACTTCCGTCAATAGAATGTATGTCATTGACTTTGTCACGATTGTATCATGAGTTGTGTGTGAGTTGTGAGTATCATGTAGTGGTCACTTGCGTGTTGGCTGATCATCCGTGCACATGCGTAGGAATAACTGTCAATAGATGTATGTTAGAAGACTTGACAGTTATCTATTATAAACAGTATTATGGAAGCGACATGTGTTGGTATGTCGTGGTTACAATGCATATACAGTATCATTGGGGAGAGGGGACAGCTATTAGCATAGGGGCTACATTTATTTTTACACACATTTTGGGCCGATGGTGACTCTTATGAGCGCTACCTTCTGTCCACGGCCGATAGTGTCTCGGACGAGCGCTACATACTGCCACCCTTATTACTCTACTGATCCTACAGCCCCTGCGTAGAACGTTGTCCTCAAAGTACATATCACATAGATGGTTAAGGACCCAGTCGTGTCGTAGTTTTATAGTAATTTTTCTTATGCAGTTATAATGGCATTTTTCTTCTTGTATCTTGTTACGTCCCTCTGAGGACCTAGTTATCTCTCCAGGTGTGTGTGTTTTCATGGTTTACTGCAGGTGTTCTTGCCAAGATGGTGGGCGTATCCATTTCTTCGAAGATGATCGCTCTTGGTTCGTCTTGATACTTTCATGGATCATTTTTTGTATACTTTATCTCCTTTTGATAGTTGGTAGTGGACTTTATCTCCGTCCAACGGTTAGTACCATAAATATTCAAGTTGAATTTATACTATTATTCTTTTTATTGTGGATGAGATTTAGTTTGTCTTGGATTACTATATTTTACAGCTTATGTATACATACAAGATTTTCGTATATTGGTGTCACGACCCACACCCGCTATAAGGGCACGTGTGCGTAACAACGCCCAGCCCTCACCGTAAAAACGGTGTGGAACGCTGTAGGTTTACTACTCTAACAACAGTTTATATAATATCAAAACCTGTCGAGAATATGGTCAACTCCGAACGGTGGACAAGCAATGATAATATATGAGTACTCAATCACAACTCTAAGATGATAAAGTAAATACTGAATGATAAAGACAATACGACAATAAAATATAACATATCAATTCCAACACAAGGAATATACAAGCCTAAGTCCAAAGTCTCTAATACAAGCCAAAATAATAACAGTCCCAAGAGTAACTGGAGACAAGTCCATTAGCTCTTACGCAACCCTTACAACCCATATCCAAGGCCATCTTGAACTCCGAAACCCATATCTTGGCTGTAGGCCAATATCTTAAATTTACCCTTTATAAAGGTAAATTTCTACCCTAGCCCAATACCAAGTTAGCCTACCTATGCTTGGTATTTTGACCCGTGCTTCCTAGGGTAGTAGGATACTAGCCTACACTATCATTACCTACCAAGCTTCCTAGGTAGAGTGGACATCCAGTCCATCTTACGGTGTATGTTGCCGAATCACCGATTATCTTGAGTATCGCGAGATACTCAATGATATCGTGCGATACCGTCGTCCTACTCCCACACGAAACTGCGATTTCAACTCGGAAGCCTACCCACAAAATTTAATTCACTTAATCTAAGTCTCATCCAATTTTGGACGCGTTCCGACACTCGAAACTCAATTTCACCCTTTCACCAAATCCGATTCACTCACAACCCTCTCTAATTTGATTTCCTACACTACTACTCTTCTTTCCCTTCTCCTTCTCCTTATCCTTATTCTTCTCCTATTTTTTCCTTCTCCTTATTCTTTCATTCTCCTTATTCTTTTCCTTCTTCCTATTCTTTTCCTTCTTCTTCTTCTTCTTCTTCTTCTTCTTCTTCTTTTCTTCTTCTTATTCTTCCAATTCTTCTTCTTCTAATTCCTCTTCTTATTCTTCTTCTCATTCTTCTTCTTCTTCTTCTTATTCTTTTTCTCATTCTTCTTCTTCTTCTTCTTTTTTCTTCTTCTAATTCTTTTTCTCATTCTGCTTCTTCTTACTTCTACTGCTGCTTCTGCTCTCGCTTGTGCTGCTGCTGCTGCTTTGCTTATCTGCTGCTGCTGCTCTGCATTAGTTGCTGCTGCAGCTGCTTCATACTGCTGCTGCTGCTACTGCAGTAGCTGCTGCTGCTACTGCAGTGCTAACTGCTGCTGCTGCCCTTCTTATTCTTCTTCTTCTACTTCCTCCTCTTCCTTACTACTCCTTCCCTCTATATATATCTATCTATATATCTATCTAATCATCTAGCTATCTATCTATACACACACACACACACACACACACACACACACACACACACACACATATATATATATATATATATATATATATATATATATATATATATATATACATTCACACACACTCTCACACACACATATATCTATATATATAAATACATACACACACTCTCACACACACATCTCACACACCACCACCACCACCACTCTCCTCTACACACACACAAATATATATATATATATATATATATATATATATATATATATATATATATATATATATATATGAAGGAAAACCCCTAATCAAATCCCTAAACTAGTTTTTAGGGAAAACATATAAAAACTAGGGTCAATGTGTAGAGAATAGTCTCCTCTACATTTATTGTGAAGGAAATAAATGTAAAAGAGGAATTTATGGGGGTTAATGAGCATACCTAGAATTGGTTTCCTTGAGGGAGAAGAAGCTTCAAAAGAAAAGAACGAAAAGAAGAGAGGGATTACTTTGGGGTGAAGGAAGAGGGGGGAGGGGGGGGGGTTGGTCTACATGTGGCCGGCCAAGGGGGGGCTTAATGGGTTTGGGTGGAGACCCATTAGGCCTCCACACCCAATAGACTTTGTTTGGTTCGGTTTGTTTTGGTTTAACTCTAAATTGACTAATTAAGCCTCTAAATGACTAGTTAAGCCATGGGAGTACGGTTTATTGGTTTCTAGCCTAGTTAGGATGGCATGTGGGCCAAGCCCAGCTAGTATGTGGGTCCCACTAGGGTCCAGACTACCCGGGTCTCCAACTTAAGTCCAAATTGGATAAAATTCAAACTAAATCAAACAAATCCCTAAAAATCCTATAAAATCAAATAAAATTCCCAAAAATTATAAAAATTGGAAAATGACGAAAACAACCATAATTCAAAAACTGGGGGTGACAAATCTACCCTCCGTAAAAGAATTTCGTCCACGAAATTAAATGAGAACTAACACAGCAACATGAATGGAACAAGGAAGGAAAAGAAAGAATTTTACCTCAAGGCTCGAAGAGATATGGGAATCGCTCCCGCATGTCGTCCTCTCTCTCCCAGGTAGACTCACCTGGAGAGTGGCGTCTCCATGCAACGCGAACCAAAGGAATAACCTGGTTCCGGAGCACCTTCTCTCTTCGGTCCAAGATCTCAACCGGCTTGTCTGGATAGCTGAGTGTCGGTCCCACTTTGATCTCGGAGTGGTCCAAGACGTGACTGGGATCTGCCACGTACCGTCTCAGCTGCGACACATGGAACACGTTGTGCACTCCCTCTAGCGCGGGCGGTAACTCCATTCGGTAAGCGACTGCACCGACCCTGCCCAAGATACGGAAAGGTCCGATGTATCGTGGACTAAGCTTCCCGCCGCCACCAAAACGAATCATGCTACGTGTCGGAGAAATCCGCAGAAACACAAGATCACCAACCTAGAACAAAAATACAAGACTTAAAGCTTGATCTAAAATAATCACAATCAAACTCAAATACTAGAAAAAATCTAAACTATACCTCAAACTCCAATGGCCTCCGGTGGCTATCAGCCCAATGCCGCTGCCTATCCTTCGCCACCCGAAGTCTATCTTTGATAACCCTGAACTTCTTCGCAGCATCCACTACCATCTCAGGGCCAAGCAAAACCCTCTCGCCGACATCATCCCAAGACAAGGGAGTACGGCACCTCCGTCCGTATAGAGCCTCAAAAGGTGACATCTCTATACTGGCTTGGTAGCTGTTGTTGTAAGCAAACTCTACCAAGTTAAGGTGGTCCTCCCAAGATCCCCCGAAGTCCAAGACACAGGTACGAAGCATATCCTCGAGGGTCTGAATCGTCCTCTCCGACTGCCCGTCTGTTTGGGGCTGGTATGCGGTACTGAACATGAGCGATGTGCCCAAGCTAAGCTGCAAACTCCTCCAAAAGTGGGAAGTGAATCGGCTGTCCCGATCCGAGACTATACTCACTGGAACCCCGTACAATCGGACTATCTGTCGCACGTACATCTCAGCCAACCTCTCCGTAAACAAACCCACCTTGAAAGGCAAAAAGTGGGCCGATTTGGTCAATCGATCAACAATGATCCAAATTACATCCTTCCCTCCTGGAGAGCACGGAAGTCCAGATACAAAGTCCATAGTGATATGCTCCCACTTCCACTCAGGAATGGGTAGTGGCTGGAGCAATCCACCGGGTCTCTGTCTCCCGGCTTTCACCTGCTGGCACACCAAGCATCTAGAAACGAACTGAGCCACCTCGCGTTTCATGCCATACCACCAAACATGCTGTCTCAAGTCTCTATACATCTTGTTGGCTCCAGGATGCTTAGAGTACTGAGAATGATGCACCTCCTGAAGAACCTCTGTCACGCCCCAGAACCAGAATACTGGAGAGCGGGGGCAGACATAGCCAGCTACGTATATGAAATGGAATCCATCTCGCTATACGGTCACGGCTGTCTAGATACATGAGGGTTTATCTACAAGCCAACAGTCTCTTAAGGTCATGAACAAGCCTAGTGTCTCAATCACAAGCAAGTAAGTAAAAAGGTTACAAGAAGTATGATCATTAAATATACAATAGTAAGGCGTCCCAAACATTACATATTCAGCTGATCATGAAGCTAGTCGTTACAAAATGTTAGGACTAGCAAGAGTTTAGTCATACATGATCAACCCTAGGATCTGCCAATCATGTTACAGCCCGTAGGCAGACAGTAAGTAGAGTGCAATCGAGCTAAACAGGTGCTCGTCGGCTAAACGCCTCAAAAGAATATTTTTACAATAAAGTGGGAGATCAAAAATAAACCCACTTGTTGCCAGGGTTCCGTCTAGTGGCCACCATCTGGCTGGAATGTCGGTAGATCCTCCGGAGCTGCTCCGAAATCTGGCCACACAAAACCAGCTGGGTCAGACCCCAGAAAGAGCAAGTGCCACAAAGGAAGCTTCACTTAGGAACTAAAACCAGCAATCAGCACAAGATATAAATAAAAGTAAGAACTAGAAATAAAGAAAATACATCAGGATGATATACGACGAGATAACCATGGAACTATTCAGATAACCAGGTTACAACCCGTTAACCAAACAAGGACCGGGGTTGTAACCCTTCGTCTGAACAGAACTTGGAATTCTCACCATTTATCGGTAAAATAAATACAAGCATTCTGGTCATGCAGTAATCAGGATCAGGTTCAGGATAAGACTAGACTGGTTAGACTCCATCCAATCACTTCACGGCCAAGCAAGAATTACGGCTTAATACTTTAACTAACTAGGGTTGTCACAGGCCTAATTACTAACAAGATGCAGTAAGATTATTCCACAGCCACAAGCCCTGCAGACCATCCAGGTTACCCGGGTTAAAAGATTAAAGTTGAATTCAGGTGGGTACATCGTCCAGGAAACGAATGCACCCTTAGGTAGCATGAAGGGTGCAACACATGACAGTGTGCTGGAAATGTGCCCTACTCGACGGCAGGCTACAGATCCCAAGGCGTGCCCAGGTAACGGGATTGCCTGTAGCTGGGAGATCTCTTTATGACTAGTGTATTAATCTAGTTATTAGCCTTATTCCATTTCAATGGGTACTCCTGACCGTGGTACTCAGGAGTCCCCTCCTAGACATGATGCAAGACAAGACTGGATTATTTGTACAAGCACAATCGTCCACGGTGTCCATGTTATTTATACAGGTCATGTCATGTCAGGTAGCCGTCGCAACAGCTTATCAAGATATATCATGTCAGGTTTACTTGTCAGGAGCGCGCCACGACGGGCCACTATCAGGTCATGTCAGGTTAGTCATGTCAGGAGTGTACCACTACGGGTCACTGTCGTGTTATGCTAGTTCCTTGTCATACCATGTCATGTACAATCGTCATTCCAAACATATTAGGTAAAATCAAGTTCATGACAAAAGGCGTAAGGATATAAAATGGACGTTAAATATCTAACAAAATATCAATATACAGGGCTATAGAAGAGCCATGCGGCTAAGGCATATGCGGCCAAGAAGTGATCTCATGCGGCTGGGGAGGGAGTCGGGTTCAATCGGCTCAGGTTCCAAAGCTCATGCGGCTCACGGGATAGGGGCACATGCGGCTAGCGGGGAACGGGTGCGCATGCGGCTGAAGGGGCAGGAACCTATGCGGCTGGAAGTGGGACTAGCTCCCATGCGGCTCAACCAAGTCGAGCCCCATGCGGCTGGGTCAAGGTGATTGCTTATGCGGCTGACGGGGGAAATAGATCATATGCGGCCGAAAAGACATGGGTCCATGCGGCTGAAGGAACTCCCTATGCGGCTGGGCTCGAGCGAGTCTCATGCGGCTGGGTAGAACTCCCCATGCGGCTAAGCTCAAACGAGTCTCATGCGGCTGGGTAGAACTCCCCATGCGGCTGAGCTCAAACGAGTCTCATGCGGCTCGGAAGGCCATGCGGCCAGAGACTTGCCCCATGAGGATTCATGCGGTCAAGTACTGCTCTTCTTCTCCACTTGTCCGAGAAGAAGAGCCATGAAACCCATGGCTTCAAAACTTCATAATTCCATCATCCGAAGTCGGAATCCAGACTTCCATAGGTCAAAATGGGACAGAACAAGATTCTCTACAACATGGAATCCCAAAACTCAAAAATAACAGGATTAAGTAGATCAAAACCCAAGATTTTCGAAAATAAGGTAAACTTAGATCTACAAGAATCTAGCCATAAAAAAAAATGCCAAGTTCTAAAGTAAGTTAAAATGTTGTAAGGAAGAGAATGAAGCAATAAAATTAGAGTTCCTCCATGAAGCAAGTTGCACTTGCCTAGACCTCTCTCTCCTCTCTCTGGTAGGTAAGGAAGTAAATGAGGAAGAAGAAGATGATAAATGAAGAGAGAGAAAGGAGAAGGGGTAATAAATATGAATGGTGGTGGTAGGTAGGGGGTTCACCCTTGGTCCATGGTAGACCAAAGAAAACCGAACCAAGCCAAGAAATAACCAAGCCAAGATGCAAGCTAAACAAGGAATCATGCAATACAGAATAAAATACGTACACATATTCCAAAAATACGTAATACGGACAACAGGCATTACAACCTCCTCCCGAAGTCCTCCGCTCGGCACGCACAATCTGGTACCATGCCTCAACGACCAATCTCCCGCTATAGAGAACTCATCCAACAGTCCTGCCCGGACCTGCTCCCTGATGACCCTCAGAGCCTCATCCTCAAACTGAGCTACCCTGACTCTGTCCATCAGCTCTGACTGAATCTGCAAGCCCCACATCTGGACCTCCACCCCCGGAACTATCACCTCTATGCCCAAGCTCTCCAGATCTGCTAGAAGGTGACGATTCATCGTCAAACACATGGCCACGGGATACCTGCTCAAAGCATCCGCAACCACGTTGGCCTTCCCCGGATGGTACTGTAAGGATATATCAAAATCCTTCATCAGCTCTAACCATCGCCTCTGCCTCATATTCAGCTCCTTCTGGGTAAACACGTACTTCAAGCTCTTATGATCTGTATAGATCTCAACTCGCTCTCCGTAGAGATAGTGTTTCCACAGCTTCAAAGCAAAGATGACCGTTGCCAGCTCCAGATCGTGGGTAGGGTAGTTCCTCTCATGAGGATGTAACTGCCTAGATGCATAGGCAATCACCTTTCCGTGCTGCTGAAGTATACAACCCAAACCCCGTCCTGAAGCGTCACTGTAGATCGTATAACCACCAGATCCAGATTGCAGTGTCAAGATAGGAGCTGTAGTCAACCTCGTCTTCAGCTCCTCAAAGGCGGCCTGGCACTCCTCGGACGAAACGAACTCCTCGTCCTTCCTAGTAAGTCGGGTCATCGGCTGGGCAATCCTGGAAAAGTCCTGCATAAACCTCCGGTAATAACCTGCCAGACCGAGAAAACTTTGAACCTCTGCTACTGAGCTCGACGTAGACCAGGACTCCACTGCAGAAATCTTCTTCGGATCTACTGAAATCCCCTCGCCAGAGACAACATGGCCTAGGAACTCCATATGATCTAAGAAGAACTCGCACTTCGACAACTTCCCATACAGCTGCTCCCTCCTGAGAGTGTCCAGCACAATCCTCAGGTGCTCCTCGTGCTCCTCTGGCGTCTTCGAATAGATGAGAATGTCATCGATGAAGACCACCACGAACTTGTCAAGGTACTGATGGAATACCTTGTTCATCAAGTTCATGAATACCGTCGGGGCGTTGGTCAACCCAAACGGCATGACGGTATACTCATACTGGCCATAACGGGTCCAAAATGTAGTCTTCGGAATGTCATCCCGCTTTACCTTCAGCTGATGGTACCCGGTACGCAAGTCGATCTTCGAGAACACCCTCGCCCCGCTCAACTGGTCGAACAAGTCATCAATCCTTGGCAAATGATACTTGTTCTTGATGGTAAGGTTGTTGAGTACCCTGTAATCGATGCACATACGTACCGTACCATCCTTTTCGGGACGAAAAGAACTGGCGTGCCCCAAGATGAAGAACTAGATCGAATAAAGCCCTTGTCCTCCGGCTCATCGACCTGTTTCTTCAGCTCCGCTAACTCACTGTTGTTGACTCTATAGACGTGCTGTGAGATAGGCTCAGCACCCGGCACTAGATCTATAGAAAACTTAACATCACGATCTAGCGGCATCCCGGGCAACTCTTCGGGAAAAATATCCAAGAACTTAGCAATAAGTGGATGTGGCAACACCGGCCCCGCCAACAACGCTCTGTAGAATCCATCTCATGGCTCCGCTGCACCCCTGGTGAACTCAAACTCCGGCTCTCCCGATGGCCTGAACAGAATCCTGCCTCCCCTGCAGTCTATGCTAGCATGGTGCATGCTCAACCAGTCCATACCGAGTACCACATTGTAGCTCGGAAGTAGCATTACGAGCAAACACGCACTCAGCTCCCGGCCTCTCAAAGAAACTCTCCGTCCCTTGTAAACATTATTAACCAGGATAATGCCATTCCCATTCATAATCTTGCAAGTCCTACCAAGATACTCAGCAATAATATTATGCCTAAGAACAAAAGAAACAGACACAAAACTGTGCGTAGCACCAGAATCAAACAAAGTTAAGGCAGGAAAAGAATCGAAAAAAATAGAACCTGCGACAACATCTGCTATAGGCTCCATTTTCTCGACTGCAAGAGCAAAGGCTCTACCCTGAACACCCTTCTGCTGGCGGTGCTGGACAAACTGCTGCTGTTGGGTCGGAAGTGGACCCCGCTGCTGAACTACAGGCACACTAGCTGGTGCCCTCGGAACAGGTGTCCTCTGAGCTGCTCCAGCAATACGGGAGTTCTTGGGACACTCCCGCATCTGATGCCTAGTGGCACCGCAAAAGTGGCACAACCCCAACCTCCTCCTACAGAACTCAAAGAGGTGACCGGGCTTCTTGCAGTAGTGGCACGGAGGATCATCCTGCCCCTGACGCTGCTGAACCCTCTGGACAGGTGCCCTGGCCTGCACCTGCTGCTGATGATGCTGGAACGGCTGATGCTGAAGGTGAGGGCGCTTAGCAGCCCCCGCGTTGCTATTGGCCCCAGAAAACAAATCACGATCTCTCTTCGGCTTCAAACCCCACTCTCTCTCCACCTTCCGAGCCTCCGCATAGACCTCTGCGTATGTCGCATAGAAGAAAGGGATCAGTATCTTGATACCCCATGTCAATCCCTTCCGGAAGCGCTCTGTTCGGATCACTGGGTCGCTCACCATGTACTCGACGTATCGGCTCAGCCGACCGAACTCCGCCGCATACTCCTCCATAGTCATACTGCCCTGTTGCAGGTTCTAAAACTGCCGCACTAGGTCGATCTTGTCTGTAGGGGAAAAGAACTTCTCTCTGAACAGGGCCCGAAACTCAGCCCAAGTGTGGCCCTCTTCTGCAAGAGCCAGCTCGTTCCAAAACCATGTCCGAACAATATCTAATAACTGCAAGCCAACCGCCTCGACCTTCAGGTCGTCTGCCAGACGGGAGGCCCTCATCTGACGCTCGATATCCTCGAGCCAGTCATCAGCATAAACAATGCCCTCGGTCCGTCTGAAATCCCTCGGACCCATCTTCTTGAAAGCTTGGATGTCTCCGGGCTTCTGCTGCTGCGCCTTCCGCTGTGGAGCCCCACGCTCCACCGTTGCCAGAGCCAACCTATGGGCATCCTCCATGCCCTGGCGCATGGCCTCAGTCTATCCCATCTGTGCCTCGTACTGGGCCCGCTGGGACTCCAGCACCTGCTGAAAGAATGCGAGCATCTGCACCATGTCTGTGGACAGAGGAGGCAACGGAGGAATAGCTCCCACCACCGGCGGAGGAGTCCCCTGCTGAGAAGGAGGAGGAACGTCCCCGACAGCTCCCGTCGTAGCCCCCGGCACTGCAGGAAGAGCACCCGCAGTGACCCTAGGGACAGTCATCGAGAGCGCTGGAGGAGTACCCCCGAGAGCCCCTACTGAAGTCCCAACTGCAGGAGAAGTGACTGGATCCTGTCCGCCAGAGGTAGCAGACCTCTCCGTCTCCCCGTGCTCCTCACCGGAAGAATGAGTCATAACCATCCTGGAGACAGATTGAAAGGAAGATATCAATATGGCACAAGAAGGACTATATCAAAGGAGGACAGCTAGAATGCATTAAATCAATATCAAAGACGATAAGCAAGATAAGCAAGGAAAGATCCTACTATGATTGAGTACTCTTAGCCTACCACCTCCTATATGTAACACAGGCTCGTAGTCAACACTCTAAGACGAGTGCTGCTACGACATCGCACTAATTGCGACTTCAGGACCTACATGGACCACCACTAAAAATGTGTCACGACCCGCACCCGCTATAAGGGCACGTGTGCGTAACAACGCCCAGCCCTCACCGTAAAAATGGCGTGAAATGCTGTAGGTTTACTACTCTAAAAAAAGTTTATATAATATCAAAACATGCCGAGAATATGGTCAACTCCGAACGGAGGACAAGCAATGATAATATATGAGTACTCAATCACAACTCTAAGATGATAAAGTAAATACTGAATGATAAAGACAACACGACAATAAAATATAATATGACAAGTCCAACACAAGGAATATACAAGTCTAAGTCCAAAGTCTCTAATACAAGCCAAAATAATAACAGTCCCAAGAGTAACTGGAGACAAGGTCCAGTACAAAAACCTACTCTATCTACAGGATAGGTGGTATCTCGCCCTGCGGTACTGTACCCTGCTGATCTTGGGTATCTGTCTCTAATTCTACTACGTCCGGTGGGCCGTAGTAAGTGCAATAATAGTCCTCCTCTGTATCTGTAAACATTGTCAACATATCCGGTCAGGATAGAACGAGTACATATATCTCATAACAGATCTCAAGATAGAATAAAAGCTATAAGACTGTAAATAGAGCATATACAATAAAATCATGGAGTGTACATATATGTATCATGGCATGGTAAGCTGTAGAGCTAGAGCTAGAACGGAAAAGTAGAACTGATCATGGTATGTACACAAATCAGGGTAAGCCATCTATCTAATGTGTGTGAGTAGTAGTTTCAACTTGTGATCGGCTTGGGCACCTGTAAGTAACTAGCCTGGCTAGTCATAAGTGCGGTATATGACTAACACTGTTCGGGAATGCAAGATGGATTTGATCACAGGCATACGCTACTACTCCCCCACCCCCAACTGGTAGAATGGATCCAAACAGGACACGTCACTGCATGGGATTTTATGAGAAGGTAGCAAGTCTTCTCTAGAATCAGTGACCATATATTGCGCAAGAGCTGCAAGGGAGCTTGCACAATACATCCCAAGCTAACAAGGAACAACATCTCTCGTCGAGATCCAGGAATACCAATCCGTGAGAACTATGTGTCAGGAATAAGTATATCTACACTAAGTACATGAATCATAACAGTTATCATAAATTGGGAAGAAGTTATCAGAGAATGTACTCGTCTGTGATATGATATAATATGTCAACTGGATCCAATGCAGCATCTCGAGGACCTATAGATAACAAGACGTATCAATACTATATTTAGAAAGTAAAGTCAAATCAATTTAAATCCTATTTAGTCATTCTAGGTCAAGACAAGTCTAGTTAGGTCAACCTTGGTCATAGGAGAACATTCGAAGTCAATCCGAATCAAACTAGGTCAAAAGTTGACTTACAGTTGACTTTTGGTCAACAGGTCAACCCTGGTCAACTCTAGGTCAACCCTAGGTCAATGGTGACTAACAGTTGACTTTTGGTCAACTGTTCAAGTCTAATGGAATTTGGGACTAAATCGGGTAAAGTGTTGACCCATAGTTCACTTTTGGTCTAAAAAGTCAACCGTGTCAACCAAGGTCAAGACTAGGTCTAGGTGACTATTCCTAACCATTACCAACCCTTACAACCCATATACAAGTCCATCTTGAACTCTGAAGCCCATATTTTGGCCGTAGGCCAATATCTTAAATTTATCCTTTACAAAGGTAAATTCCTAACCTAGCCCAATACTAAGTTAGCCTACCTACGCTTGGTATTTTGACCCGTGCTTCCTAGGGTAGTAGGATACTAGCCTACACTATCATTACCTACCAAGCTTCCTAGGTAGAGTGGACATCCAGTCCATCTTACGACATATGTTGCCAAATCACAGATTATCTTGAGTATCGCGAGATACTCAATGATATCGTGCGATACCGTCGTTCTACTCCCACACGAAATCCCAATTTTAATTCGGGAGCCTACCCACAAAATCTAATTCACTTAATCTAAGTCTCATCCAATTTTGGACGCGTTCCGACACTCGAAACTCAATTTCACCCTTTCACCAAATCCGATTCACTCACAACCCTCTCTAATTTGATTTCCTACACTACTACTCTTCTTTCCCTTCTCCTTCTCCTTATCCTTATTCTTCTTACTATTTCTTCCTTCTCCTTATTCTTTCCTTCTCCTTATTTTTTTCCTTCTTCCTATTCTTTTCCTTCTTCCTCTTCTTATTCTTCCAATTCTTCTTCTTCTTCTAATTCCTCTTCTTCTTCCTCTTCTTATTCTTTTTCTCATTCTTCTTCTTCTTATTCTTTTTTTCTTCTTCAAATTCTTCTTCTTAGTCTTTTTCTCATTCTGCTTCTTCTTACTTCTACTGCTGCTCCTGCTCTTGCTTGTGCTGCTGCTGCTGCTATGCTTAGCTGCTGCTGCTGCTCTGCATTAGCTGCTGCTGCAGCTGCTTCATACTGCTACTGCTGCTACTGCAGTAACTGCTGTTGCTACTGCAGTGCTAACTGCTGCTGCTGCCCTTCTTATTCTTCTTCTTCTACTTCCTCCTCTTCCTTACTACTCCTTCCCCTCTCTATATATGTAACTCCTCTTCCCAAATTTTCAAATATTTTATTTTATTTTTATTGTGTTTAAAGGAAAATTCTTTAAAATTTTATAAAACATGTTTGGTTACATGTCTGCTTTCTAAAAACTATTTAAAAACCATGGTTTGAAAATATTAATTAACTTTAGCGATTGTCTTAATGTTCTTATTAGAATTATAAATAAATAAAAAATGTTGATTAGTTATGGGATTTCCAGATGTTTTGATTTTGAAAATACATTCTAAATTAAAAGCATTCTTTTAATCAATAAAAGGATTTGCCAAAGTATTTTCAAATAAGATTTTGAACAAAAATGAATATATTTTAATACTTTTGCTAGTGTCAAATTCTATTAAAATTTACTTTAATAATACTAGATATATTGTCAAACTATTAGTATTATAACCATTATTGGATTAAGATTAACTTATTTTAAAAAAATATCGGTTATCATCTTGCCAATAAAAGATTTGCTTATTAATTTGATTTTATACAATTTAAATTAATTTTGATAATATTGAATATTGTTTTAAACTTTTATTTTGAGCCGTTATTAGATTTAGAGTAGGATAATCTAGTTTTCCAATTTTATTGCTTTAATTTATTTTGATAAATACTAAATATTATTTATAAAATATTATGATGATCTTTTATTTTAGCCAATTTAAATTCATACTATTTGATAATAATAAATGTTAATTTAAATTATTGGTATGATCAACTATTTGATATGGATTTCCATGAATACGACTTAAATTGTTTTGATAATATCGTTATGTTTAAGTTGTTAGGATGTTTATAATATTTAGTGTTATTTAAGTTATTGTAGTAATTAATTATTTGATTTAGATTTCAATGATTTAAATTGTTTGATAATATCGAATTTATATTTAAATATTTATGATAATCAATTATTTGATTTTGGATTTAGTTTATATGTTTTAAATTAATGATAATGTTGAATACTAGTTTAAATTATTTTCGTATTACGATTAGAATAATTTGTATTTAAATTCTATTTGATTTAATGGGCAGATTATCATGAAAATCTTAAGCCTTATCGATATAGGGGTTTTGACTCCTTTATAAATTCAACTCTACAGCAATCCCCGACCCCTCCTACCATTCCTCCGACTGTCTCACTGACCACCATTCTCCACTGGAAACATCACCAATAAACATAGTCGTGTCATCGTGTTTGTGTCGGTGTCCATGCTTACCACCATTAGCCTCGTGTCAGCCGAGTGTCCGGCCTCGGGTCCGACCCCGGGTGTCATAACTCCATTCCCTAGTATCCACAATACATCCAGCAATACAACCATCCCTGTATCGGACACTACACCTTCCCTGTGTCAGACACTTTACCATCCGAAACTAGAAAGAAAAGAAGAGGAAGAGATCAAAACCTAACCCAGCCTCGACCATCGGTGGACCCAAATCTGGCATCGACTTCTGGCCGGGAGCCTTGACAGCTTCGATCGACTCCGTCCCTTGCGTCGGACCATGATCTGAGCGCCCA